>VZTY01027262.1:100721-122506 GCA_013400935.1 Turnix velox | reverse complement strand
AGGCAAAATTTCAAGATCAATTACATCTGTCTTTCTAACTGAAACATATATATATGTATTTATATATGAAAAGATACATCATGAGTTTCCCCTGTTATAATGACTTCTAAATGTTAAACATGAAATATTGCCTGAGGTAGTTTTCTCTAGCATATTTTTTGAATAGTCGCTATTATCTTCAATAATTGGAAACAAGAACGATCACAGAATCATTACCTCCTCAGAACAGCCTGCCAAGGGAAAACAGCCAGTTCTCACTGCAATGAAAAATTACCTAGTATTTAAAATAATAGCATTAACATCTGTAATTTTAACTAGGTTGTATTTATACCATATAGTTCACAATCCCTAAAAATCGAATGCCAAGGCTTGCACTCCTCATTCAACTTGACAACAAAATAGGAACAAGATTCAATTGGTTTTTTCTGCATTATTACAGCAGGACCAAGTATCAGTATGAGCATAATTCTACCTGGAAATACAGAGAACAATTTTTCATCCTTATAACACTGATTTTTTTATCTGTGAGATGAATATCTAAGACAGTTGGTTTATTGCAACCTGGGCTTTTATATATTCTCTTTTTCTAAATTCAAGCAGAGCCCAGATATCCAAGTGAGCAGCAGTCACTTAAGAGTGAGGTCTCTTATTCCTCATTGTACAGGGCACAGTCATGTCTGCAGCAGTTAGAACATATGAGGGATTACTGTACACTCACCACAGCTATGAGAGACTTTAGCAAAACTTGAAACTCAGAAACTAAATGTTTCTAAATGTGTCCATGGTAAAAGCCATGACACAAACACGTCAGCTCCTATCTTCTGGTTCTGAGATGAAAACTAGACTCTCCCCACAGTGAATACTCTCAGAGCTGAATTACGGAAGTCCTTCTGCCTAGTCTCATACCACCAGTAGCAGGATGCACACTCATTGCTAAACTTCTTGCATTCCAAAGTGTGTTGGAAAGTGAAAACCAGGCTTTTCAGTCTGCTTGGTATCTGGAAAGCACGCTGAACAGAAGATTTATTTTTTTGTATTATAAAAGTATAGGATGTATGTATTTTCTGTCAGCAAAGTTCATTGGAACAGCAGAACTTTCAAAACACTGGTAAAAATGCTGTGAACTACTTGACTGTTGTGTAGCCCTATATCTCTTTTATGTGCAATTAAAAACTGGTTGTACATTTTTCCCATTGATCAAAATCAAGTACAAATACTCTCANTAGAAACAGCTATGCTTTAGTCCACACCAGAAAAATATTAAAAAACTTAAGATCTCTTTCCTATTTCTCTTAAGATAATTTTATATGTATGAAATTAGATTTCAGTACTTCATACTGCTTTTTGTAGAAAGAGCATAATTTTATTCAATTTTTTGATCTATTGCTATTAGGGAAACCACTGAAAATGGTATGTAAATATCAAAAAGAAAAAGATAATTATTTCCTTCCATTTAAGATTTGGTATTGAAGGAATAATTAGGTGGGAGCAACATTAAGAGTATTGAGGCATTAACCTTGAGATACAATAGCCAAATGAAGGACATTAAAAGATTCAAAGGTAAGGAAGGGAAAATGTATGGTTAGATGTGTCTTGCATTTCATAAAGCTCAATTTCTACATTTAGTATAAATTACAAAAACTTCCACATAAAACTCCACATATACTGAAAAATTACACATTTTATCACAGTTTGATAATACAAACTGTATGGGGGGGGAAAGGGAAAAAATATATATGAGAAATACTTTAGTTTGCTTACAAACATGAGCATTCTTCGAAAAACTCAGAAAGAGTTTAGACAGTAATTTGAAAGCAATTCTGACAATTTATCCAAAGGATAACCAGCACCCACTGAAGACATAATACTTCTCCTCCTAAAGGTAGGCCTCCTACAGACAGTAATTGTCAACCCACATTGGTGCTTGAATCAAAACTTCAGGCCTGAGTAGTCAGCATGTGAAATATGGTAGGGAAGAAAACTTCAGTCTTTTATAACATTAAGAGTCAATTTAAACTTGACTTGATGTAGCTCATCAACTCTGCAGGCATCAGCAGTTGGGCCGGCTGATTCGCTCACCACATAAGACATTTTACCTCACAGTGCCATTATAAGTTTACTGTAATTCAGAATCATTGGTGTCAGGAAGTCAGGAAACACACTGTGCTTTAACTTTGTCTTCTAACATGTGAAAAGTGCATAATTTGTCATGAGTAACATCAAGAAAATAAATAGTAATTCATTAACTCAATATGGATAAACCCTCTCATCTCAAGTTTACCTTTCATTGTATGTAGCATTCTACATCCTAGTCTTTCTTTAC
Organism: Turnix velox; assembly: GCA_013400935.1. Lineage (NCBI taxonomy): Eukaryota > Metazoa > Chordata > Aves > Charadriiformes > Turnicidae > Turnix > Turnix velox. The sequence goes on along the minus strand of VZTY01027262.1, from coordinate 120,183 downwards.
TAAGAGCAAGAATTAATTACAGCACTGAAAGCTGAATCCAGGAGTATCAGAAACAAACCCATGGTTTTCTACAGATTTATGTCTCATGAAGACTTCTCCAGCATATAAAGTGAAGTGAGCTCTGACTGAACTTTTACATTTCTGAAAAATTCCCACTATCTCTCTCACATTTGACATTCAGCAAGGGGTAAAACTCTGAAAATGTCTTCCATATTTTCTCAGGTTTTGGAGAAACTCCCATCCCTAGGAAAATTTGTAAGATTTCAGAAACAAGTGATCATAATTTAAATTCAGTCAAAAAACTCAAACCAGCCAACCAAAAAATGATACAGTGCTTTAAGAACCACTGCCTTCTCAAATTCTTTCACAAGCTTTTCACAGTGCTTTCACAAGCATCATCAAAAAAAAGGAACTATTGCTCTCATTGAAAAAAGTCTTAAATTATTTCAAGACTCACAAAGACATTAGAGTGGATTAGGGAAAAACTCCAAACATACTACATTAAAAGTGTGCTCAGATCAGAAGGGTACAATGAATGGCAGAAAGGGTAACAATGTTAATGAATACAAAACAGAAATTACAAATTTAAAAAAAAAATTGGTAAGGTGACTCAAGAACAGAAAATAGGACAAACCACAATACAAGGTGAGGAGGTTGCTCCAAATGTACATTTTAAAAAAAAATAGTAAACTGATGAATTAATTAATATATTCCATAACAGAAAGAGTAGATTAACTGGGTAGAACTAATCATTACAACTGTATGCTAAAAAAACAGGGATGGGAAGGGAAAGCCAAGTGACGAATCATAAGAATATTTTTATAAAATAGGATATCTCATACTTGTAGTCCAAACCAGGATCAACTATCCTTCACCATTCTAGGCACTCATTTCGAAAATCAGAACTAATTGTAATCTTCTATCATGGGAAAAGCTGTATCTTTGTAGCATTTTTACTTGTCCTTGCAAGCACCTAGTCTGGCGTGTGATCTGTCTTCCTTGAAATAATTCAACCTTAATATAATTTAACCTGAGTAATATTTGTTTTCTCATTTCTGGATGCAGAAACCATTCTGCCATTAACTATAACTGGTTTCCCAGATTCTAGTTAGTTGGCTTGCCCATGTAATTCCAGGAAAGTAAAATTAGCCTTACAGATTAAACTGATATTATATGTAGACTGGGAGAAACATTACAGCTTACCCTCTTGTGTCATCTGGAGGTCATCTTTCTCCATATTTTATTTTTAAAAGTCTTTCTCTAGTAAGGTAATTCACATTATCTATAATACTTTCATAGCTATAGCTCTCAGCAACAGTTAATCTTATTATGGGTATTTCCAAACACAATATACTTAGAATATTATCTGCAGTGACCCTGAGACTGTAGAAATTAAAGGAAGAGAGGAAGACTGACAGCAGAATTATAATCTTGGACTTCAGAAAAGCAAGCTTTGACCTTTTCCAGGATCCACTTGGCAGCACCAAATGGGAAAGTGGCTCAGGGGTCAAAGGGGTGCAGGACAACTAGCTAATTCTCAAGGGCAGTCTCCTCACAGCAAAGGGACAGTTATTTCCAGCATGCAGGAAAGTGACTAAACATGGTAGAAGGCCAGCATGGGTGAATATAGGGCTCCTGTTCGAGATCCCCCCTGAGCCTTGTCTTCTCCAGGCTGAGGAACTCCAACTCCTTCAGCCTCTCTTCATAGGGCAGTTGCTCCAGCCCTTTGACCATCCTTCGTGGCCCTTCTCTGGACCCTCTCCAACAGCTCAATGTCCTTCCTGTGTTGAGGGCTCCAGAACTGGACACAATACTCCAGGTGGGGCCTCACCAGTGCCAAGCTGAGGGGCAAAATCACCTCTCTGGACCTGCTGGTCACACTCCTCTTGATGCAACCCAGGATTTGGTTGGTGCCTTCTTGGCTGCAAGTGCACACCGATGGCTCGTGTTGAGTATGTTGTCAACTGACACTNCAACTGCACCACACAGCTTGGTGTCATCTGCAAACTTGCTGAGGGTGCACTCCATCCCACTGTCCATATCTCCTACAAAGATGTTCAATAGCACTGGTATGATTGAGGAAGCTGTGATGAGCAGGCTCTCTCCTAGACAGTACTCCTCTAGGAAGTAACTGCAAGGTAAATTTGAATTATAAGTTATGTTGTTATTGAGCTATAGATGTATGAGAAGAATCATTCCTACTTCAATGCTTTAGTAGCTGACAAATTTCTTTTATGAGTAAGCACCGAGCATTGAGCAGGGATCCTGACTGAAAATGGTTGCTTAATCTGCCAGAAAAATGAATCAAGTTTAATCCATGTATTTTTTTTTACAAGCAACATGTAGTTACGCTGACAATGCCAAAGAGGCTAAACACATCTCTCAGTAGTTGCCTAGTAGATGTAGAACATCTTCATCCATGAAATCTAGATTATTTGTCCATTTAAAAGTCTTTCTGTGCTGACTACTCTAATATTACAGTATACTTTGCAGCTTTTCCCTATGTGTTATTTGCTCTTTGTATTTGCCATAGGATGTACATTCTGTTATTTGATTGGTGTGCTCAGATTCCAGCATAGTTTGCACACAGGTGGCAGAAAGGCCAATTAAAAGCATATAATAAAAAACAGTAATAAAAGCTCAAGCACTGAACACTTCCACAGCAGCCACTGGCCCCTTAAAACTAGAATACTTAAGCAAAGGCCACAGTCAGTTTTCTAGGACTGGAATTAGAAATTTAGATTTAGATCTTGACATGTCTCATTTTAACGCAATAATATTGACCGGTTATATATCAGATGATTTTTAGGATAATACTAGGAAATAATTTCTTCATACATCTTACAGTCTGCAGGAAATCTTAGGCCTCTGTGGCACAATTATTGGAGCAAAGTAAGCGTGTGCCGCCTTCACCTCAGTATTTGCTCCGTAGCAACTTGCAGCTGCAGTGTATGATTGGGAAAGCAAGGTGGGGGTCACACTGCTGACAAAGAGGACAAATCTCCACAGATAGATATTAACTCCCCATCTCTCCCAGGCTGTGGCTGGCACAGTGTCCCAGCGGCGCAGAGTCACAGAACAAATTTCAAGCTGTGTTCCTTCGGGGGAAGCCTGATTGCAGTACCACTGCCTGACAGCCTCTCAGGGCTTGGAAAGAAAAGATAGTGATAGACACCGAGAAGAAACTCCTGACCAAATAATGCACCTTGCAGGGCTCTAAATTACCTGCGACCACAGAGGGGAAAAAAGGACTTGGATACTTCTCTGAAGAACTCAGTAACAGTCTCTGTTCAATACACGGCATCGATCAAAAGAGCAAACAGAATGTTAGGATGCAAACAGAGCAATGCTGAAAATTATACTGAAAGTGAACACTATTGTATAAATCAATGAGAGAGCTTCCCCTCAACCACTCTTCTGCACTGATCACTTCATCAAAAAGGGATGTGGCAGAGCAACATGGAAACAACATGGAAAATGAAGAGGGGCTTGGGAAAACATTGATTATGTGGAGAATTAAATGGCTGGGACACTTCAGCTTTGAGAGGTTCTATTTAGGGTGTCATGAATAATACATTCACTAAATTGAACTTAGGGAGAATTGAGAGTTTTCTAACTGCCAGTTCCAGTATAAAAAGTAAATTTGTCGAAACAGAAGTATTTTAAGGGAATGTATAATTTAAAATAAATATTTGAAAGGAATTGAGGCTCAAACAAGTTGGATGTTGCTTCACCCTCTAAACACAATCTCTGATCAGCAGAGCAACTGCAGAGACTGAGGGTATTATTCCTGATCTGTGAAGCTAGGGAGCAGGCCATTGAGGTTTCCTCTCAGTATGCTGCACCTGTGTGAGGAAGCCTGTCACTCCCTCACCCATCAGTGGGCCCTTCCAGTTGTCTTAGCAATCCATGCAATAGGCACTGCAATGCCATCTGTGAGAAAGATAGAAATAGACGAGTAGGAACAGAATTCACAGATCATCACTATTATACAGAGGTGCAGAATCATCCTCTATGTGGGACAGGTGAAGGGATATAAAAGCACATCCTCATGAGAGCTGAGGAAGTGATGGCAAAGGTTCGCAGGGAAAAAATCCTTTCTGAGTGCCTGGGAATGTATCTTTTCCACAGAGGACTCCGGTATGCACAATTATGACTTTCTATTCCTAACCTGGGAATTCCCTGTCTTATCCTTAAATTCAAGACATTTTTACAATTCCCCAGTTCTGTGACAACAGCCTGTAGAAAGTTGCCCTGGCAGATTCTTGTTTTCCAATTTCTTAGGAATTTTATGATGATCGTCTATCTGTGTTTACTGGGTTTGGATTCCAGACAGCTGTGAGCAAACCAGTAGATCTGATTGCAGTTCTGGCTTAATCCAGACAAAGGACAGACCAAGAGAATGGACAGCCCTTTACCTTTGAAGGGGAGAGCCTGGCTTTATAAACCAAAACCAAACACATTCATGACAGCTAAGACTGCAGAGGAAGTTTCCATCAGTAGGAGCCTCCCAGCACACAGTCACCATTACAGAATCCTGCACCACACAGCATCAAATCACCCTGGACTTAGCACCAATCCTAGGCTCAGTGAAAACCCAGCACAAACCAATCCAAGCAGAGGCTTCCTCTCACAGAGTTGCAACACACAGATAATGTCTTCCCTTGAAAGGGCAACCCAGGCAGCTCTCTGCCTGCAAACAGCTCTAATTTTGCCAAAAAAAAAAAAAGAAAAATGACAGGGAGCAAAGGAAGGAGACAACTTGTACAAAATAAAATATTGAATTATAACCTTTAGAAATGTCAGAATTTCTAACAATAAAAATACCATTTGTCTGTTTTCAGTGTAGTTGCTCATACAAAAAGGGCACATCATGTAATGGAAATGAAAGTCAAGAAAGTGAAACCTGATCTTAAAAAAGAATACACTTAGTTCATCCAAAAAAAAAAAAAGAACCTGCATAACTCACCATTCGAATTATACTAGGCAGGAGGAAAAAATATTCAGAAAGAAAATAAAATTAGCTCACTTCAAGCTCTAAGATCACTGCTAAACGATGTACTGCCGATTATTTCTCTGCTTTGGAAATGTCTGCAGTTACCCTGAAGCACCTCTTTGGGGCACTCTTGGAAACGTTTTTGAGATTACTGGGGTTGGTAATATTCCTGACAAAATGATAGTTTATTATGCTGTAGAGTTTCAATCACTAAAGATATCTCATGCATGCAAAGACAACAAACTGCAGTCATTGCAATGTTCTAAGAAAAAGGAGGTATAGGCTGTTAATTTACAGTACAAAGAGGTCATATGACATGGAAAGTAGTACTTCTAGCAAGAGTAAGATAGCGTACACTTTGTCTATATGCATGTATGTTAAAAGTCAGAAAACCTTATTTCCAGGACATTAGCTCTTTAGTACTATTGTCTTGGAGTTAACAGGGGAACAGCTCTGATGAGAGTCATATATCATATTCTTGAGAGATGAACGATATTATCGGATAAACGAAAAGCTATTTCCATTATGTACTCTAATACAAAGCAGTTTCTAGTATACTAGACTAGATCTTATGCACACTGCTTCTTGATTTTTGAATAATGTTAGAATGTACAATCCTGGTGATTTTAAAATAATGGCTTTTAAAGCAGCTTTTTCCAGCAAAACGAATATTGGATCACTTTTGCTCAAATAAGCGGAGGGGACTCTGCTGTGAATCCCCCAGGTGTGTCACTTTAAAATACCACAGTGCACTCCAGGGCAAATAAAACAATGGGAAATCAGGAGAGTTCAATTGCTGCAGCTATTTATTCTACAGTAACTTTAGTTCAAGCCATGCTGATATTTTTCCTAATGCCTTAAATCAAACAGCAGGTATCTGTGGCCTGAAGGTAAGAAATGCTAAACATCTGCCAGTTTCCAGATTTGAAACATTGCAGCTGCCTTACTTGAAGGAAATGTTACTGTTAATATCCCAGTGCTACTGTCATGTGTCATTTTCACTGAGGAATATGTGACTACCACCTCACAAAATGTTGGACAACTCCCTCTCCCAAAAATCCAATTTTAAGTAGTTTGCAAAATATTTTGGTTACCTTTTTTCAATTCCATACACTGTCCACAAAAATACAGCCAAGAAATATTCAGTTTTAGTTTTTGAATAGCCTCAAGATATCCCTTGACAGCTGGCAGTGACACGAAGAGTCACATCAGTGTCTACTTCAGCAAGTGACCCATCCAAGCTGCACGGGCGCTGAGTCTGCTGACATGTGCTTTGGCCTATGAGAAAGGCCTACAGATGGAAACATATGGAATGAACTGAATAGTCCTCCAAAACAAACATTTCATTTCTGACAGTTCTGAGCACAAGCTATTCAAGCCTTCTGCCTTCCCTTTGCCATCAGGTAACAAGGGTTTTGGTTGGTGCTGGCTAACTGAAAGAACCGGTATCTGGCAGCTCTTTTTTTAATCTAATTTAGAACTGATTGTCATGTTTCCATATTTTATTGTTCTCCTACAGTTCTGCCCAATTTGCAAATTTCAATTCAAAAGTGAAAGCACGGCTGGATTTTACATCCCCATTTATCTCCAAGAGTGCTATCAATTTGGCAGGCCGCAATACACACAGCGGTCAAAACCCTGGAAGCCACTGTGCTGGGATCAGTCAAAATAAACTTGAATTTAAGAATTTCAGTAATTTGTGTTGAAATCAATAGAATTACCATGGGTCATGTCAAGGGAAGTTGTATTCAGTGCACACTTCTGTAAGGCAGCACAGTCTTCAAAATTTACACCAAGATTCTCCTGGGGGGCAGAAGGAGTTGTAGAGATCACAGAATCACAGAATGACCCGGGTTGGAAGGGACCCAAGGATCATGTAGTTCCAACCCCCCAAACAAACACATTTACTAGATGAGGTTGCCCAGGGCCCCGTCCAACCTGGCCTTGAACACCTCCAAGGACGGGGCATCCACAACCTCCCTCGGCAGCCTGTTCCAGGACCTAACCACTCTCCTAGTAAAGAACTTCCCCCTAACATCCAACCTAAATCTTCCCTCCTTCAACTTGGATCCATTTCCCCTAGTCCTGCTATTGTCAGCCCTTTCAAAGTGTTTACTCCCTTCCATGCAGTAGGTTCCCTTCAGGTATTGAAAGGCTGCAATGAGGTCACCCCGCAGCCTTCTCTTCTCCAGGCTGAACAAGCCCAACTCCCTCAGCCTGTCCTCATAGGGGAGGTGCTCCAGCCCCCTGATCATCTTCGTGGCCCTCCTCTGGACCCTTTCCAAAATCTCTATGTCTTTTTTGTACTGAGGGCTCCACACCTGGACACAGTACTCCAGATGTTGAAAAGCACATTTTATCCTTCCAGTGGAAGTTTATTAATAGGCCTTCACCATGCATAAACAGCAATGACAAGGTTACCAAGGTCTGAAAGCATCACTTCTGTCCAGGGGAAGCAAAATGCATCGTAAAAAACCACAGAAGTGTCCTCTATACGCGTCCTCTTAAACTAACACATGACTCTTGGCTGTTTCCCTTATCCTCTCCAGAGGTCCTGTAAATTTCAATATTTACTTCTGTCTAACTGCCTTTTTCTTAAAGAAATAAAAAAAGTAACAGCAGGACTCCCCTTATATTTTATGCATAATTGCTGTACTCCATAGCATTTTAATCAGTGAATTGAATGAAAAAATAGCAGAGGTACTTTTAAGAAAGAAAACTGAATGAAAAAAAGCAGAAGCATTTAAAATAATCTACAATCTTCACAGACTGGAAAGGTTAAAAGAGGCTTTCTTTTCAAAGAGCCTTTCCCTAAGAAGAAGCTGCAGTGAGGGCTGTCCGGGCCAGGAGGTAACAGAAATGTTTTTGGAAGACATGTGGGATAAGGGAGATGCAGGGTCACCACATCACTGTTCTTAAACAGAAAAAAGAATTGCTATTTAGAGATTCTCAATAGGAGTTGTCGCACCTCTCCCCCGAGTTGGCCATTAGGAAGCAGAACAAGCCTCTCGGGACCTTTTCTCTTCATTTTCCAGCCGCTGCAGAGAAAGATTTTAGCTCCGGAGAGCTGGACACAGGCGCACTCTGAGGGCTCACTCCGGGCGTTGTTTGTGCTCATTCCTGGGACAGCACTGACCTCTAGTGACCGCAGAGACAGGCAAGTAACTCTCAGATTCAGGTTTTTTTCTTAAAAACGATGTTTATTTACATAAAATATTTCTATACAAAAAGGAGCTTTAATCAGCAAACGTCATCGCTGAGAAGAAACTAACAATTTTTTTTTTCTGTTCAGTTTTTATTTTACTACTTTCTAACTTAATTAACAAACATCTTATTTAAATATATCTACTTTCTAGCACTACCAGTTTTTAATCTGCATGGGGTACTCTCATGCATCAGTATGAGAAAATAGAGAAAACACAGAAATACAATGCTTAGGGCCTTTACTGTTTAAAATGTTGAATATCCTCAGTTTTCTTTGGCTCCTCTTTAGGAGCCCAGTGACAGAGAAAAGGGATTAAGGAACATAATAGGGGATGCATCTGTGACGTGGAAGACACACATTTGTTTTTATTATTTTCATGGATCTTAGTGCCTTGGAAATTGTGAAATGGATATCTTAAATAAGGATTTGCTCACATAACACACTTTCCCTTCATCTGATTTCAGTCAACACCTCACAGGAACTGTTACTTGAGCCATGCATTTCTTTGTATTCATGACTCACTGGGTTGAGGAAGTGATGACTAAAGTAACTTCTCTACAAGAAGCTCCAGTGAAAAGATATAATGTAATAGTCAGTGGTTTCAGCCAAGTATTGCTCTGATGGACACATTCTTCTCCTGCATTTCTTAGTCTTTCCCTTGACAATAAGCCAAACCCTCTGTTGAGAATTTGACTTTATAAAGATGCTGGAAAAATATTTTCTTTTGGCTTTGGCTTATTGGGGTGGCTTTAACTGCAACAGGATGTGCTAGTTCTTTGTGATCCCAGTCAGAAAGGTGCTCGGATTCCACAAAGCCCTCTAAAGATGCTGGGTTTTTGAGATCACACAGTATCGATAGCTATATGGCCTTTCAGATGCTGGGAACACCAAGCTGTGCAGCAAAGGACAGGCCTCTGACCATGGCCCAGCAAACCCTTCTGATCCCATTCAAGGAAAAGTTAGCCCATTTTAATCATTTGAGCTCTTAGAGAATTCCTCCAAAGAAGCCAATTCTATTCCACATTTCTACTGTCAAACAACGGATGTTCACGAAAATTTCTCGGTACACCCACTGGCAAAGCCAGGCAAGAATCCTTACATACTGGATACAATATCCCATAAATGAAGATTTAAAACTGCCTTTTCAATGCTGCTGCAGGGCATCGTGTGCTACAATTTGGAATTCTTATGTCTAAATAGAGGGAGGGAAATGTTTCCTCACCTAGTACTTAAAAGGTGTCTTAAAAGGCTGTTGTCTGCTTTGTTCATTTTGTAATTCTCAGCTATGCCTGATGCTCTAGGCTGTTCCATTCTTCTGTCAAGGAAAGTGATGCCCAACTGCTCCTATTTTATAATTGACACAGCCTTTTTTAAGTTGCAGTGATGAAAAATTAAGTTTCTGAATACTGTAGAATTACACCAGTAGCACCCAAGGATTATGCAAGATATTCTCACTAAAGAAGGATAGAGAAATATTGGACTATCTTGCTCATAGAATGACAGAATTATTTCAGCTAGAAGGCATCCTGGAAGGTGTGTGATCCATTCTCATGCTATAAGCAGTTGTAAGGAAGAAAAGGTTCCAAGGAAGCAAAATGCTTTTAGTCACAATTAGGGGTGCTACTGAGGTAATTACCAAATCTCAGTGTTACAGCAAGAAATCTGAAGTATTCTCCTTCAAAACCGATGATGTGCTAAGAGTGACCAAAGATCGGGCAAAGGCAAAAATGGGAAAAACAGCTGAAAGATCTGAATTCACATATACACAGCAATTTACTTACTAGGTTTGTTTCTTCACAACGCAACATTAATCTCCTTATCGGTCTTCCTCTCAGTCTTTACCCAGTCATTTATACTTTAGTTTAAAATGTGCATAAAAGCATATTTTAGTCAACTCTCAAAAGTCTTGCTGTAAGTTCACTTAGTCCATTGCACAATTCTGCTGCCATGCTAAAATTACAAAATCTCAAGATCAAATTCAGACTTGAGCCTCCAAATCTGGCAAACAGCCAAACCACCTAAGAATGGCTTTCATATCACAACAGTAAGTTTCTAGAATGCATTGCTATTGCTGTTTTCTTTAATAGTCCTCTGAAAGTGCTAAGTAAAACTACTAATATTTATTCATATTAGTTCTTACGCATTAAAACATCTCTCAAATAAAACAAGAGAAGACTGTTAAGGGTTTTTTTTCTCCTCTATATATCTACACATCCATTTCTATCAGTCTTACAGTAAAAAGCTACAGTCCGAAAAAAATATCAACCATTAAATTTTCATAAATTTAAAAAATTAAACTTGCAAATATGCAACCAGAATGAGTACGCTACTAAAATTTTTTAAAAGTCTTCAAATACTGCAATGTACTTCCTACATCTTATTTTTGGAATTTGCAATTTTATCCTCTTTTGCTCTCCAGTTGATAATTCCCTTAGTTAAGTTTAGATTTTTCTTTCAAGTTGTCCCACTTGATGTATCTCTTTCTCCTCTCAAAATACGGTTCTTCTTTTCTATTCACTTCCATGTTTTCTTGTGCTTTCTGTCAAGATAACAGTAATATTGTAAAGAAAAAAAAAGAAAAAAAAGAAACACTTGTTAGTTGTACAGGCAAAATTACATGTCTGCAAACAAAGAAAACTATTGACTGCTCTTTCAGACTACTCAGGCATTGCCTAGAATCTTCTAGGTTTTGGCTGGAGAAGTTTTAAGAATATTTTCACATTTTCTGGGTGGGGAGAGACAAGCCACTTTTGGTAAAAAGTATGGATTCTAAAAATTTCTATCAAATAATTACCTGAGTGGTTGTTTTACACTTTGGGAATGTTTTTGCATGTGGATTTTTTGTCCTCCAAGTTGGTACATTGTAAGATCCTGAATTATATTTGTCTATAGAAAAAAAAAAATTAATTGTTTCTTAATTTCAGCTACACTTTCAGAAAAGACTGTCTTAATCAAAGAAGAGAATTCAACATCAACTGAAATATCTTTTAACCACCAGGTGAATCACATATAATTTCTGAAAGACAAGCTAATATGAAATTAGAAATTCCTCTCTAGTACTTTGAAGGTAATCCAGATTACTAAGGCGTTTCCACTAGGCTCACAGCATCTTCCATATGAGGCTACTGTGTTCTGTAAAATTTAATTCAAATAATTGTTTTTAACACCCTGGTTCTCTGTTAATTTCACAATATTTGCATTAATTCAGATTATTAATTTTGCAATGATCCTAAAGTTTTCAGTTTATACACACAGAATGTAAACATTACCATAATTCTCCATTTGGGTCTGGAATCTTCTATTTGTATCAAACTGGTTTTTTGGTTTGAAGCTTTTCTGATAGTATGGCTCAGGTACTCCTGAAATGAAAAACAGTGGTAATGGTAATCATTCTTAACATACAAATGCCAATCATCTTTTTTTAAAGGCTGTCTCCATTTTTTCCTTGAAATTTGATGAGATGGAACCTTCACAGTAAAAATATTTTCTCTGCCTTCTCTTATAATAAGCTGTTTGCATTTAATCAAAATAAACATTCAAAGGAAAAAAGAGAAAAAAACACAATTATTTGTCCCCAGGACAAAGCAGTGATGTTGGAATTCAATTCACTGAACCTTATTAATCTCAAAGCAAGGGTAACTCACTCTGAAGGAAGTTCCTTTTACTGGAAATTAAAGACAGGGAGTCACCTGAAGACATTTCAACCCAACTTAATAGATATGACTGAAGCTGTAAAAGATCACTTTCTTAGCTTACAATTATTTATTTGCTACTAAATTTCTTAATGAAGTGACAGATGAAAAAAAGAGAATGATCCAGAGTAACCATGGAAACAGAACGCAGGAAAGCAAATGAATCCCAAATGATTTCCTAGGCTGTGAGGTGCTCTATAAGCAAGGTAAAAATAAACTAAAAGGTCTAGAATTATCTGAAACATCTGAAACGTAAGGACAGAAAGGCAGATGCATCACTCTGAATGCTACATGTAGGCTGGTCAAATTTATGACAATGTGTGCTATCAAGAGGACAGCAGAGTCTTTGAAACATGAAAAAAGATGAATGAAAATACCATCCTGCATGAATTGCAGAAAAGAATAAATTCAGTCTTTTGTCCAACATAAATCATGTGCACTAAAAAAGAATATAAATCACAAAAATTTACAATTCATTTGAATTGATAATAAAAGCTTGAATGAGATCAAGACATTGCTTATCCAAGACAAAACATAACCATAAATTATTAAAATAATCAGCGATCAACCACTACCAAAACTCCACTGTCATTCTGTCATCCCCTGCTGGGAGGAAACAAGTAGTACAAGAAACATTTCCTGATTGGAAAATGAAATTCTACTGCAATAACTAACTGCTCTTCAATGTTTAGATTAATACAAGGTATTCTGAGGTTTATTATGCATTTCAAAACAATAAATTTCATAAAAGATGCTGTAAATTGAGGATGAATACGTCGTGCATATCAGCACATCTGTGCCTTTATTATCCCTCTTTGTTGGGGAGAGAAATTAATGCCTGCTTTGGAGGTGGCTAAATTACTGTTCATGAATATTCTGACTATGGATATGTTTATGGATACTGTGCAATCCAATCCTGAAAATTAGGCTGCATCAAATTTCTCCTCACCCATATTTAGACATAAATAACTTAATATTCACCTGCAGGAACAAAACAGAAAGCTGCTCCATACAGAGGCATTATTTGAGGTATTTAAAGACTCTGGTATAAGGTAAAACCCACTCACAGATCTCTCGAACTTTGGCTCTCAGGTGAAGGTGACAGTACAGTAGCCTGATCTTTAAGGTTTTGAAGAGTTGAATTAAGTCTGTTTCTGTTTATGTCACAAAAAAAATAAAAGACCCAGGTTCACCATCCTCACTTGAACCTCTTTGTTGGTAACCTAGTTTTACTTCAGGATCTGAAGTGTGAAATCCTAAAAGTAAAGAAAAATAACAAAACTAAACAATGATGTGCTATCACTCAAAACTTGGCACACTGCAGGATACTGCAGGCCAGAAGACAAGACGCTTAAAAGGTGTGCTGTGTTGATAGTGCAATCCAAACATGAACTGTCCATATTTGCCACTAATTAGGTAGTGCGAGATTATCTAGCACTTTAATGAATTAATGAAAATTAATAAGCTGACTGATCTCTAGAGCTACCTTTGCCTCTTATTGGGCTAAGTGCATTTTTTGGCTCCTCCAAAATCCATTTCTTCTTCTTTACTTCTTTATGGTGATACTTCTTTCCCACGTCAGTGTGGTTTATCTCTGAGGGATTAAAAAAACAGGTACTTAGTTTTTAAAAAGAATGCAAAACTGTCTTATCCATGATGCTGCAGTGTTTTGAAAACCTAATCTCTCACTTCATACACAGATCTCTTGAGTGAAACGTGGTTATTAATTATTCTAAAAGTATCATTCCCCTAAATGAGAGCAAAATTGGCTGTATTTCCTACAGCAGAGCTCATGATGGCGCAACCTTGAAATCCGAGTCAAAAACTGACTATAAAGCAAAGTATCACAATACTTTAGATCTGTGCAACTGCTCTGGCCATTGCTAGCTCAGAATGCTTTTCAATACAAATTAGAAAATCTTCATTAATACTGTATTTAAGACTTATATTTTATAAATAAAAACATTTACTTTAATCATATACTATATGTTCAATAACTGACTGTCAAAAGTTGCAGGCAGAGGGGGAATAAATTCTCTGTCAAAGTGCAACATCTAAAAGGGTACCCAATGCAAAGGTAATACAAAGCACAGATTAACAGTTTGAGCTTGATTTGTGTGTTGCTACAAGATAACTCAGCAACTGAACTCCAACCTTAGTTGCTCCTGCCTATCAGGACTTATTTCTCATCCCTTACACATACGATATGCTTTGTCTCACCCCATGGTACCAGTTATGTGTTGTCCTGCAAGCTGAACAACTATGATGGTATGGTATAAAAATAGCTTCAACTTATAAAAGGATTCTTTTAATTCTCTGTTATGTCAGTGAAACATTTTAGAGTATGGTCCCACATAAAGTTTTAATAGTTTAACTGGGAGTGCCGACATGGCAACAAACAGCACTGCAGACATACTAACAAATGGCCAAAGAGTAAACTTTCCTACATTAATTCACCTCTCATGCAAATGTATCTAGTGACTAATAAGGGTACCATACTACAGACAAGTCTTTTTTTTAAAGCTTCACAAACCATTTAGTTTACAATTAATGGTGCAGCATGAGAAATAGTCTCAAAATGATGAAGTTTTACGTAAGCATATTTAGTTACTTATTAGATGATGTTCAGCACTAAGAAGCCAATGATAAAGTACATTATATTACCTGCATTTTTAAAGGATTGACAACCTGTTCTGGGAATATACTCTCTTGGAATTCTGCTTACTGAACTTCCTTCTTCTCTTACTGTAATATAATTTTTCTTATTAATTCTATCACCATTACCTGAAAAGACAACAGAATCACAGAAGATGAGATGGCTAATGTTAACATACCACATCAACATACCTAGTGACTAAGGCTACTATAATACAGACAAACCTTTCTTATCAACATTTATTTTACAATTAATAGTGCAGCATGAGAGTCTCAAGAATATAAAGAGGTAACAATAAGTCAAATACAAAATGGTGAACCTTTATGCATGCATATTCAGCTATTTACCATGTAATGTTCAGCACTGAGAAGCTGATGCTAAAGCGTATTACCTTCTTTTTTAAAGAATCTACAATCTGCTCTGGGAACACGTTCTCTTGGTACTCCTCTTCCAGAACTTCCTTCCTCTATTCTAGTACTATTAGTTTCTGTAGGAATTGTATTACCATTATCTGTAGGAATTGTATTACCATTACCTGTAAAGGCAACAGAACCACAGAAGCATAAAATGGTTAAAGTTGGGAGCAACCTTACAGATCTAGCCACGGTCTCCCTGCCAATAACAGGGACACTTACAAGAACAGGTTGCTCAAAGCCTCGTACAGCCTGGCTTTGAACACCTCCAGGGATGAAGCATTCACAGCTTCTCTGAGCAACTTGTTCCAGTGCCTCACTACCCTCAGAGAGAACCTCTTCCCAATAACTAATCTAAATCTACCATTTCTCAGTATAAAACCATTAACCCTAACACTATCAGAACACCCTCTGATAAAAAGTCCCTCTGCATCTCTTCAATAGGCCCCCTTCAAATACTGAAGGCAGCTACAAGGTCTCTCCAGAACTTTCTCTTCTCCTGGCTGAACAACCCCAACTCTCTCAACCTTTCTTCATAGGAGAGGAGCCCTCCTCTGGACTTGCTTCAACAGGTCCATATCTTTCTTATGTTGGGTGACTCACAGATGGGTGATGGAGTATTCCAGATAAGGTCTCATGAGAGTGGAGAATAGGGATAGAATCACCACTCTGAAGGTGACTTGTATATAAGCACAGAGAATAGCACTGCCATTCTTTTCATCCTACCTCTACGAGCTAGCAATTAGTTCCTAGGAATTTCCACTAACCTCTCATTTTATATTCTCTTTTGTTAGTTATTAGGATCTTTTCCAGCATGACAGAAATGTAACTATCATGCTCTCTAAGAAAATACCATAACAAACACTATGGTTTCAAAGCAAAGAAACCAACGACAAATTACTTGCTCATTCTTTAAACTTCTCACTTTTCATGAACAGTATCTATAAATCGTATTTGATCAAATTTATGGTGTTTTCAAGATCACAGAATCAGAGAATGGTAGGGTTTAGCAGGGACCTTCTGAGATCATTGTGAAATCCGTATGGTGTTTATCTTAGGAACATACACAGTGAGTAAATAGTCCCTTTCTACCTTTCCCATCTACAATCAGCACCAGGCAGTCACCATGTGTGCGACACCACACATAAATACATCACATACTTTTATGCCCTTTTTAATATGATGTTGTCACTAAATAAAAAAGCCAGGAGGAGGGGCAAACTATGTAGTAGCTTCTCCCTGTAACAGCAGTTCCAAAGGTGGTAAAACATTGTCTGAGAAGATTAAAAGTACTTGCCTTGCTGCAGGTCTTGTTTGGTGGGTTTCAAAGGCAGCAGCTTGTTTTCCTGTGGTGAAAACGCAGTTCTTGGTGACTGATGTTCGTGAGGGTACTGAATCCTGTAATACTCCCCTAAACATACAGCAGGAGGCAAGTTTATTATATTGGCAACGCTGCTGCTTAGGAGAAAGTAATTGGTTTCATATTTACCAGATTTATAGCATATGTTTTTTATTGCTCTTTCTTCTTCAATATCTTCAGCCGTCTTAGGCATCCAATTTGGAACATCTGCAGGAAAAAATTTTAAAAGAGTTACAACAACCTTAATAATCAAACACTATAATGAATTTTACTTTGATTGTGGGTTATTTTTTTCTTACTCCAAGCTTGACTTCTGGGCAGAAATACTAGGCATTACCAAGAGCAATCAAATTGCACTTGTAACATATATTAAGAAGTTAATGTTTGTTGATATAGAATTATTCAAACACATTTTCAGAACACATTCCTTCAGTACTTATTCTTTCATTTACACAAAAAATGAAATCTTCTCAATGAAGAGAACATCAGGGAAAGCATGTCACAAAATTTTAGCCCTGTATTGCCTGCCAAGTAATTCAGCTAATACTAAGAATGTTAGCAAAGCCCTGCTTTATAAAAAGACTTAATCAGACTAAAACTGAGTTAGGAAGAACTAACAGAATGCCTTGCCAGGCAAGATGTCAGTCAGAGGAAAAATCAAAAGCAGCTCATGGCTGCCTGAGACCCATCACAGTAATCTGCAGAGTGCACATGTGAGAGTAGGTTGTTCTCTCATTTTAACTCTCTGGGATGGTGCAATTCATTCAATTAATATCTCCCATCTCTATGGGAGATATAGTCAATGTTCTAACTATATTTGAAAAGTATACACACATTCAGTTAAACTAGTGTAGAATTTTCTATGAGTCCTTGAAATTTTGAAGAGTATTTGATGTCCACAAGAACCATGGATCATATCATCATAACTGTGGATCACATTTAAACTCTCCTTTGTGAAAAACAGTATGTCAGTTATACACTACAGATATTTTGGCAATTTACTGGAAACTATTTTAAAAACTTGTCATCAACTCTTTACTAAAAAAAATTAACGGTTATTATAAAAAAAATAATTGTAATGTAGATTGCAAGAGTTCAAAAACACCAATTCATTTCCTTGTAAAAGAAAGGAAAAAATGTTTACAGTTCTCTTCACTGTCCTCTTCATCTTCCTCATCACTAAGGTTTATAATCAGTGGAGGGTGAATTGGTCTTAAAATATTCTCTTGATTTCGGAGAGATTCTTGATGATGGTCTGGATGCAGAATCCCTTCTTGGACACCCTGTTGCAATGGAACATCTGCAGAAAAGAACATTGAATTCTTTTTCTTAGGAGGGAACCAGAATATCAAATCCAGGTTCAGGCCAGCAGGTAGTTTTGAAATCATTATCACATTGAAGGAAGCATTAAATAGGCAGATTGTGCCTTCTAGAAAAATTTTTTTGCAATGTTGCCAAAAGAGCATCTTCCAGCTACAGACTGAAGAAACACAGATGCTACCTCCTCTGTGAAGAGAGAGGAGGCACTGCTGAATAAAGCCTTTTGAAAAAGGGAACATTAAGATGATTCTACACTACTTAACAATGGCTGACTAATTTGAGGTGACAAACTTCTCCCAACTCCTTCTGAGGTATTTACAACATAGCGAGGGAAATGTGTGATGAGTAACACCTGGGATGAAGTGAGTAAATTAGAGTTTAGGATCCCACCTGTAAAAAAGATTTTAGACATGCTAAATCACAGGCAGGCCTGTATCACTCCTCATAGTTATTCTCACTCATCAGGTTTGAAGAATTTAGCAGTGCTAAGCAGACCAATATCCAGTTTTAGCTTGTAGAGAGCTTTTTTTTCTGTTAGCTTCTGAATTACAAACCCCATAACTAAATGCATAAGGAACATCAAGCTCATGAAAATTAATTAGTATTAATTAGTATTAAGAACAGAGTATTTTCCTTAGCAATATATATCTAACTATATTGCAGCAAAATTATTTCAGATACAGGATGGCATTTCCTGAAGGCCAGAGAACGCAGCAGATTGAGAAGAAAAATTACAAAAACTAGTCAGTATTTTTGTATTGTTCAAACTCAGAAATCTGCAACTACAGGTACAACCATGATTCTGTGTATTATACTAAGTACATTAAAGTTATATATACTTTATCATATTGAAACCATTTTGATAAAATTTCTACAGACCTGAATTGTTTTATCTCATGCAGGAGAAATTAAGACACATCATTTTCACTTGATAAAGCCTTTAACACTGTCTAGAACATGCGTTGTTATTATTAGATATGAGTGTGAATAAATTTATCTAAGTGATAAAATGGATAAATGCAGTTTTGTGGAGTATATGGACTTTGAATTTATACCTATTGTGGTAAAAAGACGTCTTATTCTGATTGATGGGCATTATTCTTATACAGGATGCCCTTGTCTGAAGTGCCTTTTTGACATACTCTGACTCACATCACACCTAAAAGCATGCTAGGGGCCAGTGCTGTGGAAACTATACTAAAAGGAGTCCAGGCACTCATACAAACAACACTCAAGCTCTTGCCTTGCTTTTGTGTGCTTAGTTAGGTTCAACATGTACACTATTTCCTGAGGAATTTCAGAAACAGAAGGGGTTTGCTTCAGACTAGAGGTCCTTCTGGACTTCTCTTACAACATCTGTTCCCAGTTCTGGAGTTATGCCTCATGAACACCTGTATTTTAGTCCATTTTCTTGCATTTGTGACAATTCATGCTGACTTGCTCTCATTCTTTCTCCTACTTGATTTCTGACATCTATTTAGGTTCCTTGGCCCAGGCTAAGGCCTGTTCCAGGTTCTAGCTGTCCACAATTCTTGGTAGACAAAAGCTCCTCTGAGGACTGAGGATAAAAATCCCAACTCATAATGGTGGCTTTTGCTACAAATAATTTGATTTTCAGATACTGTACTGCCTTACACACTATTACTGTCCTTCAATAGCCTGTATCCAATGTTCAGGCCTGCAAAAGTTACTCAAAACTAATCTGGTGTTAGCTATACAGGAGTTGTCCTGTCCATGTTCCATGTTGTGTTTATCAACAGATATTGCTACTAGTGACCTACTAACCTCCTACTACTACTACACCCATGCCTTTTCATTTT
>VZTY01027262.1:42083-100261 GCA_013400935.1 Turnix velox | reverse complement strand
GGTGTTCAAGACCAGGCTGGACAGGGCACTGGGCAGCCTGGTCTAGTGGGAGGTGTCCCTGCCTATGGCAGGGGGGTTGGAACTCGATCTTTGAGGTCCCTTCCAACCCAAACTATTCTATGATTCCATGATTTACCATGCTACATATTTTAGCCTTACTGGAGACCACAAAAGCATTGAAAGAACATTTTTGTGTATTTGCTTACTCTGACAATAAATTGTTCAAAAAATATTTTTACTCACTGTTAGTAGGTGGCAAAAACAGTCCATTTACAGTCCGAGATTTACTGTGATGGAAGGGACAACTGATTCTCATACATCCAGAGGGTTTTCTTTCCCAACAACAGGGTATCTTGTATGTTTGCTGCAGGAGATCAAAGGTATTGTTAGATATTGTAAATATAACAATAAAACCACAGTAAACTGAATAGAACTGCTGTGAATGTAAGTGTAATGTTTTGTCGGGCCAGCTTTTGATATTTTAGGATATTTAAATTTCTCTTCAGCTCCAGATGACTATACTTGAGTAAGGACAATGGAGCTTTCATGATATGAAACTGTTAGCAGATGAGAACAGGAACAAAGTGGCCTACTGACTGTACTGCAGGCTTTTCATGAGATGGTGGAAAGAAAAAGAATCTAGTAGTCACTTAACTGACCTGTGGCTGAGATTGCTGCATAATGGGGTAACTTACAGTCTGCTGTATGGGTGCAAATGTTACATTAGGACTCTTTTACTATTACAGGATATTGGTCTAAGGGACAGTAAAGAGTAAGAACAAAAACTCAGAAAGATTCACAATAAAAACTGAAAATCTAAAAATTCATGAACCTGAATGCCTTGTGCAGACTTCTTAGTCTAAATCCCCAATGCTGGAGCAGATTCAATAACAGGGCACCTTACATTCATCACTGGACTTGCACCAGGTGGAATACAAATACTTCTTTTGAGGGTAAACCCATTTTGAAAGGGTTTTGTTTATAAATAACTGATTCTGCAGAAATTCAGCCAGTTGGCCTTTATCTGCGCATTCCAACGTATGTGTTTCTTGGGGATGAGAACCCAGTTCATGGGCAAAATTGTCCATAGTTAGCTCTTATTACCACTTTTGAACATTAGGTGTTTTGATCTACAGATACAGTATGGCCCAGACAGAGTGAAATATCACCTTCTAGCTTTACCTAACAAACCTCCCTTTCAACATGGATAAAGAAAATCAAGGATATAAACAACACTAAAATCTACAGCATTTACCTGTGTCTGGGGTGAATAAAAATGGAAACTGCTGTCTTTCCCAGTTGTAGCCATACTCTCCTCTTCTGCTTCTCCTTCAGTCTCTTGATACTGGCAGAAACACACGTGAAAAAACGTTAAAGGTATTAACGTTTAGGCAAAACGTACCCTTAAACCTCAATACAGTCATTTCCTTTCAAAAAGTAGACCTTCAGAAACATACCTCAGCTTATTTTTGAAACAAAACTTGCAACTGGCAATAAAATATCCTTGAACGATGAAGCTGGTGTCTTCTCTGGGCTGTTTGAATCTACACAGGCAGTTAGCAGCCGGTATGGAATGTTGCATACACACAGTTGTCAACTGCTCCTCCAGCTCACGGCATCAGCATCATGGTGCCATGGGCACTGTCCCATTTGAGCACTTTCCTTTATCTTCATTGCTTCAGAGTAAAGCAAGCAAAACTGGACTGTTGCAAAGCGTCTCCCATTCCAGTTCTTATTTAAGGTAAAATTAAAAAAAACCCACATTTGGTGCGGCTTAAATAATGCACAATGTATTGCTGCGTGAACTTGGTCCTACAACAAATCTTTAGTACCAGAAAAACAAATCTTATACTTTGATTATCTCTTAACCAAGATGCTTGTGCTTAGTGGATTCCTTACTGTGTCTCTCTCTTTGGATGGAGAAACTTGCTGCTCCCTGCTAGTGCACTGTAGCTATCACTGCTCACATTCTTGGGGTTCAGTGTCATGCCTTGCTTCCATGATGTCCACTGTCACAGCTAAAGTAGAAGGACAAGCATATATTTGTGTTCCTTATTAACACTCCTCTTGTCATTCGGGTCCTAGGCTGTCTCATCTAGGTGAGGAAAGTGTGAAGGCAGATGTGTCCATGACAAGCAGAAGTCAGTGGCTTGTAACACCAGCAGAAGTGTATACTGGTGGTTCACAAGCAAACAAAAAACCTGCAAAAACAACCCACTGCAGCTGAACTGTTCAGACTTATCACCAGAGCAAACCTGGACTGTATGCCATTGATTTGCCATTGGGAAGGGCAACAGATGTGTATGTGAGAAGCCACGGGCATACATGAACATGACTGCCTCACCAGCAGTTACACCTGAGCTGGGGAAGAATTACAAAGACACTGAAATGACTGTAAGTCTTCTAATCTCTCTAGAAGCCTGTCAAATTGTTTATAACTCAAGAATAAGGGAATACCCCCAAGACTAACTGCAAAGGAAAATGCAGCACGGCTGAGCACTGGGCCTTTGTCACTGGAATAAAGTGATTTCCACAGGAATGATTTCACTGCACTGGTGAGTACCGGCGAGAGCTGTGAACAGAGAAATCATGTGGAAAGGCTCCTGCAGTTGTGTAAGCACTTCACCATCTGGGGTACTCTGGGGAAGAAAAACTCAGGAGAGCAGACAAGATCCATGAATAATGAAATAACTGGTAAGGACAGCCTTAGAAAGAAAGCATTAACACAGCCAAGAGCTATCCAAACAGGGGCTCTTTGTAGCTGTGCCTGAATGAGGCTCAGAAGTTCAGCCAAGAAGTCATTTTGTATTGGGTTTGCATGGCAACATTTTAGATGCGGGCAGCTACTGTGGTGGTTTCTGTGTGGTGCTAGAAGCTCACCCCATGTTCAAGGGCAAGCATCAGCTGGCCCTAAGATGGACAAACTCATGGGTGACAGTAGTAGCACATTTGTAGGAACCCATTTTAGAAGGGGCAAAAATGGTTGAGCAACAGAATCCCAAAAGTTGTTCTAAGACTGTATTTTATTTTTTCATTTCTCTATATGGATTTCATTGAAAATAGATTAATTTTCCCGAGTGGAGTCTCTTTCGCCAAGACAGCAATGGGTGCATGGTCTCCTCCCCCACCAGCCTTTCCTTGTGTTTTCTCCCCCAGGCCCAGGCAGGAGTGCAGTGTCAGAGTGGCTTTAGTTGGCACCTGCTCCGCGCTGGGCTCAACCCAGCACGGACTGAAAGCCCAAGTGATGGCCAGGGGGCCTGAGGAACCACCGGTGGCTGATAGTCACCGGCTGGTGTCCTGCGGGAATCAACATCAGGCAGAGAGTGGTCCCCAGGCCACGTGGACAGGCATCCATGTCCCAGGCCCGCGCATGTGGTACCCCGCAGAACTGACAAGAGCCTGAGGAACGGCCGCCAGCGCCGGCCAACGACACCGCCAACAGCCGCCACCACCGCGCGGCCGGAGGCGGGACAGCGCGACAGGCGGGAAACCCGCTGGCGGAAGCCGAGGCGCTGGTCGCACGCGGCCGGAAGCGGAGCCGGGGCAGCGCGACAGTCGGGAAATCCGCTGGCGGAGGTACTGCTCGCACGTGGCCGGACAGAGAGGCGAAAGACAGCACAAGTGGCGCCGCTGCCGCTTCGCTGCAGGTCGCTGTGGAGAGGTGACCGTCGTCCCCGCGTGCAGCGGACTCCATTTCCCGCGGCGCGCCTCAGGCTGGGCGCTCGGTCGGCAGTAGGCGCGGGAGACCGGGACATGAGCCGCCGGGGCGCTGTGCAGCGGAAAGCGCCGTGTCTGTTCGTGACCGAGGTGAAGGAGGAGCTGTCAGCCAAGCGAGAATGGTAGGTAGCAGGTATGGGACAAGGGGAGAGAAGGCAGTAGCGTCTGTGTCGTCGCCGCTGCGGGAAGGGGGACACCCCGGCGGCGGGAGGATTCGCTGCAGAACCTAAGGGAAATCCCCGCGGGAGGTTCGCACGGGGGTCCCCATAGCTGCAGGCGAGGATAACTTATTTCTTTGCTTTTTTAAGTAGAAAAATCTTCAGTTGACAGCACTGATGCTACTTACCCTGATGGTTTTGCTACCTTGCATTCCACTGGTCTATGTATTGCACTAATGTGCTGTTGACTTTCAGCTTCAAACTGCAAGCTTGGAGCAGCATGCTAATACAGGAAGGCACATCTCAACATTTTGATGAGATTTTGGACTGCAGTGCTTTCAGTTGACATGCACTTTGCCAAGTGCAAGGCAAAGTTGTCTCTACTAACCAAGAAAGGAAAAAAAGCAGTTTGCTTTTGTTCTCCAGTTGTCACATCTTGAGAAAACACAAGTGTATTTAGACAGTATTAGAAATCAGCAATTTCACACGTTAGTCCTGGACTGGATGCCGAGTCCAACTGCAAGGGGCAAGTATCTGTCTAAGAATTAGGCAGTGGCCTAGCCATGATGAAGGCTTAAAATTACTATCTTCTTTTCAGCCATTTAAAGTTTTGGCAACTGGGAAGGCGTTAGAGGCAGATGTATACAGTGCAATTCCTACTGAAAAGCTGACTGGAACCTGCTGTTATGCAACTACCTATGAAGGTAATGAAGAAGATCCATGTGCTGATTTCTCACGCTGACTCAAAGCCTCGTTTTACATATGCTTTTACTGTGTTATAATGGATTATAGCTGTTGTGAAAATGTCTTAATAGTGAATCTTCTTTACCAAGTAGTATTTTTATCGTAGAGGGTGGCTTAATTTCCGTGAAAAGAATTAAAAGTTGTGAGGACATAGGAAAAGTTTGGTTTATTGCTTCCCTGGGGTTCTTGCCTGTACCTGAAATTTTACTAAAGCTTTGTAGGGGTTGTAATGTAAGTATTCACCCTAGAAAGGGCAGTGTTCAGCGGGTTTCAAACTTAACCTCTCTTGCCTTTCAGTGAAGCACTTTCATAGCAAGTATGAAGGCTGTTTATAAGAACTAAGAGGACTCTATGCTTGTTCGCTTTTTGGACTGGGCAAGTGCTGAACAAAGTTGCTATTACGTCCCTGGGATGGGAGATAAGACACAGAGATGGAAGATGAGAAGGAGTGGAGACTGCGACTAAAGGTTTGGCCATTTATCCAAGTGACACAAGATAGAGGTTCTAATCTTGGCTTTCAAGACAGCTGTAAAATGTATTAATGGTCCTGAAGATATCTTGTCATTGTTTTGTCATTAGAGCCCTTTTATGAATTTAGACTTTGGATTATTGTTGTTCTGCTCTTGCAGATGCGCAAACAATCAATCAGAGAGACAAACTGATCACACTCCTGTAGTATCTCTTGTATTTTGTCCACTAGTAAAAGCCAAAACCCATTACCGGTACATCCTCACTCTAATCACATTCTCACTTTAAACAGGTACATATTTTGGTTTCATATCAGTAACACTGTGAAAAATTAGAAGTCACGGGTTCATTGCTTAGAATCTTGTGGGTTTTAAGAGCAGTGTTGCATTTTCTAGAATGAACTGTAGAAATTGTTTGGCTTCATTTCACTTATTCATTTGAAAGCAAAAGTTACTTAGTCTGAAGGAGGTTTCTTTTGTTGAAAATTAAGACATGGAGACGGCTAGAGTTTCAGTTCAACTTGAAAGACANCCTGTAGTATCTCTTGTATTTTGTATTGGTATTTTGTATATTGTATTTGTATTTTGGCTGAATCCAGCAAGATAAAATCACTTGCTTAACTTATGAATATGTAAATTATTACAACTTTATTAATGAACTCACTGATGAAAAAATAGAGTGATTCAGAAAAAAAATGGAATCAGAAAGTAAAAGGCAGATAAAAACCATATGATGGATTATATTGTTATAGCTATATTACCTAGCTAATTATAAAGGGAAATCTGAAACAGACTGCCATAAAGAAAGAAACTAGACTCAGAACCCCATCGGTAGGCTTGTCAAATTTGTAACAGTGTATGTGCAGTCAAGCGGACAGCAGTCATTTGAAGATGGAAAAAAGATGACTACATGAATAGAAGGAAGAATATTCATGTGTGTTTTGTCTAATTGTTATCTGCTATGATCTACTCATGAAAATTAAGTTGAATTAAATTTACTCTTGCTCATAAACATAACTAAATTAAAATTCACTTGCAGGACTAAATTAAAAAGCAATACAGTACAGAAAAGCATATTTGAGGCATTTCGAGAATGCTGGATGAGCAGAAACCCACCTGTAGAGTCATTCAACTTTGGTTCTTTTGCGAAGGTAACAGTGCTGATCATAAGATCCATGTAGGAGAGGGGCTCCAGCCCTTGTGTTGTCCTCATTGTCTTCCTCTGGACCCTCTCCAGTAGTTCCATGTCCTTGTGCTGACGGCTCCAGAGCTGGACACCGTACTCCAGGTTGGTTCTTAGGAGAGTAAAGGGGCAGAATCACCTCTCTTGACTGGCTGGCCACAGCTTTGCTGATGCAGCCCAGGATATAGTTGGCCTTGTAGGTTGCGAGTGTACACTTATGACTCATATCCAGGTTTTCATTCAACAGTACTCCCAGGTACCTTCTCACAGAGCTGCTCTCTATCACATCACCTGCCAGTCTGTACTGGTAACGAGGATTGGCCTGGCCCAAGTGCAGCACCCTGCATTTGTCCTTGATAAACTTAATGAGGTTTTCATGAGTCCACCCTGTAAGTCTTTCTTCCAGTTTGCTCAGAAGAAGGAACCTTCACTCAAAAGCAGGAATTCGCCTGTAGATGCAATGGTAAAGTAGACTACATATGCTAATTTTTGAGATTCTGAAGAATGACTTTTAGTCTTCTATTTTCCCTCCAAACAGAAACCTACCTTTAGGTCTAGTGAGCTTTGTTTCTTGGATGATGGTGACAGTACAGTGGATCTCTGAGGTTCTGAAGAATGGAAGTAAGTCTTCCAGCTTTCCTCACTTAGGGAGAAGAAGAAACAGTTTCCTCATTGTTATTTTGGCCCCCTTTTGGTCACTTGGTTTTACTTTAGGGTCTGAAGCGTGGATTCCCTACTGTAAAAAAAACCCAAAGCTCCATAAACAAAGAGGATGTGCTATAGCACAATTTTCCTCTTTCCCATATTTAGGCATAAATAACTTAATACTCACCTGCAGAGACAAAACTGATAGTAGTTTGATACAGAAGCATATCTGAGGAATTTCAAGAATACTATATAACTGGAAACTATTTGTGGGTCCATTGAATTCTGGCTCTTGGGTGAAGGTGACAGTACAGTAGACTACATATGCTATCTTTGAGGTTCTGAAGAATTGAATCAATCCTCCTGTCAAATAAGGAATAAAAGAATCAGTAAGTACATTTGCTTGTAAATTAGATGTATTTCTTGACTTCTCAGAAGTAAGCACTATAAGGACATTTTTGTGTGTTTACTTGTATTCTAATGTACTGCAATATAAAAGTTGTTGATACAACTGCTTTTTACTCAACTGCTTCTAGGTGGCAAAAAAGGTTCATTTATAGCACAAGGTTTGGTATAATGGAAGATGTGGCTGATGTTCATACAGCCTGAGGGTTTTCTTTCCCAGAGGCAGGAGATGTTGCTGCATTTTTGCTGCAGGAGAAAACGGGTATTTTCAGATATTGCAGATATACGAACCAGAGTATATGGGTTAGATCACAGTGTACTGCTGTGAACATACATATAAGGTTTTGTGGGATCAGGTTCTGATGTTTCAGGATGTTTGAGATTCTCTTAAGCTCCAGGTACCTCTAAAGTTGTGTTAGGACAGTGGTGTGAAACTGTTCCTAGGTAAGAACAGGAGTAAAGCAACCTACTGACTGTACTACAGGCTTTTCATGGTGGGAAGGAATGTAGTTGTCACTTAACTGACCTGTGGCTGAGTTCTTTCCTGCACAATCGAGTCAGTCACAAATGAGGTCTGCTGTAGGCAAATGAGAGCTGTAAATGCCAGGTTGCTGGTTATTCTTTAATGAGTTTCTGTGTGATATTTGAAAGGGAAGCAAAGTCACAGATGACAATATTTCAGAATTTGAGAGGAAGCCTTAGCCTGTACCAGATATTAACAGCCTAGTCTAAGAGCAGCATCTCAAAACCCTGCCACTTCTGGACTGTAGTGAGTACAGTTGGGCCACCCCCCTGAGACTCATTGGAATCTGGAGCTTGAGCCCCTCACCCAGACATTAATGCCTGAATCTCCAGTGCCTTATACGCACTCCTAGAATTGCATAAATACGAGAAATAGTGCATAATTTAGATGATCATTAGTTCTTCTCACCACTTCTGAAAATCAGATGTGGCTGGGGCCCATACAGAGTGATATATCACCTTCTGACTTAGCCTGAGAAACCTCCCTTTCAACATCTATGTACAAAGAAACCTAAGGATAATCTTAGTTTTTACCTGTGCATGGGGGGAATAAAAATTAAAGTCATTCCCTGATAGATCCATTTTCACCTCTTGCGCTTCACTTCCACTCTCTTAATCCTGGCAGGAAACACGTGAAAAAGTTTCAGTGATTGACATTCAGACTAATTTTACTCTTATCCTGAACATGTCAGTTTTCTTTCAAAAACTGGACCTTCAGAACTTTACCTCTGCTTTTTTGAAACAAATCTCCCTACTCACAACAAAATACCTTTAAACAAAGATGGTAGTACCTTCTCCAAGCTTCTGAACTGACAAAAGCATTTGTTAGCCAGTAAAGAATTTGATTGTGTGCTTGCCAATCCCTTGTCCAGTTTGGGTTATTAGCATCATGGTGCCATGGGACTTGTCCCACTTAAATATCTTCATTTGTCTACATTGCTTCATAGTTGAAAGCAAGCAAACCTGGACTGTAGCAAATCATCTCCCATTCCAGGATTTATATAAGACTAAGATGGAACAAAACGACTGGGTTGGACATAAATAGCAGCCAACTTCCTGCTGCAGGAACTGTGGTTCTAGAAATAAATCTTTGATATCATAAACATTATTCTTACCCAAGATCCCAGTGGGTTCTTTACTGTGCCTCTTTGGATGGAGAAACTTGCTGCTCCTTGCTAGTTCACTGTTAGCTGTAACTGTTCACATTGTTCAGGTTCACTGCCTTGTCTTGCTTCCATGATGTCCCCTGTTACAGGTGAACACCTCTGTTCTCAGTCAGGTCCTAGGCTGACTATTAAGCAAAAAATATTTAGGGAGAGGGAAAAATGAGAAGGTTGATAAATGTATCTATGAAGAGCTGGTGTTAGTGGCTCACAGCACCACTAGAAGTGGTTGCACCTGAGCTGGGGAATAAATACAAAGACATTGAAATGACTGAAAATATGCTCTAAGAATCTCTTCAGGAGAATTTCAAACTTCTGTTTTCTGTGTCTACCTGTTTCTGATTGTTTAACAGTACTAGGCTGACACACAACTAGCATCTTATATGCGTATTATTAGTGAAAATGAGCTGGCAGTGGCTTTAGGGTGTCTGCCAAAATCCCTTGTGTAAGCAAACCACAACACAGAACTAAATAGCTGGCTGTTTCAGAGAAATTGATGCAGTTAAAGTTGCTTAGGCTGCAGAGTTAAGATCACTGGCTTGTGTAAGTAGTGTCACAGAAAAAGTATCTGAAGTAATTGTGTAAGTCCAGATGCACTAAAAATGCATGCTTAAGTTGCAAAGCAGAAATCAGCATCATGAAGCTGCTTACTTTAGTTTGTTTTGTGTTCAGTGATGCAGGTGATAGGTGAATTTTAAAACAACTGACAGGTTATATTCTGCTCTCCTTCCTTGTTTGCCTTGTGGGGCACCTGTAGAGAGTGACGAGGTCTCCCCTCAGCCTTCTTTTCTCCAGGCTAAACAAATCCATTCCTCAGTTGCAGCACAGAACTGGCTCAGCACAGAATTGCCTCTGCTGAGGATCACTCACCCCTCTTTGCAACAGTGTGCTTGTTATGGAGTTGGGGGTAAGAATCATATTTCAAGAGCAGAATTTTCTAAAGTAGACAAGTTCAAAAAATACATACATTTAAGCTTGTCAAGTCATTGTAGTCAAAGGTGAGTGGAACGTAACTATGGTTTTAAGTAATGTAAATAATGTCTATAAAGTATAACACATCTTTATTTTTGTTAGTTGTACTTTTGTGAATATATCAACTATTTTTTAAACACAAATATCCGTTTTGGTCAGTTTCTAAATGTTATAGTTTGCTTCCTATATCTTATTTCTGGAATTTGCAATTTTATCATCTTTTGTTCTCCAGTTGATAATTTCCTTACGTCTGTTTGTATTTTTCTTGTAAATTGATCTGCATGCTTTATCTGCTTCTCCTTTTTTCATGTAGTTATTTTGTGTTCACTTGCATGTATTATTATCTCTGCTGTCAAAATAAATAAACAATGTGTATAATTTATTAGCGTAAGTCTCAATACTTTTTCAGAAACATTTTTCAGAGGTAAAATTGCCATAGAAGATAGAAGACAAGGATTACAATCTCTTGAACCTCTGATTTGAACATGTCTGTAAAATCTGTTAGTGGTGCTAAGGGTATCGTGATGATCCCATGATTTGTAGTCTGAGTTCTTTTATGACTTTGGAC
Organism: Turnix velox; assembly: GCA_013400935.1. Classification (NCBI taxonomy): domain Eukaryota; kingdom Metazoa; phylum Chordata; class Aves; order Charadriiformes; family Turnicidae; genus Turnix; species Turnix velox. Next base: position 89,717 of record VZTY01027262.1, on the reverse strand, counting down.
CTTGAATGATCATCCATTCAACTCATGCAGATGCTTCATGAGCAAATAATCAGAGACAAACAGATCACACTCCTGTTGTCTCTGCTGTACTTTGTCCAGTGCTAAAAGCCAAAACTGACTGCTGGTGCTACCTCATTTTAAAGGCAGGTATATATTCTTTCATATCAGTAACATTGTAAAAAAATAGAAATCACAGGACAATAAAGGCAAAATTACACATCTGCAAAAAATCTGAATTATTATCTGCTCTTTAGACCACTCAGCATTGCTAGAATCTTGAGGGCTTTGGATGGGGCAGTTTTAAGAGCAATTTTACATTTTCTAGGTGGGGACAGATTTTCTACTTTTAGTATAAATACTGAATTGTAAAACATTCTATCAGTCACTTGAGTGGTTGTTTTAAACTTCAAGAACATTTTTGCATTTGGATTTCTTTATGCTGGTGCACTGGATGACTGTGAAGTGTATTTGTCTATAGAAAAAAACCCTCACTTTCTTAATTTCAGCTGCAGTTTCAGAATCATGTCTGGTTGAATTTATTGTATTTTCAAGATAAATATCATCATAGTATTTAAAATCTCAGAGAGTTTGACTGAAGAAATGCTTTTGGGAAATGCTTCTGTCCTTTCTCTGAAAGTATGTAATGATAACTAAATATATTAAAGTATATTTATTCATATATTCAGACTGCTGTATGAAAAACTGCTCTGCCAGGAGAACTGGAATACATGACTTCCATAGATCCCTTCCAAACCCTAGCATTTTGGGATTCTGTGAAGGACATTTTGTGTGTTTACTTGTTCTAATGAACGAATTGTTAAGAAAATATTTTTACTCACCACTGCTATGTGGTAAAACTTGTCCATTTATACTGTGAGGTTTACTATGATGGAAGGCACAGTTGATCTTCAGACAGCTCAACGGTTGTGTTTCCCAGAAACATGGGATGTTTCTGTACTTTTGCTGCAGGAGAAAACAGGTGTTTTCAGATACTGCAAATATAACAATAAAACCAGAGTACATGGTTTAGTTCAGTGTAGTGCTGTGAACATACATGTAATGTTTTGTGTGACCAGCTTTTGATGTTTTAGGACACTTAAACTTGATACCTCTAAAGTTGTCTTGCATTAGGTCAATGGAGCTTTCACGGTGTAAAACTCTTCCCAGGTAAGAGCAGGTGTAAAGCTGCCTACTGACTGTACTGTAGGCCTTTCATGAGATGGTGGGAAGAAAAAGAATGCAGTCATCACTTAACTGACCTATGTCTGAGTCTCCTTTCCTGCACAATGGGATAATCAAGACAATCTCAAATTAGGTCTGCTGTAGGCATGCAAATCTTACACTAGCATGCTCTTCCTATAAATAGGAAAACAGGAGTGAGGATCAAACATTCCAAAAAAAACTTGACCTAAAAACTTGGGAATTGATGGTCTGAAATGACTATGATTACACAGGTTAGACAGTCTCCAGACTGTTTCTATAGATGTGTAACAAAAGCCTAATGGCAAAAAAATAATATCTGTGTGGTTTTGTTTCTCTATTTTTTTACTTAACACTACTTTATTCATACATACACTACCTGCTTCTCTCTCTCTGCAGCTCTAGTATGTTGTCAGCTAAAATGTCTGCACATACTGTCAGGGAGAGCACTTTCACAACGGGTGTCAATTTTGTTAGTTATACTTAAAATTATCTTTTTATATGCCTTGCTAAATTTTCAGACTTTAGTATCATTTCTGATAATTCTAATTTATTCTTATAAACAGGAATATACCTCAAGCAGAAGAAAAATTCCTAATTCAAAAAAGGCAAGTGCTCAATAGCCATTCCTATGAACATACCAACTTAGATTTATATCCTGCATGTTTACTACATCCCAAATGTGAGCTCTCAATGTCAGCTTGCCTGATACTTCTCAATGAATATCAGCAGCATCTTAAAATCCTGCTACTTCTGGGCTGTAGTGAGTACAGCAGGACCATAACCCCAAGACACACGGGGATCTGAAGCCTGAATCCCCAGTGCTGGCATAGATGCAATAACAGAGCACCTTACACCCACTCCTGGATTCGTGCCAGGTGGAATACAATTATTTCTTTGAAGAAAAAACCCCTTTTGAAGTACTTAATTTAAAATAACTGCTTTTGCAGTAATTGCTATAATCAGAAATTATAAACACAGCTTATTTATTCAGAATCAACCTAATGTTGGCTCAATAAGAAAGTGATGAGCAATCTCTATGCCATTTCGAATGTACATGTTCCTTCAGTAGCAGAACTCAGTTCACAGGAATTTTCTGTAGTTTAGATGATCATTAGTTCTTCTCACCAGTTCTGAAAATCAGGTTTTTGTTCTATAGATGTGGCTGTGACCCAAACAGAGTGACATATCACCCTTTAACTTTACCAGCAACCTACCCTTTCAACATAAATCAAGAAAAACAAGGATACAAAGTACACTACAACCTACAGCATTTACCTGTGCCTGGGGGGAATAAAACTGGAAATTGACATCTTTCCCAGCTGTGTCCATTTTTGCCTCTTCCATTTTTGTCTCTTACAATGCTGGCACACCGTAAATGAAAATGTTAAAGCAATCAACATTCAGGCTAATTGAAATCTTATCCTGGAAATAGTTTTCTTTCAAAAACACTCAGTGTGTTTCTTACTGTGTCTCTTTCCTTGGATGGAGAAACTTGCTGCTCCCTGCTAGTACACTATAGCTGTGACTGCTCACATTGTTGGTGTCTCTTGCCACAGCTAAAGCAGAAAGAAGAGCATACACTTAGAATCATAAAATCATAGGGCTGGAAGGGCCTTTCAAAGTCCATCTAGTCCAACATCCTGCAGTGAGCAGGGACATCCTGCACTAGATCAAGCTGCTCAGAGCCTCATCAAGCCTGGCCTTGAATGTCTCCAGGGATGGGGCCTCCACCACCTCTACAGGCAACCTGTTCCAGTGCCTCACCACCCTCACAGTGAAGAACTTTTTCCCAATGTCTAATCTAAACCTGTCTAACCTAAACCAGTTGTGTTCCTAATTGATGTATTTCTTCTCATTTAGGTCCTAGGCTGACTGTGAGCACAAACTAGATGGGTAAAAAGTCGCAGATGTTTTCATGAGAAGCAGGTACCAATGACACCATGGGCACACATTGTACTACGCTGGCCCAGTAGAGTTACACCTGAACTGGGGAAGAAATATCAAGAAATTGAAATGGCTAGAAGTCTTCCTGCCTCTCTAAGAGCTTGTCAACTTGTTTGTAACTCCAGTATGAGGGAATGGCCCAAAGACTAGGGTCCAGAGGAGGGCCACGAAGATGATGAGGGGGCTGAAGCACCTCCCCTATGAGGACAGGCTGAGGGAGTTGGGCTTGTTCAGCCTGGAGAAGAGAAGGCTGCGGGGTGACCTCATTGCAGCCTTTCAATACCTGAAGGGAACCTACACCCAGGAAGGGAGTAAACTCTTTGAAAGGGCTGACAATAGCAGGACTAGGGGAAATGGATCCAAGTTGAAGGAGGGAAGATTTAGGTTGGATGTTAGGGGGAAGTTCTTTACTAGGAGAGTGGTTAGGTCCTGGAACAGGCTGCCGCGGGAGGTTGTGGATGCCCCGTCCTTGGAGGTGTTCAAGGCCAGGTTGGACGGGGCCCTGGGCAACCTCATCTAGTAAATGTGTTTGTTTGGTGGCCCTGCTAGACAGGGGGGTTGGAGTTACATGATCCTTGAGGTCCCTTCCAACCCGGGTCATTCTGTGATTCTGTGACTAATGGCAAAGTAAAATGCAGCATGGCTGAGCACTGGGCCTTTGTCACTGAAATAACGTGATTTGCTTTGGGTGATGGCTGCACTTCAGTGCGGAATTAAACTGCTCACTGCGATCAAGATGGGGAATAGCGGCACGGCCTGCAAACAGAGAAGTGGTGTGTAAAAGCTCCCAGTTACTTAAGTCCTACTGCTCTCTGGGGCACACCGGGGAAATAAATAGAACTGTACCGAAATACGACGCAAAAGAAGAGTAAGGAGAGTAAGAATTCAGACTGTATTGCGTTTGCGTGGCAGTACTTTGGTGGCAGCGGACGGAAGGGGAGGTACAGGTTTTTCTATGAAAAGCTACTAGAAGCTTTCCCCGCGTCCCGCGGAGCTAACACGAGCGACCTCCCAGAGGGACGAGCGGCACCACGCGCCACCGGAAACCCGCCTCAGCCTAGCGGGGCGGTGACCAGAGCTGGGGCGGCCCTGCCATGCGGGATCTGTCGCTGCAGATCGCGGGAGGGAGGCGCGTACGGGAGAAGCTGCGGACTCCATTTCCCGTGGCGCAGCGCGGCCTGGCGGCCTGGCGGCGGCGGCGCAGAAACACGTTGATCTGGGTGCTGGGTCGGCGGTGGGTGCGGGTAGCCGGGACCATGAGCCGTCGTGGCGCTGTGCAGCGGAAGGTGCCGTGTCTGTTCGTGACTGAGGTGAAGGAGGAGCCGTCGGCCAAGCGGGAGCGGCAGGTAAGGGGACGGGACGGGACGGGCGGGAGGAAGGCTGCTGGGATCGGACCCAGTTCTGGAGCGGGGGAAGAGGCAAGCAACAGCAGAAGCAGCAGTGACCGTGTCATCGCCGCTGCGTGGAGAGGTTTCGCAGCAGAACTTGAGGGAAATGCCGGCGGGAGGTTCGCACAGGGATTCGCCCTTTAGCTGCGGGCGAGGAAGGGAGTTCGGGTGCCGTTTCAGCAATTTCCCACTCTTCCTGGCAAGTGCATCCATGTGGTCAGCCTGATGCTGTGTTTGCTTTTTCTAAGTGTCTGCAATATCAGTGGCAATGAGTGAGGCAGCTGCAGCGTGACTGAACAGGGAGCTTATGCATCCTGGCCCGTGAGGAAAAATACCTTTTTATTTTCGCTTTCTTGTGAAGAATGGAGTATCAGACTTATGACAGAAGAATTAATTTGAGTCTGTAATGTGTAGAATCTTTACAGAAGTGAACATAATGGAGCACAGTCCAAGTTATTTCTTCCTAAGATGTAAAAAGCAGTGTGAGGATAGGTTGGGGTGACAGTCCTCTCTCTTGCTGTAGCCTCCCACTTGAGTTTCCTGTTTTTCCCAGCCGCAGCTCCTGCTAATGGCAGCTGCATAGTGAGCTTCAATCCATTTGGATGTCTTTCTTCCAGTGGGGTTTGACTTCTAGATGAAAGAGTTGAAATGATTGTCAGAATGACTTTTAACTTTATTGCTCATCTGTCAGTACTAACACCGTCTTGATTATGGTCATGTAAGGTGACTTCCCAGTGCTGGTACTGACGGGAAAGTCAGTCTGTTTTCTGCATGAGTGTGGTGCTCTCTTTTGACTTTATGCAGAAAAAAGTGTTGACTATACAGGGATGTTATCTTAGCATGGTACTTAAATAGCAGTGGTCCCTAAGTTATTGTTCCTTCGTGTACAAAAAGCTTAGTGGGGATTAGATCAAGAACCGGTATACAGCTGGGTTGGTTTCTTTTTGTTTTTTTTTCGGAGTACAGGGAATAATACTCTGGGTTATGCTTACTGCGGAAGATCAGCAGTGATGGGAAAGCCAACAGCTATGTTTTCTCACTACCGTAAAAATTCTCATTTTAATGTAATGTTCCTAGTCTTTTTATATGGTCTATGACATGGTTAGAGTCTGTAATGTACTAAAGGCATGCAGACTCTTCTCATTTATGAATTATGAATTATGTTTTGAGATTTTTGCCAGACAAGGACTCGGTTTGTGTTTTGCTAGCAGGGAGAGAGTGACCAGCATACAAGTTGAAGTTGACTGGGAAGAGAGGAGGGAGGGTTATTATTATATAGGAAAATATTTGAATCCAAACAACTGATCCATGTGTTTGCAGTGGAACTGTTACAGAAGTCTTCATAGAAATTTGGACAAGTGATTGGCTATTTGTTTTAGACCTCCATGTCACTTATTTCTTGCTTTTTATAAGCAAGATACTGACAGCGCTGATACTATTTCACACCAGGATGCTTTTGCCACATTGCATTCATTCCACTGGCCATTCTGCATCTTGCACTAACATGATGCTATTGAATTTCAGCTACAAACTACGAGCTTGGAGCAGCTGGTCAGGATGGATTTCTATTAACATGGTAATACAGGAAGGTGCATCTCAACATTTTGTTTGGGCTGGAACTCTTTCAGTTGACAAGTACTTTGCAAAGTGGAAAACAAAGTCATCTGTAAATACTAATCATGAAGGGAAAGGAAGGAAAGTGTTTAGAGTGAGATTGCCTTTGTTCTTTTGTCTTAGAGGTTTTCCAGCTGTCATGTCTTGAGAAAACAATGGTGTCTTTAGATAGTATTAGAAATCAGCAATTTAGTGTGTTAATACTGGACATTGCCTTTGTTCTTTTGGTAAGGCACATGTATCTATCCAAGAACTAGGCAGTGGCCTAGCCATGATGAGGGTTTAAAATGCTTGTCTTCTTTTCAGCCATTTAAAGTTTTGGCAACTGACACTATAACTGGGAAGGCATTAGAGGCAGATGTATACAGTGCAATTCCGACTGAAAAGGTGGACGGAACCTGCTGTTACATAACTACCTATAAAGGTAATGAGGAAAATCCATGTGCTGTTCTCTCATGCTGACTAGAAGCCTTGTTTTACGTAGCTTTTGCTTTTTGAACTGTTTTAATTGATTACAGATGTTGTGAATTCAGCTGTCTTTAAACATCTTGTCTACTAAGAAACAGTTGCTGCAAATATAGGAAGTGTTTATAAAGTTGTTAGAGATTTTAGTCTCTAAAATACATAAAGTATGACTTAAGGGGATGTGCTAATCAAAGAACTATCCTGATTTTAATAATTCTTATTAGTAAATATTTCTTTCATGCTAGAATTTATGTAATAAAGAATGTCTCATTTCCTTGAGAAAGAATTGTGGATATTGACAGGAAATAGGAAAACTGTGGTTCTTTGCATGATTCCAATTCTTTTCTTTATCTGAAATTGTAAGGAGAATTTGTCTTAAACTAGGCAAGATTCTATGACTAGACTTTTAGCTTCATATACAGTAGTGAATTTATGAATTTAAATAATATCTTTGGGTATAAAGTTTCTCTTGTAGCAAATGAGAATTTCTGTCTTGTATTATATATGGTTGATTTCAGTACTCTGCAGGCTATGATTACCTCAGTAAATTGCTGATTTTGTCTTTCTGAAAACTCTAGGGCAACCCTATCTGTGGGCCAGGCTGGATCGAAAACCCAACAAACAAGCTGAAAAAAGGTTTAAGCAATTCTTGTACTCATTAGAAGATTGCAAAAGTTAGTAAAGGTTTCTTTCTTTTCTTTTAGCAATTCCATTTATCCATTGGAACAACCACTTCTAATCTAACAAAGGAAATGTCTGGGATCCTCCCCCATATTTTTTTTAATGTCACTCTTTATGAGAGCTTGAAACTGGAATTGACAGGGCAGGGGAGCTAGTTGAGAGTATTTTTACTTGTTCTGGGAGCTCAAAGGGCTTGGGAGCATGCCTGTACACCAGCACATACATCACAAGAAACAACAGGATGAACTGGAAATGTTGGGCAGCTCCCAGCACTCTGATGTATTAGTGAGACTTGTGGAATTAGTTCCATGCTTCCAGGGTTGGGATGGAGCATTACTGGCTGTTCAGGAGGGTTAGACACAGCAGGTATTCTGGAGGTATTGCATTACATTTGAGGGAGAGGTCCTTACCTTTAGCAAGTATGTGATTGAGGATTATTCTCCTGTGATTAGGGGAATGGAAAACTAAGCAGACATCATAGTGGGTGTCTGCTACTTTTTGCTAAGCCAAGATGCAAGTACTGATGAGTTATTCGGTAGGCAAGTAGGACAGGGTTCTAGACTGGTAGCACTTGTCCTTATGTGAGATTTTAACTCATACTGCTATTGTAAATTCTTGATATTTAGAGGAGGTAGCTTTTTTTCATAGGTATGCAGTGAGCTAAGTAACAAAGTGCTGTTTCTGACAGAGAAGGACTTGGAGGTGTGGGGGGAGGGAAGGAGTTGTGATGGCAAGTGTCTGCCTTGGTCACAGTTTTAATGAAATGGTTAAGCTTCACATTTTGAGTGTAAAGGCAAAAAAGGACAGCAAAGTTGTGACTCAGGCCTTCAGGAGAGCAAATTTCAAGCTACACAGGGAACTATGTGGCAGAGTGCTCTGGGAATCTGCTTGTGAGAGTTTAGTGGTCCGTGAGTTTCAGATAATAAGTGGGGCTTTTTAAGCACATCAATAGCAAGAGAAAGTCTAAAGAAAACATCAGAATGATACTTGTTGGAGATTGTCGTGTGCTTAATAGGGATTAAATAAAAGTGAAGGCTGCCTGGTCCTGAGTCAGAGGACCACAAGTGTAAGTACACTAACTTTCCATTTCTGTGTCAGCTGAATGTTCATAAGTCTTTGGGACCTGATGGGAGTTATTGAAGGAGCCTGAGCATCCTTCTCAATCATCTGCCAAAGATCTTGCAAATCTCGAGCTGTTGGCTGGAAACTGGCTGTGAGAGAAGGCACAGGGAACTACGGAACTGTTAGTCTGACCTCAGTTCCTTGAAAACTTACAGAGATTATACTGGTTACTACTGAAAAGTGTTTAAAGAATAATGCAATCATCATGCACAGTCAGCATGGTTTCACTAAGGGAAAGTTCTGTTTTAACTTACTTGATATCCTCCAATGATAACATTATCTGTCCAGTGGATGAAGGGAAGGAGGTGGATGTAGTATTTCTGGTTTTTAGTAAGGCTTTTGACACTGTCCCTCACAGCATCCTGATCAAGTTGTGAGGTGGGTCGGTTCACAGTGCACCTTAAGAACTGGCTGAAGGGCAAAGCTCAAAGGATTTTAGTGAATGGGGCTACATCTGTCTGGCAGCTAGTTGCCAACAATGTTCTTTGGGATTCAGTTCTGAAACTAGTCCTGCTCAATATATTTATCAGGAGCTGAATGTACCATTAGCAGTTTTGTTCATTACACCAAATGGGCAGGTACTGTGGACTNAGTCCTGCTCAATATATTTATCAGTGATTTGGATGGAGCAGAATGGGCAGGTACTGTGGACCCTTTTGGGGGACAAGATGCCTTGCAGAGAGCTTTAGGTACATTGGAGCATTGGGCTCTGGCTAACATTATGAAATTCAAGAAGTTGAAATGATTCTTCATCTAGTTCAGTGTAATGCTGGGTACAGGTATAATTTGGGTGAGGAGTGGCTGAAGAGCAGCTCTGCAGAAAGAGATGTGTAAATATTTGTCAACAGCTGTCTCAATATGAGCCAGCAGCACGTTCATGATCTGGCAGCCTAGAAGGCAAAACTCATCATGGTGCATCAAACGTAGTATAACCAGCCCATCCAAAGAGTTGGTTATCCTGCTGTATTCAGCTTTGGTGTGATCTCACCTCAACCAGTGTGCAGTTCTGAGGCCTACAATTTTAGGACATGAAGGTCTTTGGGTGTGTCCAGAGCAGAAAAGGACATTGGGCTTGTCTCATTTGGAGAAGAGGATGCTGAGGGGCGGCCTGATTGCTCTCTACATCTTCCCAAGGAGGGGATGTGAGGGGGTAGATGTTGACTTCTTCTCTCTGAGGTCCAGTGACAGGACATGTGGGAACAGGCCAAATCTGTGCCAGGGGGGTTTTAGCCTGGGCATTAGGAAGCACTTCTTTACTTACAGAAGAATCAGACACTGAAACAAGCTTTGGTGATTGATGTGCAAAGCCTGTCAGAGTTCAACAGGCATTTGGACATCACCTTTACTAATGTGCTTAATTTAACTTGGACAGCCCTGAAGTGGTCAGGCAGTTGGACTGGATGATTGTTGTAGCTTTCTTCCAACTGATGTAGTCACTTCTATGCTACTCTACTTTTCTTGCTCAGGTTTAAATATAATTTTGGTCACTCTTTTTTTTATCTGCTAGTGTTGAAGTTTTAAAATATCTTAAAAGCGTCTTTAAACCATCCTGCTTGAATGTGGCAGATGATGGTACTTGTATGAAGTAACTAGGACTAATATCTGTAAAACAAGGTTTAGATTGATGGAGTTTTAATACTTGCATTGAAAAATGATCAAAAGGTAAAACTGGCTTACAGCTTGCCAAAAACTGTCATGCTTCTATGTGTAGAATTCGTTTGGAATGTTGAAGAAGATTTCAAGTCCGTTCCAGATACCTGGATTCCAGCAAGGGACATTGAGTTCTCTAATGGCAATCCTTTACCTGATGAAAATGGACATATGCCAGGTACTTATGATGCAGCACAATTAGGGTGGGGGGGGAGTCAGAAGCTGGGAAAATCAATTTTTTAAGTGAGTTACTATTAGTTCCAGAGTTAAAAGTAATAATTAACATATTGAGAAAACAATTGGGATGTCATTCATACACTATCCATAAAGTCTTTATTCTTCTGACACGTGGAAAATAGTTGCAGTTTTGCTGTGTAGGCGTACAGCTGAAGCCAGAGTTGTCAGAAGTTGTCACATTTGCATTTCTCTGAGGTATGACATAATTTTTCTTGCTCTTCCCCTTTGTAGTTAACTGGGGAGTTGTTTTTTCTTTTTTTAATACATGTACTGTTCCATTATGCATTTCATGATTTAGATGTTTCCTTTGGTAAAATGCTGTGTTTTCTCATAGGTTGGGTGCCTGTGGAGAAGAACAGTAAACAGTACTGCTGGCACATATCTGTTGTAAATTATGAAGCCCAAATAGCTCTGGTATTGAAACCCCACTCTGAGCCAGGGCTTCTGGAAATCACTCCAGTGCCATTATCAGAAATTGTAGAACAAACATTGGAGCTTATTGGGACTAATATTAATGCAAATCCTTATGGTAAGTTTGCATGTTATGTTCTTACATACTTTTTAATTTGGTGCTAGTTTTGAATGAACACTGTGTGTTTTGTAGAAGTATTAAAAAAATTTCTAAGATACCAGTTTTAAGAAAGGAAGGGGGTAGCTCAAAGAGCACACATCCAAAAATACCTCAGAAAGCTGAGTTGTCATGAGACTGTTTTGTCTATTAAAACTTTATAACACCTGCATGTTCTTCAAGAGTTACTATCAGAATGCTTTTCTTTAGTCTTTCAGAAAAGGTTCTGACTGGAAAAGTATTTTTTTAAGGTTGTTTGGTGCCTTGGTTTTTTTGTTTTGGTTTTTGGTTTTTTGTTTTTAACTTGCCCTCCTGATGCTCAGTCCATTAAGAGTAAAAAATTTTTCTCTGTGGTTTTGGGTTTTTTTGGGTCCCTAGAGATATTTCGTAAGTTGCAGGTTTTAAATTATAAAATATTACATTTTTTTTAACAAAATGTAATTTAAGCTTAATTTTGGTTGTGGCTTCTGCTTTTGAAAACCTCATAATAAAAAAACCCAAACAATTGGGTATGAGCACAAGGGAGTTCAAACATGTGAGCCTTGCTGGGATGGAGGAGAAAAATAGTAGTACTTGAGTCAGAGCATTTCCTCAGAACGTAAAGGAGCTGCAAGAGCAATTCTGATGGCTGGATTCTTCCATAAAGATTTATGTTGAACAGTCAGTGAAGAGGTAATGCATTTATTAACAGCCTGGCCTAAGTAGTGATCCACATTCATAAGAAAACATGCGAGATTTTCAGTAGCTAAAATGTTTGTGCTGTGTATCTCTCATGTTCTGAAGCATGAAGAACTTAGCTCGTAGCTCTACGGCTACTGGGAGGTGACCATAAGAACAAACTTGACAACTGTATAAATCTTTGTCATGGTTGTTTCATATAGTTACATGAGGAGAAGACAGCTAACTTTGATACTTATACTCCATTGTTCTGGCTTTAAGTTAAAATATCTAATAGAAATCTGCCTTTATAAAGTGCTTTTAAGATAGTCATAATGACAAAAGTGAGAAAAATTTGACGTTTTGACACATAACTAGCAAGATTTCTGTGTCTTTTAACATAGGATTAGGAAGCAAGAAGCAGCCCATACATCTTCTTGTACCACATGGAGCATTTGAAATAAAGAATCCACCCGCTTTGAAGCAAACAGACATAGTGTCTTGGTTTGAAGGCTGCAAGGAGGGTAAAGTTGAAGGAATTGTGTGGCACTGCCACGGCGGGTGTTTAATCAAGGTAAATACATATTCATGTGGAAAACTTATAATTCATGAAGTGTTTTGAGGTATTCACTTTTTGTCTTACTTTCCAAATTCTTCAGTAGTAAATATTCTCCTAGAAAATCAGGTGACAATAGAATTAGTCAAGCAGGTGAATCACTACAGTGACAACATGTTAAACCCTTAATTATCTACACTATGCTAATAACTTAAAATAATTGAGAACATAAAATAGTATTTTCTTCCCTGCTTGTAACAGAATATTTTAAAGCTTAATTCTTTTATTTAAAAAAATCTTTCTTGTAAGGTTGACCTGTAGAACAAGCATTGCTAATAAGACTGGTATTTTTGTTTAATTAGTAGATTTATTTTATTTCCTGTGGAGGAATCTTGGTTCTGGTTTGTGTTTTTTTGCTTTATTGGTACATAGGTAACTGATAATGGAGAGGATTCTAGAATTAAAGCTCACATATCCACCCCCCTCAGGTTGGGAACTATTGGGCTGCTTTACTAAATTCTCTAAACTGATCTTATCTCTTTTTATTTTAGCTCCATCGCCATCACCTTGGTTTATGCTGGCCCCTTGCTGAGACACACCTCAATTCTCAGCCTGTTGTGATTTCTTTTAACAGAACTAAATATGACTGTGACTTTGAACCAAAGAGTTTGTTTCATTATTTCTCAAACTTGGATGGGCAAAAATTTGACAGCCTCAAAGATATCAAGTTTGACGCTTGAAATGTTTTGTTTTTGTCTTGAGTCAGTTGTTGCTTGTGCTGCATTCCTACTGTTTATGACAGAACTCTACAAATAACTTTCTAGATTAGGCAGCAGCCGAGGTACTGTGTCATTTTTAGTTTTTCCTAAGTGACTAATCTTATAGGAAAAAAAGGAGNTCTTGAGTCAGTTGTTGCTTGTGCTGCATTCCTACTGTTTATGACAGAACTCTACAAATAACTTTCTAGTCACTTAGGCTGCTGCCTAATCTAAGTTATTCCTAAGTGACTAATCTTACAGGAAAAAAAGGAGTCTGACAGCCAGAGCAGAGATCTAGCTATCAGCATGTTTGTTTTCAGTTCTGAAAAATCCTTGAACTCAGTTTTGGAAACTGTTATAATGATTATCTGTCTGATCCTAATATGCAGCCTACTGTAAAAGTTCCATAGGTTGCACTTCTATAAATAGAATTACTATGCCACTATTGTATATAGGATTTAGGATTGAGCTGGATTTTAACAGTAAAGGGCAAATTTCAGATGGGACCATAATTAGTATAGAAATTTGGCAATTTTTTTTCTTTCTTTTAAGTTGTAACAACTTCTTTTATGGGGGAATCTTCTCACGGTATTATTTAACAGGTAAGCTGCAGCATTACCCTATTGAAAATATAACTGAGCTGCATCCTACAGGTAACTTAATGATTTTGGGAAAAGAAGAGTAAATGACAAAGTACTTTGTTTTGGAGATCCTTAGATCTATTTTAGAGTTCCTTAGAGATGTGACTGCTTAATAATACTGACTTCGAGATTGCATACCAATTAGGAAACTTCCTCAAGAATGTATTAAGTAAGATGGCTTATAAGTAATAAAGATGAAAGCATACACATTTCAGTTAGCTTTATTTCATCTATGTTTTTAAAAGTATACATCTGGCTGCATTAAATATACAAAATAAAAAATTATCTATAAAAATACCATTAGTTTGGCTGAAATACTATAACTTTATTTTCAATTCTTGCATTTTCTTAAATTGAGGTAAAAAGAACTGAAGTGCAATGCAGTAGCCCTGAGTCCACAGTTAAGTATGATAGCATGACACGGCAAGAATTAATTACATATTCTCATCCCTCTAGAACTGAGCAGACTAAGACATAATAAGAATTTTTCAACTTTTAGGATAAGTCCAAGGTTCCACCATCACCTCTAAATGTTACTCAGATTACTGTTCCACTATTGCAAAGGAGTTGGGAGAAGTAAAACTTTTAATGCAAATGCTGTAAATAAATACCAAACTTAACTGTTGTTGACTGTTTGTTTATCCAATTCTTCACTCTTAGATATGTGCCAAACTATTGTTAACTTAAATTGTATTGTTCCAAGATAAAAACAGGCAAATAAAGCAGTATTATGTAACTGTTCTGGAATTTATTATCTGTTTCAATACTGAGGTCTACTCAACAGAAATGTTGTCCACTTGAACGCCATACTCTTCAGAAAACTGCTTTAATTTCTCTTCTAAAATAATATTTTTTTTTACTTCTTCATTGTAGTTGTATTTCAAATCCTCTATTTCTTCAACAATGGAAGGATTTTCTAGTTCTCTTCTCAGCTTACTTGTTTCTTCCTGTTAAAAAGAAGGGATGAGTATCACCTTTATAGAGAAGTGTGGAAATATGCAACAACAGCAGCTTTTTTTTGCCTTTTTCACAAGGATAAATGGTAAGAATAAGCATGTTCTCTAGAGACACAGAAATCTACACATGAACTGCACATTCACTTAAAAAAAGGTTTCATCAATAATATGTTTGTCATAAAATATTATTTTAGATATTAAAAAGCTCTTTCTAGCTAAGTGTAATTTTTTGCTCATTGTCTTGCTTCAGCTGATCCTTGCAACTCACTTTTAATTGCTGTTTTTCCAACTCTGAGACTTGCAGCTGAGTCTGGAGGGTAGCAACTTCTGCCATTAACTTAGCATTTTTATCCTTCTCTCCAATTTCATTATGTCCTGCAAAAATAATGAGAATTCATTTGAAAATTAAAGATGATGAAAATTAGCATGAATAATAATGTTTGTAATTCTCCCAAAAGCTGAAATAGTTAAAATGTACAAACTCGAACACCAAAAATTCAGCTCATCTGGGCTTTTCTTTATTTCTTGGAACACATTAGGTTCTGTTTGCCTACTTGCCATGGTTGAATACAGTACTTCATTCTGTTAGAATACTTCTGAGACACACATCATTTACAGTTTCTCCAAGTTAAATACAGGAAACTTGGAAACAACATAGTATGAAGATCTTGTTAAGTATATTCACAGTTCCAAGAGGGTTAATTTTTATTTTTTCCCAGTCATATGGCATATGGCAATGTGCTGCTCTATAGTTCCTGATGACTGATACCTTCCAACTTTTAAATCATTCCCAGGGCTGGTATTTGGAAATACATGCTCATTCTCTGACAGCTTGGCATCCAAGGCAAAAGGAGAAAAATGCAGGTTTCAATGAATGACATTCATAGAATCATAGAATCATAGAATAGTTTGGGTTGGAAGGGACCTTAAAGATCATAGAGTTCCAACCCCCCTGCCATAGGCAGGGACACCTCCCACTAGACCAGGCTGCCCAGTGCCCTGTCCAGCCTGGTCTTGAACACCTCCAGAGAGGGGGCATCCACAGCCTCCCTGGGCAACCTGTTCCAGTGCCTCACCACCCTCACTGTACATATCACAAGCAAGCTTTTGAGGTTTATAAAGCACGTCTTGGAAAAGGAAATCTTACAAAGATCACAGCCTCTTCTTCAAGAAGTTAATTATGGAGACTAATTAGCCAGTTAATTATGGAGTTTTCTACTAATACTACTCTTTAAAACGGTTGTCTAAGCAGTCAAAAATTGTAAGACCACCATCTTCTCCATTTTACACCATTCTAGATTAATGTCAATTTATAGATTTATTATCATTGCGCGCACACACATTAAATAAAAATAGTTTTAGACATAAAACACAGGAAAACTTTCTTTTTTATTTACTGAAAATTATTACCTGCTGCAGGACTGTCACTTGTATATATGTGCATGGGGTGCTTATGGTGCTCTTCTACCTGCTGAGCTAGTTCTGCTTTTTCTTTCTCTAATCGATTATTAGTTAATCTGAAATATAAAGTATTGTAAAGCCATTAAAGAGCCGAGGTTTTTTTTTCTTTCGTTTTAAATTCAGCATATGACATGCTTTGGGGTTTTTTAGCAATATCCATTTCCATTTCTTTCATCTTGGTTTCATCCATCCTGACAGTAGTTTTGTTTAGAAAAAGATAAAGAATAAAAGCTAATATTTTTACAGACACAGAGATTAAAACATCTTTAGGAGTTTAAATATTATAGCCTGATAGTTATTGTCCTTGAAATAACCATTGGTCTTATGAAAGATGCATAATGAAAATCGTATTTTTAATTACAGACTAAAAGCTTTGCCAAATGTCACATTTTTGAAAATGGGCCTGGAATCTTTTTATGATTGCACATAAACCCCAAACTACCTCCTGCTTAGAAACATATGCATAAAGACATGGGCCAGGTATTAGTTCAGTGTCATACCTTTGACAGTATTTTTCTTGAGTTTTCATAATTTAAGGAAAATAATATAGTGAGAAAAGGGCTACTACAGATAGAGAAGATAGAACTGGCAGGTAGTCTTCAGGTAACTTACTGGTAAAGAGTTGTAGGCATTTCTTACTATCATCAAGACACAAATGATTTTCAATGTTGATTTCAAAGTTTGACTTTTATCTAAAATCTAGAAAATGACAATTCTCACACTTCATTTTATATATTGGGAAAGACAATCTGATGTTCTGAGCTTTTCTCCCTTCCATATCCCAAGGACTATAAAACTGCCCAATGGATTTTCTAACACAGCCTCTACACAGTTAACTGGTTAACACAGAATCAAATGCAGCCAGACTGGACAATGCAGGTTGCCAGCTTCCAGGCTTTGTTATCTATATACCAAGGTACTGAAATACTTTCTGCGCTCAGCAAAAATGCTGACAGTCTCTCACAAAGCACAGATAGATTTAAGCAACATGGAACACGAAAATACTTCCTTTACCAGAAGTATCTAGAAGCCTACAGCTGACCTGAAGAAGGCAGGTAAGTAACTTGCTATTGTGGAGAAGCTACTCATGAGGCTAGGCTAGTCATTAAGGACACTGGATCTCTGCTGGACTTGTGTCAGAGACCTGGATACTCATTCCATGTACTAATGTAGAATCAGAAATTTAAATGTAACAGAAAGTTATCTTTAAAAGAGGAAATAAAAATTATGACAGTCTAGTCAGTTTGCTAATATTTAAAGAAGAATTAACATTGAATTAACACCTGTGTTTATATTCCTTACTTCATTCTCAATTCCTACCTTGTAGCAACAACAGACTTCCAGCTTTTGCTGTCAGTTCTGTGCAGTTGGCTCTCAGCCAGATTTAGCCTCTTCATGGTGTCCTTCAGCTCCACAGTTAACTTCTCATTTAGTAGCTCCAAGTTGTTCTTTGCTATTCGTAGCGCCTCTCTGCTGTCAGCTTCCTATTGTTCAATAAAAGCAAAGGTTTAGGGAGCAGCTAACTTCACATTAAGTGCTGGGTTATCTAAAATGATGGATGGTGAGACAGGGTCATTTCTGAATTAGATTAAAACGCTGCATCCCAGATGACTACTAGCACCATAGTTTCTGAAGTCTGTCTTGAATGTCTCCTCTTTAGATATAATTAAAAGTTCTGAGATGAGTGCTTAGAAAAACATCCATTCCACATCATTTAAAACAAAAAGATCCTTGCCCCAACAATAACTACTAGAAATAAAGGGATGTATCCCAATGATTGTACCTTTTTCAGTTCTTTGCGCAGCCTCTCATTCTCAGTAATGACTTTTTCCATCCCTTTGCTTTTAGATTCCGAGTGCATGCTCAGCTGGGCCCCCAACTCATCTTTCATTTGCTCCATTTTGGACTAAATATCAAACAAGTTGTAAAAACACTTATGAGTTTCAAATTTTCATTTTGAAAGCACAGCATAGTTGCAGCCACACAGCACAGTGCCATTTTATCAGGTATTTAAATATATCCCTAAGGTATATAGTACCTTTACATAAATCATGAATTCTGTTCTGTAATGCACAACAGTTACACATTTCATATTTGCTATTTCAAAACACTTGTGCCAATCACTGTCAAGAACAGGTTTGCTGCTGTTTTCTTTCATATAAGCCGCTACCTAAATGTAGTTCTTGGAGATAAATCAGTACCTTTAGCCTTTCATTCTCCTGTTCAAGACTAAGTAATTTCTCATTAGAAACCCCAGCTTGAGCTTTCTTCAGATCTTCATTTTCTCTTTGGACTCTCTCTACAACCTTTTTCATCAAACCAATTGTTTTTTCCAGTTCTGGGATGGTCTTTCCACTTCTGCCAGCCTATAGAGAAGGAAGAAAAAAATTTGAAAGGAAGTAAACAATCTCAACATTCTGAGATACTCCAAGTCTTATTTATTGCTTACTTTTCCACTGCAATTGATATGTACAAAAAAAGACATACTTTGATAAAAGTAGAATCCTAAAGTTTCTCGCATACCTAGCCCCCCAAAATGTCTATTAATATATGCACCTCCAAAGAAAGCTGTACTCTATCTCAAAATCTGTTCTACCTTATCAACAAAATTAAACATTAGAAAAGTCAAAGTACTATTTTTTTAAGCTTTTCATACAAAACAGCTCCCTGACCCAACAGACCATGCAATTGCTTGAATGCTAATATTTTCTGAGGGGAAAAAAATACTATGTGTGACCTTACAGAGGAAGAGAGATCCTTTTTTATAGCAACCATACATCTGCTGAATTAAAGTAACAGAATAATTACATCTTAAAGGATAGACAAATCTTTGCCCTTTCCCCAAGGCTTATATTCTCCTTTTAAAATACATACATAAACGTGGGGAAAAAAGTTTGTATTTCCTCCATCATTGTTATTCCACTATGCTACTTTCTGAGGTAGAAAAGCTGTGAAATGGTGTTCACACAGATTTATTTTCTCATCATCTTGGTAGCAACTGTTTTTCCCAGCAATAATAAATATGCTTCTGTTTCTAGTTCTGGGTCTGTAAGTACCTCATTTCTCTTGTTTCTACAAGGGTGAAGAGCACAATACAAATGAAAAATAGGGATGATTTTACCTCCTAGAACCCTACATAAAGCAATATAGTGACAAAGTTTATTTTTCTTCCCTAAAAACTGGAGGGATTTGGAGGTTTGTATTGGTACATCTGTCTAATCCTGATGCTTGAAAAGGAAAGGAGATTCAGAATTTATTGCCTCTTTAGAACTTCAGCATGAAACTGACTTTCCTTATTTTAAAACCACTGCTGTGTAAAAAATAAGCAGATACACAAGCTGTCTATGCAAGGTAAAAGAATAGGAAATACAGTATCTTTTCCAGGTATGCAGAACTCATTTTCCTTGTATACTGAAAGAGCTATGAAGGCACTTCAGAGCTTTTATTTTGTCAAGCTTCCTTTAAAAGGTTACATAAATAGTCTGACCTCAAGTTAGCAGCAAGAGAGATACTTCTTGCTGTAACTTCTGAAATACTGTTATAATAAAGTAGCTAGCAGTAGCTGGGGTAAAATATAATTGATTCTTGCATAGTAGAGGAAACAAGTAACTCGCCCTAACATCTGCATCCAATCAGAATCTCTCTGAAATCACAAAACTGTAACTCTATTAAACATTTATATAAATACATGAATATAGTTTTCATTATTATTGTAGTTCTAGTCCTTCTGATGGTCCTCTTAACTGATTTGCATTCATTTATCATAGCACTTAGTAAGCAAATTAAAACAATTCCTGCTGAATTTTGGCTGATTCAAAATAAATGTATTTCAAAATAAAAATATACAATGAAATATATTTTGGATTCATTTATTTATGATAAAAATGCAATTACAATACTCACCCCTCTAATGCTGCCCAGCTTCCTTTCAACATCTGCTTTCTCTTTTTTGAGAAGTTCACACATTTCTTTTAAGTCACCAACTTGGTCCTAAAAAAGCAAAGTAATAAGAAGGTTATTTTGATTTCAAATTGAGGTGAACAGTAACAAAATTGCAGTTGCTTCACCTTGCAAAATAAAAAGATAAAGCAATTTCCCACTGCAATTACATTTTCAGCACTTGTAGCAGCCACTCAAGCTTCTCATCTTCCATAAAAAGATGAAAAACTACAGTACATACAGAAAAGATACTAATTTCTTTTCAAGTAAACTCCTAAAGGTAAAGGGGACCAAACATAAAGAGATGTTACCTTCAGCCTTGGCAAATCTCTACTGGCCTGTTCCAGCTGGAATCTTAGCTCAACATTTTCAGACAATAATCTTAAATTTTCCTTTAAAACAACTTGTTCTCTTTGATATTGATCATCTGATCGTATTCCCGATGTCTTGAGAAAGCAAAAGGGAAAATTTATTAAGCGGTAATGCGTCAGTTGCAGCTGATAAAAAGCAACAGAGAATTATTATTTTTCACAGGAATAAAACTGATGACAGATGTGAGAATTCAAGTCAGAGCAGATCAAATAAAAACTGGAGCTACATTTTCTATATTTGCTTGAAGTTTAACAGAAGTTTGCAAATCAGTATAAACCAGAAAAATTTTATCAAACTAAAATTAACTCAAACTATTGGGTAGAAACACACAACAAAAACGAAAAGACAAAGAAGCTACTGAGCATAATAAACTGCAACACTGAACCTGGGAACACCATTTCATCTTAAGGACATATTCCGTTATGTTTATTAAATTGTATCTGGGGTATGAAAAATTTTGGTCAAGTCAAACAGATTACAGAGCAAGTCAGGAAGAATATAACTCTAGTTCTCATTCTGTTAATTCATAAAATCTTAAATTTTTATCCACAAAAGCCTAGAAGTTCATACTACATAAAGACTGCTCTGGATGCCTTATATTGTCATTTCCAGTCATAAGCATATGGCAAACTATCATGCTTGACTACTAATGAGTAATATCTTTTGATGACATAATAATCAGCAATCAGCAGTTTTTACATAAGTAATTGTGGAATTAATTGTATGATCCATTAATTCATCACTAATGATGATAAAAAAAGTATTTACTTGAGTTAAGCAAATTTGTTTTTGGAGCAAATAGTAACACATCATTAAGCCTCTTAAAAAAAACAAACCAAAAGCCATCAATTAGCTGCATGTGTATTGTGATTATTTGTAATAATCATTGATCAAATTGACAGTGGCCTACTTGTGAATTGACATGCATGCCTATGATCCAAGTGTAAGGTTTGTTTTATGGACTACTTGGTGAGCACTTCAGTATACCAGAAAACTAGTCTTTTTCTACATTATTATGCAGCAGAAATGCTAGAGGAGTGCTACAGTGTCAAACCTCAGGCATTTCACAGAATTCTGGGGATGTTTGTATCTTCTCTGTCCCACTTGGGTATGATTCATGTTTCTCATCCTCTGCAGTGTGTGGATGCATTTCATCATTTGCATTTATTTTTTCTGCTTCATAGCCAGTAACTTCAATAGAAAGTTTCTCTGAATCAGACTGATTGCAGCTCACTCTTTCTATATAAGGCTCTTCTACACTTTGCCCTTCATCAACCCGTGGTTGCTTGAGTATTTCTTGCTTCCTCTTCTCTTCTTTGAACTCCTCATTAACCTTCCCATTTCCAGGTTGGGCTGTATTTTCTTCTTTTTCACCACAATTTTCTTCATCACCTTCAGCTATATTTTTGTTCTTCAAGACTTCTCTAGAAATATCATTGACCTTGCATTTATCACTATCTCCAGGCTGCAGTTCAGAAGACACTTTGCTTGCGTCTGCAGTAGCCTTCTGGCCTTCATTATGCTTGATGTACATCTGCAGGTCTGCTTCCTCATCTAGTTCACTTCCAGCAGTAATGCTAAGATTCGTCTGATGACTGATTTCATCCCTATTTGAAACAGATTTCTTTTGAACTGAATTCAAATATTTTTGTTTACTGATACTGATAGGAACAGACTTGGTCAGTTCAGTTTGGTCACATGGACTCTAATTCAAGTTGAAGACAGAAGGAAGCATGAAAGAAAAGCAGAAGACAGTAAAACAAAACAGGAAATAAAGAAACCAGTCTGTTGCTTAAAAGGATAAGATAACCTAATGATGCAATATTTGCAATGTAATAAACTTGGAAAAATCAAAACACAGGAAAAACACCTAGTGTCACTGAAATGCTGCTCAGTTCCTCAAACTCTACTGCAGACTCATATTTAAAAACACAAATTCCTTATTTCTCCACATATCCTAGCTTGTTGAGTATTACAGCCTCTACCTGTAGAACACAGACTCTGTAAATTTTGGGGTCTTAGGGGGTTCGGTTTTCTTATGTTTATTTTTTTTTGGTTTTTTCTTTTTTACACCACATCAAAAGCTGAGCAATTTGTATCCTATTCAAGAATTCTATCATTTCAAATAAAGTCAGCTAAATGACACAGAATACCAAGTGAGTAGTAAACTGGTTTGCTAAGAAGGTGCTATTTCTGTAGGTAATATGCTTACATTATCAACTTACCGAGGGCATAGAATAAGTCTCTTTCAAACATTGTTTCTGCAATACATTAAGCTTTTCCTGGAGGTATTGGTTTTTCAAATGTAATTCCTCTACCACAGAATCTCGTGGGATGGCCTGCTGCATTCTACATCAAAAAAACCAATCAAGCCAAAACAAAACAAATAGCTGTGAACAACGAAAAATATCCCTCCATGTATAAAACTTCTGGATTTTCCAATATACTGGGGCAGTGATTTTAGATCAGCATCAGACAAATAACCTATATCAACTAATCCCCGTGAATCAGAGGTACTCTGGCAATAGGATTCTACTCTTCTGAGCCATTTACAGCTTCTATTACTCAGGCACACAGTCTACTGTGACTGTGGATATGCTGATTAAAAATATACTCACAATTACAACTTAGTTCCAGTAACTTTAACCAGTTCTAAATATTATAGAATAGCAGTCCATTGTTTTTATGTTATTTAGCTTTTTAAGATAACTATGCAATGCAGCATACTCCCTGCACATGCCCAACTGCTTGTTTTAAAAGTTTGCTTGTCAGGATTTCTGCAAGTTCTATCTGGTTTTTTTCCTTACTGAATTGCATGGTCCAGTAGAGAAAATTTTTCTCTTTCCAAAGTTTTTTTTTCTCATTTAGATTTTCTTGGTTTTATCCATTCTTTTGAAATGCTTCTCACCTCATATGAGCAACTTCATTTTCTAAATCTAGATTCCGTTTTCTCAGTCCTTCCAGTTCTTCTTCCGCCTCTGAGGCTCTTACTCCAACAACACGGTCAACAGTGACAGTGGGAGTTTTCTGTTTACTCTTTTGTAGAAAAATCTTCTCTTTTTCAGTCCTGCAACATGCAGTAAATTTACATTGAAAATTTTATTTGCTAACTTGCTAGCTGTAGGAGAAAATATTTTATGTCTAAAAGAGTCCACATTTGCAATTTATTTGCTCCCTGAGCCACCCTTTTCTGTTTATAAAGGTTACCTCACAGACAGCACAGCTTTACATAAAAAATCAACATCAAGAAACCTCAAACCTGGAAAAAGCAGCAAGTTTAAAATAAATATTTAGTCAGTATCATGCATGCCATAAACAACTTGGTGGTCTTGCCTGTGTTTTATGTGAAATTCAGGAAATACTC
The DNA here is from genome assembly GCA_013400935.1 of Turnix velox. Classification (NCBI taxonomy): domain Eukaryota; kingdom Metazoa; phylum Chordata; class Aves; order Charadriiformes; family Turnicidae; genus Turnix; species Turnix velox. Next base: position 66,141 of record VZTY01027262.1, on the reverse strand, counting down.
TTGCCAAGAACAAATAACACTTAGAAGCAGTTTCAAACTACAATCACAGCAGCTACAATTACCCTCACCATTCCCTTTCTCTTCTGGATCTTTTTTAGTAGAACTATGCCTTTACTGTAGTGAAGGAAACGTAACATTTGCAGAGTGTTTGTGCATGTGTTTTTTTAAAAATGCTCCTGTCTCATAATCCTAGAGCACTCAGTACTGCAGTAGCACTAGATGTAACAGCAGCACAGTATCCAGTCTTAGCAATCTCATTAAACAACAGTGGGGAGAAAGCCTGTCTTCATAAAGCTTGTTTCATGGCAATAACAGAATACTATAAATAAGAAGAATAATAAAGGACTTAAATTAGTCACAGACAATTTATTTGAATAAAGGTTGTTGGCTTCCACAAGAGAAAGAATACTAGAGGTATAGCCTGTTGCTAGAAAACTGATTATTTTACTCTCAAATCCTAAGCAATTTTTTAATCAAAGCCAACTGCTAAAATTCTTACATGGCAACCATCATTAAACTTCCTTTCTGTCCTCATTTTGCAGATGAATCTATTAGAACCAACTCACTTGGTATAAATTTCCTTCAACGTATTCAGCTGTTTGGCTAAAACATCTGCTTCTTTTTCCCTTTCACTTAGTTTGTTCCGCAGTGCTTCCATTTTGATTTGCCATTTTTTACGTTCTTCCCATCTTATGAACTCCTCTTTGGAGGTCTGCAAAGCACAAAAACAAATTATGGACATCTTTTTGATTTTTTTGTTCAAATTTCAATAAAATCGGTAACCACGTTAGAACACCAAGAAAGATGGATTCTTCATCTAGAATTTAAAACATGATGCTATAGCAGTCATATACTATCTGCCTTATTTACTATAAGGTTAAAATATCAGGCTTGACTAGAAATGTCAAGTCTGGGGTAGTGACTAGTGTATAAACCTGATGTAGGCTATTGCTATTACCCGATTCTTCATTAGCTTTTAATAGTAATTCTACAAAAAAGGAGTAACACATTTTATGAGATCTGATATGCTAGGGCAATGAAGGCTTTTCATTTTAATTATATTTTGGTTTATTTTTTTCCTAGGACAAATGGGGTTTCTAACTCAAGACAGAATTCAAAAACTATAAATTACACAGGAGCAGTAATGAATAGCATGGGGAATTGAAGTAACAGTCATGAAACTGCTTTTCTTCTGATTAAGGCTGCTTGATTGATTGGGTTTTTTTAGAGGCAAGAAGTAACACTGAACTGCCAGCAGCTAGGCGGATGATGCCTTTCAATGTCATGATCTAAATACTACATACCTTGTCTTCTCTTACACCTTTTTGTTCCATTTCTTCACATTTCTTCTCAAGTTCACTTTCCAACTTCTTAATTTTTTTCTGAAGTGCATCTATCAGATTTTTTTCATCAGCTTTGCTCTGAAAAACAACAAACTTGAAGTTTAATGACCCCTACGTAAGACCTCTTAAAATTTATATCTGAATTATTAAAGCATTTTAATATAACTTTGAATTAAAATCTGAATGATCAGTGAGTAGCTGACTTTAAAAAAAGCCCAGCAAACTACACAATTCTACTGTAAATCTTGTGTAGATTTTTTCTGCAAGGAGGAATAAGGACAGACAAACATGTCTTTTAAAAAAATGGTGATTCAACTCCTCAGATGATTTAACTTATTCAAGCAGCAAACATTTTTAAGTATCTTCCTTTTATTTAAGTCACCCTTCCAGGAGCAAAAGTGAATAGTTCACACAAGCAAACTTAAATTTTTAAATCAAGTGTAAGTCTCAATGCCAGGTAAAAAAGTACTTCAATCTTTTCTGGCAAGCCCAGTACATTGATACAAAAACTTGAGCAAGAACATGCTTTCTAAACTCACTCCTACCTGAATGTTACTGTTTAGCCTCTTAATCCGCTTCTTCAGTTCCTCGTTTTCTTCTTCTATTTCATTTTTTTCCTTCAGTATTTTAGCAAATGCTTTTTGTTTTCTCTGGAGTTCTTGGTTCAGCTCATCCCTTTCATCAGTCAAAGAACTTTCCCTGGTTTTACTCATTTTAAGGTTGTCTGTGAGTTTTGTAATCTGATTATTTAGTTCCTCTATCTGTGTCTAGAAGAAAACAAACAAAAAACCCAGCAGCCCCCCAAAATGAGGATTATCAGCAATATCACAATGCATACAATGATACTGTAATATATAGTATATGCTTAATACTCACCATGAGCCCTTCTGTTTGCCTGTCAATGATCTCCTGAACATTCAGATATGCCTCCTTCTGTGATGCAGCAGAAATAATCTGCTGTTCAGCATTAGCAGTCATTTCTGCACGAAGTTCCAGAAGTGCTTTACTCAAAGCCTGAAAATAAATACAAGTTTTTTAAAGCAAAAAAGCTGCTAACAGAAACAATACAAGAAAAGGTAATTACAGTTTATTATGTTATACTATCAAATCACCATCTACTTCATGTTAATTGCTTATTGCTAAGCAATATTAAAGATTTATATAACATAAGGATTAATTTTTGTTGACTAACTTTCTGCTGCTTCTCTTTTATAGCTAACTGGTTCTTCAGCTGTTCCACCAGGTTTTTCATTGTCGCTGTGGGTGCTCTATTGTTTTTTTCTTTTTGAATTCCTAGTTCAGTTTTTACATTTGCTAGTTCCTTCTCCGTCTGAAGTAACATGTTCCTCAATTCATCTGCTTCATGTTTCAGTTTGTTAGCATCAACTGTGTGCTTTTCCTGAAGCCTAAATAAAAAACAAGCATTAAATGACAAGTCACAATAATTTAGCAAACTCCAAATGAATTACAGCATTTTATTTTTTATTACTGTTAAAGCCAATGACACATCGACTTGAAAACAGTAAAAAACCCCCCATCTAATATCAAAAGTACTTGAGAAGATCAGTAAAAAAAGATTAGAGCATTGGCACGAACAGGTAAAGACATAGAAGACCATACTTTTCTCCTTTTAGACTTGGGTCAAATTTTTGTGAGCTTAAACAAGTTTGGCAGAAAGCCCAAATGGATGTAATGGGGAGAATAACAAAAGAAAACACAAAACTAAGTATGACAGTATCTTAAAGACATCTCATATGAAGACTCCTTGAATGCTTCCTTTTTCTCTGAGTATATCTAAGCTAGCAACCAAAAGGCAGTTTTCCAAGCCTCATTTTTCATTAATTCCCTCAATAAAAGGCTACAGATAAAAAATAATAGAACATTACCAATCATAGTAACTGTTTTGAGTTAGTTTTTTTCCACCAAATCTAAACTCAACAAAAAGATACTCAGTTTGATAGACCAGTCCTGTAGCAGCACTAAATCAATTGATTTGATCTAATCCAGTTGCAACTGACATTAACATTCAGAAAACTTACTGGGCTACAATAGTCTCAAACTCTTCGATTTTCATTAAAGTAATTTGTTTTTGTTTTTCCAAATCAGAAGATGCTTTCTTTAATTTTCCAACAAGTGAAGCAAGAGAATTATCCTGTTCTGCTACCATTTGCTCCATTTCAGCTAAGCGGAAAAAGCAGTTGTTGCTGGAGAATGATAAAGAAGTCTCTTTCATCAACTCCTGTAAAACAGAACAAATGCATGTGATAAAACATCAAGCTTTAAAACAAAGGTATGCATTAGCAACAAATTTTAAACTCAATCCTTAATATAGCAAAACATTAATATTTAACAAGTTGATTTACTCAGAAGTGATTCTTAGTCAATAGAAAAAGTAGTCACAATTGTTTGCTTCTGATGATGATGATTCAACTTACCATAAAGGGTCAAGATAAAATTTCTATCAAAATGGGTTATTTAACACAGGCTAAATGAAAAATACATAAAAGAAAATAGAACATTTTCCTCTGGAAGCCCTCATAAATGAGGATGTTTGTATGTTACATTTAATCCATCTCTTGCAAATTCTCCCCAGAATAATACAATAATTCTGTACCAAGCATCCATTTATTTTGATTGTCAGAATTTGTTACTGACTTTTGACTGCAAAGCTATTCTTCTGAGAAATTTTAAATATTTGGGAACAACTTCACAAGTCCCTTAAGTACACATAACTTACCAAAGCAGTCTCTTTGAATTTATTAAGGGAATTGTCAGTATGCAAATTTAATTTCTGGTGTAGGACTTTTAGGTCTTCCTGATGCTTCTTTGCTATTTCCTCTTGTTCCTAATATTTGAAAATAAAAATATCACTCTACACAGTATTACAGGAAGTCATGTAAATACAGTACCTTCATGTTACTCCTTAATTGCTCAGTAATGCTCCCCAACTTTTCCTCCCATTCCAGACATTAAACATTTTTTCTTCTTGGTGTAATTAACTATTTTTTTCCTTTCAAAAAACCATTGGAAAAATATAGTATTGGAATTTTAAGCTATATACCAAGTAGTATGTGGCAACAGCACAGGAGCTGGAGAGCAAAAGAGTTGGCATTTTTCTTTCCCCACTCTGTCTGTATGGATACCGTGAACTTTTCAGAACTATTTACTCTGGACTGCAGTAAGATCTCATGGATTGAATGCCTGCTAGGAGACACATTAGGCTCATTTTCAGATTGGTTTAGTAACAAACCAAAACAAACTTTCTTTCTCCAAGAAGAAATAGTTATAGATGTTAACCAAAGCCCACTAAGTGAAGATGATAGGAAGTCTGCTTTGGAAACATGCTCCTGTTTAAACTGATGCATGTTTAAATCTTGAAGTAACTCTTAGACACAAGGTGTATGCTTTAGGGGAATAATGAAGTATGCTTAAATAATACATAGTATGAGTAGATACAACCTGCTTTAAGAAACATATTCCATAAATGCATGTCCTTCGTGTACCTTCCAAAATCACAAGAAGATGAAGGTCAGAGACCATTGTTGCAAGTACTGGAAAGATCCCAAATACGTATTAAACATACGAAGACATATTTTCACAGCGAAATTTTTTCCTGTCACACTAATTTAGTTCCTAGCCAGAAAATGGATACATAATCTCTTGACTGAGTGAGCATTAATTCTGAGAAGTTAAAAAATTCCACATGAGCTTTCTCCTTTCAAATTTACTAATTGTCTCTGCTCTGTTACCACCAAGGACAGAAACTTTTTAAGACTTCATTCCCAATGACATAAAAAGAGTCAATGAAAACAACTTCAAAATGGTAGAAATATTAAGCAAAAACTTTGCTGACCTCTCTTGCTTTAGCAAGCAATTGTTGGTATCTTTTTAATACTTCCTCCTTTTGATTTAACCTTGCTTTCATATTTGCAATGGTTTGATGAGCAATTTTTATAGCATGCTGATATTCTGGAGAATCTTCTTGTTTGCTTGATTCAGTCACTATTTTCTCTCTTTCTGATGTCACAGGTAATTGAAGTTTTACTTCATTTATAACTTTGTCTCTTGATAAAACACTTTGTTCAGCATTCCATAGAGCAGTTTCCTTTTCTTTCAGTTTCTAAAATGAAAGACAATTGTTGCTCAAGCACTGCAAAAATATCTTACTTTTAAAAATAATATACCAGAAAGATCTGTCTATATGATTTATAAACACAGAGCATTTTGCACTCAGTTCTGGCTTTATGAGATTGCCATTAGATAAAAAAAATACTCCCAAAAAAATCATTCCTGTGTCTTCATGTATTATTTGCTTGGTACAAGACACATTAGCTACCAAGCTAAGAATCATAGAATCATAGAATAGTTTGGGTTGGAAGGGACCTTAAAGATCATCGAGTTCCAACCCCCCTGCCATAGGCAGGGACACCTGCCACTAGACCAGGCTGCTCAGTGCCCTGTCCAGCCTGGTCTTGAACACCTCCAGAGATGGGGCATCCACAACCTCTCTGAGCAACCTGTTCCAGTGTTTCACCACCCTCACTGTAAAGAATTTCTTCCTTATGTCTAGTCTAAATCTATCCCCCTCTAATTTATATCCATTGTTTCTAGTCCTCCCATCCGATATTATGTTAAAAATTCCTTCCCCTGCCTTTCTGTAGGACCCCCTCAGGTACTGAGAAGTTACTCTGAGGTCCCCTCTGAGCCTTCTCTTCTCCAGGCTGAACAACCCCAACTCCTTCAGCCTGTCCTCATAGGGCACTTGCTCCAACCCTTTGACCATCTTCGTGGCCCTTCTCTGGACCCTCTCCAATAGCTCAATATCCTTTCTGTGTTGAAGAACCACAAAGTATCTTCTGCAAAAGAGTTTCAATATAGCAACAGAAGATAAAAGAATTTTTCTATGCGACATGTTAAATTCAACATAACACTTGCTAAATTTATCTAGCAATAATTCAAGTGAATTTTATACATCAAAATACACTTACCTTACTATATAAACATTATAAAATACTTTTAAAAACTCTCCAAAAAATTGTTCCCGTAGAAAAAGTATTTCATCTTAGTCACTGTGTGATTAAAGTATTTAAATTTTATCCATTTTAAGTATTTGTAAGGGACTGGATACATTTAAGTGCCACTTATAAAAGGACACTTATTATTAAAAAAAAAATAATAAAGGGCATAAAAATCTGTTTCTCCCTTTATAAGATAATTCATGCATACGGTTACCTCTTCCAGTGATTTGCAAGTTGCCCTCAACTCCATGATTGTTTGAATATGCTCCTTATTCTTTCTCAAAGCCAACTCAAGCTGTTGTGGAAATGGCAAACTAGGGTCTGGAAGTGATCCCGTAGCCTCTTCTAACTGCACAGAAACATTTATATTCAAGTAAACTGACAGCTACAAAAAACCTGTTTATAAGTCTGCATTTAGTTAAATTTGTGCATATACCTTTAGAGCTGTACTAAGTATTTCATTTTGTTGATGATCATACAGGTCTAACTGGTGCTGCAGTTCTACTTCTCTCTGGTCCCAAGCCATTTGCCTCTCTTCATGAAACTGTAGCAAAAGATATTTTATTTAGTGAAGGCAAAGAGGATTTTCTATAAAATTTTAACAGAAAAAAAAAAGAGATACCAAATTAAAATACAAAAGGGTGCTAAAGAATTACAGAACCAAAATACAAACATTTATGTTTAAAACTTACTAGGAAGAATCTTCCACTTGAAATCACTTAGTGAAATAAAGAATAGTCTGTTTTTCCAGTAACTTGCAGAAACACATACCTTGTTCTGCTGTACAATTTCTTCTTCCAGATTATGGATTGTAGATTCATATTCAGCAATTATACTACGCAAATACTTCAACTCTTCTTTTTGTTTGACTAACTCTCGATTGAGTTTAAGTTCCTGTAGACGGAGTTCCTCCATCTTCATATGCCATTCAATAACCTAATAATGAATGACAGTGTTAAGTTCACTAAGCCCACAGGCCAACAGTAAAGCATTTCTGAGCATACTCCCTAAATTACGGCACCTGGATTTGAGAGGACAAGGATTTGTAATGAAGATTTCAATGCAAGCTCATGAGATAGAACATCAGTACCCTACTCTATGTTTAATTTAATGTAATCCATAACTTAATTAAATATAATTAAATTTATAGTTAGCCTCCACTTAATTGAGTGCAAATAAAAATTGCCCTGACTTTTAAAGGTCAAATAATTAATGATGTGTTACTTTTTCCAAATAGGAAAACAAAGACTTCATATTCTAACAAAGCATATTCTGCAATCATTAAGTTCTACATTAAATCAGATGCTTAGGGATCAAGCTGAGCTGAACTGCAATTTAAATGCAGATGAAATGAACAAAGCTATTCAAAGCTGAAAAACAGCAAACCTTTTGAGCTCCTCTTGTATCCTTCAATGCACTTAGTAATTCTTCTAAACCTTTCAGTTTCAACTCCACCTCTAATGCTCTGTTTTCTGCATTTCGACGCTCCTCCTGGGCATGCTGAATTTCTTCCAGAATCTTCAGTTTGTCATTCTGTAGCTGAATCATTGTTTTGGAGAATTTCTCTTGCTGTGTTAATGGTAGAGCACCACTAAATTGTCGCCGCAAAGACTGAACTGTCTGCTGCAGATGTTTGGCTCTATTTCTCCCTTCCAGTCGGGCAAAATACAAAGCTTGCTCTCTCTCATCAAGCTTCTGCTCTAAACGCAGATTATGGATCTCCATCTTCTGTAGTTTCAATTTAAACATTTCCAATTTGCCTTCTGCAACAGATTTTCTACCTTCAAGGGTTACAATATGTTGATGAAGTTTTGCAATAACAGCTTTTTCATCTGACTGTGCCTAAAAACGAAACATATAGAAGAAATTAATTTTTCATTTTGAAAAGTTAATGAAGTGCATATGCAAATATAAACGAGGTGTTATTTTTTTTGTATTTTATATATTGCACATATGTTACTCCTTAGGAAAGACTAAAGATCAACCTCTAAAAACAGCTTTTTATATTTCCAGTATTTTTTCCACAGCTGCTTTTTTAGAAGTGCACATCTTTAGACACTGGTCTTAAAAATGGTATCTTGCCAAATTATCTAAACTTAGTAAATGTGGTAAAATAAAAGCTGACAAAGGCGTTGTATTCAGGGACTCAAACAATTCTGCAATACAAAATCAAATCTCAAATTGTTTGAGCTAGTAACAAAGCAATAAAATAAGCATACTGCAAATCTTTGGAAGTAATTGCTTGTCTTGTGAAAAACAATCAGACTTTTCTAATGTTATATTTAAATATTGACCATGAGCTATATATCACAGAAGAATAAATAAAATGAAAAAAAATCAATTAAAAAAGCTCAGGATCTGCTATAAATGTACAGCCAGAAGTGGAAGAAATCAAGAATAATTAATATAATACAGAACTCCTAAAATAATACAGCCACTACAAGGACCAGCTTTCTAAGATCCTCATGAAAATCTTTTGCAGTTCCCTGAATTACTGTAAAATTATTTCATTGCTTCTCATCCTCGGGGAAAAAAACAAACTGCAGTGTTAATGAAAGTGGAATTTTACCTGATAGTCTAAAATTTGCATTCTAAGAGATTCCACTTCTTTATCATTGTATTGCTGGCATGCCTCCAGAGCTTCAACTTGCATTTTTGCTATATCAGACAGTTCTCTTAACCTTGCAAGTAAAATAAGAGTATTGTGTCACTCAAAACCCCTGAATTAATTTTTTCCTTATAGAAGGTGTTTAGAAAAGACGAGTTTCCTTGTATCAAAACATTTTCAGCCTACCTTCTCTACTAAATAGAGTACTTTTTAATAAAAAGTTATACATAAATTCATTAGCAGTAACCTACAACTAGCAAAACAATACCACTGTTGTTACCTGAACGAAGCATCTCTGTCCTTCATTTTCTCCCACTTCAGGTCACAAATGCTCAAAATTTTCCATTCTCAATTCCCTTCTCTGCTTCCCTAATTCTAATCACTCATTTTCATCATGGAAAACCAATGCAAATATCCACACAGACTATACTGGTTCAGAAATACAGCAGTACTACATTATTTACTCAGACAAATGTCCATATTTACATAGCTAAAAGTACCAGTTTTCCAGTGCAGCTGCATACTTGAGTTATAAGACTCTTTAAAGGACAGACAAGTTTTCCAATACATTTACAGTAGATTATGGCACAAAGTCAAAATAAAACTTAACTAACTGGATTTAAAATACTAGTATTAAGTATCTAAGTGCACACTTAACCACGTCTATCCAAGCATTTAATTCCTTGTCGAAATCAAAATTAAGCCAATTACTTCCTTTATATTCATGTAGTACTCTTAATTTTCAATTCCAAATTTGGCATATATAAATCCCATAAATACAAGGCACTCAAAATTATATGTTAGAAATACATAACTGCCTACTACCAAATCACTACATTCAAAATTTTTTACTTTTACACTTACTTTGATACTTCAGTCTTAAGCTCCATCTCACGTTTCTCTAGGTCCATGATTTGTCGTTTATCTGCATCGTTTACTGCTTTACTTACACTTTTTGACAGCTCATCTCTTAATTCCTGTTCCACTTTCTGTGCCTCAAGATTGATTTTGGCAAGCTTAAAAATAAACCAACCCAAAATGAAAAACAAACAAAATGGTATCCCCCTAAACTCTGCAAAATACATATAGTACCAAAAGCATATTTTCTTTTAGAAAAATTACCAAACAGTATTCAATTGTCTCAATAAAACAGTTTCCTTTCCTCCCTGCTTAAACATCATCATGTTTGGAACATTACATACACATAGGAATGGATGCAAAGTCATGCACAGAATAGGATCTAAATTAAACAGTTCCCACGCGTGAATTTACTTAAACATACTATTGAAATAACTTGCTCTTAAACTAAAATAAGGAAAAAAAGGAAGGAGTGAGACTAAACATTTTACAAAATGAACAGTCTTGCTTACACAGTACTTCCTGATTACCTAGTATAGTAGGACTAGTAACACAAATACAGATCTCAAGTGCCAAAGACCTAAGACAGACTAGCTCTTCAGATCTTTATAAAAAGAACTTTCATAACTGATATTCTTCTAAGCAGCCTGAGTTTATCATGTTTATTATTAAATACTGAGTAATCAATATTTCAATTCTAATCAAAGAGCATTAAGAAGAAATGGACGTCTAAAAAGCATTAGGCACCACAAGGAAGCCTCAGAAATTAATCTAGTAAATACAGTTAAGGCAATTAATCTGATGCAACTTCTTTAGTAAGATAACTGGATTTCTAAACAAACTAAAATAGTACAGTGTATCCTATTAACTGGACTTCACATATTTGAGGCTTTACTATCTGGATTTAAAATGAGATGGCTTCTTCTAGTTACAAGTTCTTAAACTGATACAACTTTCAACTTCAACTGATTAACCTCAGTTAATTTTGTTTTATACGTATCTAAAAAAGCAATGATGCCAGATGTGGAGGCACTGAGAAGTATGACACAGGTATTATATGTCCTGCAGAGACAGAAATGAGGAAAGAAAGCATGCACACAGGAACTGATAAGAAAAGGAAAGGAGCATTAACTCAAAATGAAGGAAGGCCAACGGGCTAAATGCATTGCAAGACAGGTAATAATATAGACAAATAATAAAAAGAGAAATTATATCCATCACCCCAGGTATTTCTTAATGAAATAATTACTAGTGACATTATAAATTAAGTAGGTCACTAGAAAAGGCTTTACTAATACTGCTGTTGAAAAGGTTTAGACAGTTTCAGTTACTCCATGTCCCGAAATAATTCAAATCAAAATGATGTGACAAACACCACTAAAACAAATGAGAAATGGGGAATCCAGACAACAGTCATTTAAAATATCCAGGCTAAAGTCTACTACAGTACAATGAGGGAGAATGATTAAAACCTATTAACACTCCTGTCAATTTAAGGCCAATGTTGCCACATGAACAAAATGCTCATAAAGAAATTTAAACTGGAAATTATTATAAAGTCTTCAACTGTTAAATAACGAATTAATAGAACAAACTTCAAATATGAATAGTGGGGACAAAAAAAATCAAATATGCAAAGTCTTGATGTGACAGGAATACTAAGGATCATGAGCTTCTACAGCAGATCACATCTATTCCTGTGTTCTAGATAATGTTTGGCACATGACAGAGAACACTACCAGTCTGTAACAGCTTCACAACTGTCACTTGCAAAAATGATACAAAGGTCTAGTACCTTTTCAGTTATTGGTAAATTAAGGCAAAATTAGCAGAAAAAGGATCATGTAAACTAGGCACCAGGAAAATAGGGAAAGGTCAAGAACAGACACTTTTCCTAGCAGTCTACAGAAAAACTAGCAAACTCTTTAGATGTTCATGTATGTTATAAAGGGATTACCTAATGTTTGAGATGACCTACAGGCAAATAATTCTATTTTTCACAAATGCCCTATGCATGCAAAATTGCAGCTCCTTAAGGCAGCTATATTTTGGATCATAAGCTTATTTGACAGCTGCAATATAAAATAGATTAATACTCTTTGTAAAGCTCAAAAACATGCTTTAATGATGTGTCAAATTATGTTGATAAATCCCCACAGATCTACCTCGGCAAACTTGGATTCCAGTTCAAAATTACGTTCTTCTATTTGCTTTACAGTATTACTTAAATGTTCATACATCTGTTGGGAATGTTCTGCTCTCTGTCTTTCATTTAGTTCCTTCATTTCCAACACTGCGATTTTCTTAGAAATGGACAAAATTTCACTGTTGGTTATTGCTCTGGTGGCCTTATCCATGGCACTGTCATCCCCTGCATTAAAAAATAATCAAATTAGAGAATACACAAGCCGAGTCAACTATAGACATTATTTACACCATGAAACAGGAGTTTTATCTCTGTCACATAAGCTTTATCAAAACACCTGTACTATGACTTTGAAGTGGAGGCATGGTTATCTCATTACATGTTTGGAAGTACACAATTTGAATAAAAAATTTGAACAAAAAGCTCTTATCAAGTGTAAATGGGTATATCTGCAATCATGGCTATTTAGACTGATACCTATTTTCACTTCGCTTAAGGAAATTTAATTTTAAAACCTGTAAGAAATAGATGTGGATGAGTTCTTGAATAATGGGAATGAATTCAAAGAAGTTCCAGCTACCAAGAAAAAGATACTTTGTTACATTGCATGAAAGGGAGAAAACCAAGTCATTTTCTTGACAATGAAGCACTGACAATCAAGTTAGAGCAGAATGCACCTTTTTATAGACAAACAAACAAATAAATAAATAAGCTGATGTCCTTTCACAAGTTTCAGCTTGTAAATCCCTGAGCAAATAACCCAAGAAAAGTCAATGTGTAACAGTTTCCAGAGGAAAACACCAAACTTGGTTCTGACATCAGGGTTGTCAAATACTTAAGTCAAAAGAAACAAACCAAAAGAAAGAAAAAAAAAAAAAAAAGACAATTACTGAACAGTTTTTACTGCTGTTGCTATTATAAAAGATACCAATTTAAAAATATTTAAACTACTTTTACACACGAAATTACATTTAATTTTTAATGTTACAGTGTAACTTTCATACTTACATACCTATCTTAGTCATCTGTTCCCAAGCTTGCTCTACTGTGTGAAGTTTCTCCTTTGTGATCTCCAGTTCCTTATTCAATAAACTTATCTGTGATTTCAAGGATTTATTCTCACACTGTGTGACAAAAAAAGTTGCAACGTAACAGCAAACTATTTAATTGTTGTGGACCTGATTGTTAAACTGTCTTTTAAATTAGCAGATTTTAAACTATAGACAATCCATAATCTGCATATATGGCATCAGAAGAGCATAAAATTGTGTAAAATGCTATCTTTGCTCTCTATGTTGTTTTTTACTGTGAACTACTATCAAGATATTCATGATCAATGACTGTGAATCCTAGACTGCTTAGAATTAGATGAAGAAATCTATGTTTGTCATACTGAACATTGCATAAGCAGTGGGAAAGACAGAAGTGCTTCTCGAGGATACTTCATCCTACTTTGGATTCATCTTGCACATAAAAAAGTATTTGAGACAGATCACACGCTTCTTAGCTCTTGTAGACATCTAACATGACACCAAACATTAGCTTGGCAAATGTTCCTTCACTCCTCCAAAAAGAAACAAAATTTTCCAGATTAAACAGTAAAACAAACAGAATACTTCATATTAATTTTAAATTCCTAATTTTTTTAACACATTCGTAGTTTGCTATTCATAAATGATTCTCGGCTTCCATTGCTGAAATAGCAATGCAAATTTTCATGCACTCAAAATCTTATAAAATAGAGAAGGAATTCTTCATTCTGTAGTTAACAAACCCACCCATCTGTTTCCAAGCAGATAAATGTAATAGTTCATAAATTTACCTGCCATATGTATTGAACACATCAACCACAGAAACCCAACAGGTAAGAATATGATATGAGTTTAAACTTCTGGTTAAACTACTATTTCTTGTACTACTGTTTCTGGACTTGAACAAAAATGCGAGGTAATAATGTATCTTCGAAGCCAGCTTCACAGTTGTTGAAAAGAAGCTCCCTTACTTGTGAATAAAAGCTCAAAGGAACAGTCCCACCCATGACATTTAGCAAACACATTGTGAACAATCTCTGGTTACTTACTTTTTTCTATGGCAATGGAATTACAAACTTTTACCACTTTTTGGAATTGAATATTTCATTCTTTTAAGTCAGAAATCGGTAGAGCTTCTACCAAACAAGTTAGTTTGGCAGAAATATTCACACATATTCTGCTTTCCCTATGACTTCCAAAACTGAAGATGATAGCAAATATTCCTTTTGACAGCCTTGTTTTAGCAATCAAAGAACCAAAATTAATTTGTGCTTAACTTATAAGCAAAGATCATAAAAAGCAACCAAACTCATCAAATGAAATTACACAAAATGCTTTTACATATGCCCGCTGAAATAAAATCTGTGACCTAGTGTATGTTTGTTGATCCACTGAAAAATACCAGGTAAGCAAACTTTTTAGTTTCTATTCCATAGAAATACTGAGAACGGCTCCAACATCTCATATCCACTGTTAAAACCATCAGTTTTTTGTTGGGACTTCCCTGCTATCTTTCTACTGAGTACATAAAACAATGCAGAACAAAAAAGAAAATGTGGCTTTTCACTTAGGGTTGAAACACAAAAAGAGATCTCACCTCCATGCGTTCCATGCCTGTTGCTTGTTGGACAAGGAAGTTATCTTTTTGTAACATATCTCTGTACTTAGCAGTTAATTCATTATACTGCTTATTGGCCAGTTCTAACTCAGATAAAGGCACGCTGTCATCCAAGGCTTTCTGCAGAGCTGCAATCTTAAAGCTAGCTGTTTCCTGTGAAAACAACAAACACAATGGGTTACTAAGGTCTGCTAGATAGAAAAATGAAATTACTCCATGGAAAAAGAGCATCACTTAATAAAATGCTTGGGAATATGATTCTGATTGATTTTAGAAAATTGCTGCCCATCTTTATAAACCGCTTACAATAAACACTGACAAAACTTCTCTGGTAGTCCAACTCACTGCCTAATTCACTCCATAGGTTCCTCTTGATTGTGTGACACTAAAACATATTTTATAAAAATGTGTTCATATTATTAACAGGCCCTATCAACCTGTAAGGCCAAAAGGTAAGACTTCATTTAGTATGACATTTTCAATTACTTCCAAATTTTGGATTTTGTACTATGTTGAATGTTTAAATACAAATAAAGTTTTGAGAAAATTTCTAACAGCATTTAACAAGAAAGTGGGTAATGCATTCAAGACACTAGCACTTCCCTCACTTAAAATAAAGTGTATTTACCGCCAAATTGTAAAAAGAATTACGTGTGCTATTACCATTAAAAACTATACCTTGAACCGTTGCAAATTTCCAATCTTCCCAAGAACTGTTGTTTCCATATGTGTCATTTCATGCTTTAGTTTCTCATTTTCTTCTCTAAGATGTCGTTCTGATTCAAGTAAAGTGCCACACTGTCTTGTTAGTATTTTTTCATTAACTTGTAAAACAGTTATTTTTCTGTTGTTTTCTGCAAGTACTTTTTTTATTTCATCAGGATCCAGCTGGAGTGCGCTGAGTAAATTCTGTAAAATAATTTTTAAACAAGAACCCTGAATAAAAATAAGGCAAACTCCAATTATGTTGACAAGCTTTCTTGTACCTTTTCAAATTTGCATGTTTGGACACACACGCTTGCATAGATGTGTAAAGCTGAGGAAGGCTGGGGTAGGAGGGAGAGAGAAATAGAGCAACTCTGGTTTCAGAAGGTATGTGAGCTTTAGCTTTGCTATATACCACATCAGGTTTTCAAGGAGACAGAAGCAAAAACTAGAGCTACAAAAAACCCAGACTCCTACGAGTGTAATGAAGAAGACTGAGATGGTTGCTAGAAAAAACTCCAGTCTTGGAAGACCAAAGCCATACCAAAAATGCAGTTCCATGACAGTTGGTAAAGATTTGTCTTTTCTAATCAAGAAGCCTGTTTCTCTTAAGATTTTAAGAGCAAGTACCACATTTTCATTGATTATTCATAGTGAATTCATTTCAGAGAAATGTTTACTCTGAAAGTGTTAAGCTAATTCTGTTCCAAACTACACACTAACAAAAAATAATACTATAAACCAGGGAATGGAAACAGCTAAACCCTGAAATGTGTGGGAGAACAACTGAGGGCTGAAGGCTCCCATGTTCCTAGATTAATTAAGGAGTGCAAATGCTGCTTTTTCTATGTTCTCAGAAATGCTCTGATAGCACAACTGAGCATCACAAAACTCCATTAAAGATATTTTAGAAAAACAATCCACAGCAATTATCTTATTGTAAAACAATCTACTCTTGGGATTCTGGAAATTCAGCACAAGGTACTGAACAAATTAAGTCAGAAGCCACATGCTCTTTCTTTTGTTTTTTAATAAACAGACAGTAGGACCATGTGAAACCCAGTGGGGCTGGGAAGTGAATTTAACTCTGTGAAGGTAGATCCATGTGACATGAAATTCTTGGGACAAATTCCTGAATAGCACTTAAAAATTTTTAGGCCTACAGTAACATTTTATATATGTCATAATATTGGGCTTTACATTTGGTATTGCTGATATAGTTCCTGAATGTGTAGCTCACTGATGGCAAGTTATTTACATCTTACTAATAAATCAACAAACCATTTCCCTTCTGTTTTGATTTGAAATGAGCAGCTTTTCCCAGCAACATTTTCCCCATTTAGCAAATTACAATATTGTATTAAATTCTCTATGTATTAAAATCTTTTTGAAAAATGAAAACAAATCAATTACTTACAGAATATTCCTTTATTTTTGTAGCATCCTGTTCTTTCTGCTCTTCTAGCTTCTTCTTTTCCTCTTTCATATCTTCCAGTTCCTTCTGCCAGTTTTCCTTTTGACTAGAACAATAATTAAATAATTTCATTTAGAATGATGGAAGACTTAATTTTTAAAACTTTAAACAAAATGGCAACCCTGAAATACTGAAATCAAGTTATTTTTAGTAGTAATAGAATTTGAAGAAGATGCTATAAAAAGTAGATGGATTACTGAAAAACTAATCCCTTTGTTTAGGCAGCAGCTGGTTATATGATGAAAAGAAGCTACATTTGTCTTATCTCTCCAGGACTCCCTCTTCTAGGAAGGTAAAAATGATACTAATGAAAATAATTCTGCTGTGAGCCTAAAAGCAAACCTTTTCTTTGGGAAGGAGACTAGGCCCAGTAGATTTCACCAGATATTCACCATTGTAAATTCACAATCTGTTTGACTGATGAGATCCAAGGCTAGTAATCAACGATTCTCTGGTGTTTCCTTGCCATCAAGCATTTGCACATTCATTACCTAAGAGGGACTACTTGCAAGGGGAATAAGGCTTCTGCAGTTCTGGAGAGACTGAACAGCTAAGTTGATTTTGAAGGATTTTTAATTAATCATACAGAATAATATGGATACAGCACGCTCCTCTTCTGTGAATTCCCCACAACACAGAAGTTGTCTTTTTCTTCATAATATGATTCAAATTTCCCTCATGAAGTTGACAGAATTAAACTGAGGTTTCTCAAATTCACATTCTGAATTAGAGATCCAACTTCTAAAAGAAGAGCAGGTGATGATGTTTTTTAACTTGGTTCTTTTCATGGATTTTGCAACTCTTTCCTTCTTTTACAGAAAGAAATTCCCACAATTTCCCAACCTAGTTTTTCTGATTCAGTGAAAAACAAACAGGAAAAGTGGTAGAATCTGTACATGAAAGCAAAAGAAAATTGAACTGAAGAGTCTCTAAAACCAGGTTCTAATAAAATGCAGGAATAACAATGCAATCATTGTTATAAAGCCTGCAATATGAAGAGTCCAATAGAAAATGGGTTTTGTAAGAGTTTTCTGAATCTCAACAGGAGTAAGGAAAATATATGGGGTCTGTATCCAAGAACAGCAACAGTTGTTAACTAAACCCATTAACACAACAGCATATTTTTAAGCATATATTTAAGATTATTAAACACTTGACAGTTGAAATTCAGAAAAATAGAAAAATACCTTTGATATTCTTTATATAGCAAGCCTTGCTGATGACGAATAACTGCAAATTTTCGTTTATAGTCCTCTATTGCATCTTCTAATTTTTTAAGTAACTCTTCTTTATTTTCCAGTTCCTAGCAAACATTAGTGATTATTTTTCAAATACGAATTCTAATAATAAATATTTACCAATTAAAAACACGCTATTAATACAGGTTTTAAACAGGAAAGTATTATTCAAAATGCCCATACTCCCTTGTGTTTTTCTTGATAGATACATTCATCATAAACTGCATGAACTGCTGTAATAGTTTGTTTTTTCTTTAGAAGAAATAGGTGAATGAAAGTCCAATAGATTTTGGCAATTATATGCATAGGTGTGAAACAGTGCATAAGTTGCCCTCCACACTTACATCCCTCAAAGCTCAAAACCCCATGACATGCTGCAAGCCCACACAGAATACTGACTTAATGTCTAACTGTAAAGTGGTGTTTTCTTCTCACGTTCCCAAACACTCTTCTACTTCATAACTATATACAATTGAATAATATTCTCTAATCATCAAAAGAGAACAAAGATGAAAAAAAATACTTGAGTAATTAAAAAAAATTATTTTTACTCCCATTCTCAAGAAACCAATTTTCTTTACAAAATACTTGTACGAGATGCTTCCCACAGAAATTCCTGGTTTTAGTGTCAATGTATGTCAAAAATATGTTAACATTTTTTGAGAAATATTGGACTAAAATTTCATAAGTTAAATAGAGACATTTGCTGGACAGCAAAAATCTGTTCAGAGTAGGATTACTGCATGTACACTAAAGCAAGGAAAAGTGAAAAAAGAGTGCAACTCCAGAAGTGAAAGTCTGCAAATATTTAAATCAAAATTCAGATTGAAATCAAAAACGTGAGTTATTCCAAAAACTGTAATTAGTATTAACTCAAAAGTTCAAAATACTTTCAGCTTTTAGAAATCTAGGATAGCCCAAACTGCTTACTGGATGCCAGAACTTCAAAATAATTTTGGAGAATTATCTCATACCTATATATACAATCTTATATGATGAGATTTTGGAAGAATTAGCTTTATGTCACAAATATTCCCAATATCAAGGACTAAATGAATTACCTGAGTAAGATGTATTAAATATTCATTAAGAGAATTTATTAAAGTAATACTTGATGGAACCATTCCTTCTGGATAGTTCATTCCTTGGAAGACAATATTGGCACCGTCTGACTGCTGCAATACGCTAATTTCATTTTTCATTTGTGCAATCTAAAAAAACAACACAAAGAAGCAGGTCTTGTCATTCAGTCAAAAAAAATTACTGATTAAAAAAATACTGTTTTCCTCTGCTATAAAGGTTGTTATTCACATCCTAATTCACTTACATTCTACATTTTGTAAAAAGCTGTGATTGTAAACATTAAAAAAGCTGTGTTTCCATACACTATATGTATATTTTAAATTTATCAAATGATTCCAGCAATCAGGCTGGAGTTTTGGATAGAATTATTGCAGTGTTACTCGATGGTTTAATTTAAAAAGAATTTTGCCTTTTCATTTAATTTCTTAAAAGCTCTCTAGTTCTACACTTTAGTAACACCTAGAACACTGTTCAGGAGTATGAGCTACTGGTGAATCTTTTTCCATCACCAAAGCTGATCTAACAGGGAAATTTAAATTTGGCTTCTTTTAAGATAACAATTCCTTCCTCTTTTTCATATAGAAGAAGCATTCCAGAAAATCAGTTGTAAAACTTGAAACAAAATACAGGATTTTAGAAGATGACTCATAATTATGGAACACTTAACCTTTGTAAGTTATTTATAAATAACAAACGCAAGACTACTGGCTTTCTGAAGGAATAAATTCAAGAAGTTTTTGGGCACAGCGCACCCCAAAAGACAAGCATGTTTGGTGTTCCACATCATAGTTGAAAGAGCTAACATAATATTAGGAAGAGTAAGATTTGAATTTAAAATGGACAAATGAGTAGACCTGAAAGATTAATTCAATTTATTTGTATAATTACACTATTCACACCGGCTAAATTCATTGTCTGCTTTGTTAAATTACCAGAGCAAAATATTTTCAAGTGCAAAATAAATTGTGTTAATTAAATTGAATACCTTTTCATTTGCATTTGCCAGCTGATTAGAGAAATTTGTTGCCTCCTTCTGTGTCTGCTTCAGTTCCTGTCTTAACTCTTCATTTCGTCCTGTAAGCTGGTCAACCTGAGCTTTCAAGTGCACACTAGCATCAAAGAGTCCTTCTGAACTCCTTGACTCCATTGCCTAATGCAATAAATATTTTATTAACAAAACAAAGTGCAGAAAAAGTTTGATTTTTTCATAATAAAATAGACCACTCACATTTAGACTGCAATAAAGTAGCAAAAAGAAGGGAATATCATGTTTTTAAAATCTTCTTATAAGTATCAGGATGTTATACTTGCTATAGCCTATGATTTAAATCAATTTTACTGTAAAAATATTAATTTTTTTTCTAAGAAGTTCCAATCAAGATTTTTTATTAAACCTTTCCTGCAGCTCCCATAAAGATAATAGACATGCAAATGTACTTCTACTTAAGTGTTATGATTGAGACAATAAATTTGCCAAGGGCAATTTTTTACTATTTAGTTGAAGATGTCTTTTTAAATTTTTTATTGGCAATATCTTGTTGCATTTCTAAAGAGGTATCAACTACGTTCCCTGGCCTGTAACTAAGGAATTGTATTTATAAGGAAGCTACTAGCTATATAGCCCAATAATTGAAGAGGCAAAAAATAAATCTAAATAATACTTCAGAAATCATACTTACATGAACTAAACGATCTAGACTAGGGATTATTAAGGCTGTTTCTCCTCCCTTCACACTAGGGTCTTTCTGCATTTCCTTGATAGCCTGTAATATTTCCTTCATTCCTTGTTCAAGTTGCTTATTCTCTTCTACTAATTCTTTTACTGCAAAAAAAATTGTAAATGTGTCTAAAAGCACTGAAAAAATAACTTCATTATCCTACATCATTCTATCACAATAATAAATGAATTGATAAACAAAAAGAATATTCAAACTATATATATGGACATAACTACTTATAAAACTTCTAGGAACATCTGAAGATTGTATTTTGATGGAGAAATACCAACAAAACAATAATGAAAAGCTTATGGGGAAAAAAAAAAAAAAAGTCTTCAAAGGTTCCTGAAACAGTTTTCGCTTGTTTTATAGCCTCTCTGACTGAATTGCAGAAATACAGAAACATGACTATCTTGGAATTGTTCAGGGTTAACAACACATTGAATTCAGAAAACTTAAACAAAAAAACCCCAAAGCTTCAGGACATTTTTTGCATCTTAACAATATGGCTAACTGTATTAAAAAACCAGGAGTGAACTGCAAAATTTGAAGGAGTTTGAGCAGTTTCGTCAAGTCTGTTTTGAAAAGTCAAAAGCAAGTGTCACAATTCACATTCTCCGTGAAAAAACAAGATCATTTTAAATAGAAATAAGTATTATTTTTATTTCAGACTGTGCAAGTGGTGTTCTTTAGCTAACATACATATATATATGTGTATGCAACAAGTGAGTTTGATTCACCAGCACTTCCTTGGAGGCAGGAAAGCAATACAATTAGATAAACAAACTGAATAATTATAATAATTGGGATCATTCACAGTCTTAAAGTACTCATTAGGTTTCATTCAGGAAAGAAAAACATAAGAGATCCTAATGTATTTAGTATGAATAAATGATTTTTCATGTACTATCACTAAGTTTTAAATTAGCAGCACTATGTATTTATATACACATACATTTATAAATGCATAGACAAAGACATACACCAACAGAAACATAAAAGAAGTCATTAATGATAATTAAGTAAATTCCCATTCCATATATACCATTTACATTCTGTTTTGCAGTCACTGTGCTCACACCTGGACTGATTCACAACCGTAACTTCCACACTTGAGAAGTATAACAGCATAAATGTATAATAACTTTCTGTGTACACACAAAATTCAATCATTGTGAAAGATACCAAAGTAAACCGCAATTAAAAATAACAGAATTTAAATAGCATTAAAAAAAAAACCCACAAAAAAACCAACAACATCGAAAGAGAGACAGGTACTTGTGGCCACAATCACAAAATCACAACAACTAAATGAGCACAATTTCTGCAGGTACCTGAGAATATTCCCTGATTTTAAAACAGGCTGCAACTTACATTTAGATTGAAATTTGGCCATTATAGTCCTGTTCTTCTCCAAATCTCTCTCTCTCAAACTTAATTCATTTGCAAGATGCTCATTCTAAGGAAAATAAAGAAGGCATAAAAACTATTATTTAGGAATTAAAATTACTGCTGCCACTAACTAGTTGCCACTCCGCCACAGGCTTTGAGCCTAAATGAACTGGAGAAGTATTTGTATTATTTTCCAAGAGATCTAAATTCTGAAGTATGTCGGAAGATATTCTAGGTAGATTTCTCACAGTATTACTGCTTTCAGCTACATCTCTCTCTGACTTCAGAAGTCTAACCGGTGCTTCCCTATTTGCAATTGTATTTTCCCTTTCCATGTTACACAAGTTGCTAGCCTGTATTCACAAAAATTACAGAATATTCATTAGTCTTCTAAAAACATTACAAATTATTGATTGCTGTATTTTTTAAAAACAGCTTAAAAAAGCATCTAGGGAATTCTTTGAAAAGACAGCTACAAAATGACCTTATTTTATTTTGAAACAGAAATACAATAAATGCTTTGTGAACCTACCTTTGCTTTTACTTCAGCAATTTCATGTCTGCTCAAGAAATCCAGCAAGTTCCTATTCTTTCTCTCCTCTTCAGCAAAGCTATCAGTTATCTGCATATCATCAGCATCAGGTCCTAAGTGTAAGTAAATGTACAAGTAATAAATGATAATGTATTTTTAATTGGTCTCTGAACAAGACAATATATGCTCGGTTTAGTATAATCAAATTCAAGTGTGCAAGGTAAGGAGACGTAAACCTTCCTTTTTGAGCACAATATGCTTCACTGGCTGGCTGAAAAGTTAAATTTTAAGTTTTGAACACAAGGCAATACCATAATGTACCCAAGAACTGCAAGCCAATGATGCAACTCTCAGTGATGCATTAATAGCCAGCACATAAAGCTACTGAGCTGTAAGACCATGGAACTACAAAACCACTCACTTCCCTCCTACAGATTCAATGCGATGTATTTCACATTTATCCTTCTAATTTAAACATATTACTAAAACCATTAAAAGCTACAAAAACAAATACAGACAACATGTTTTTGAAAGGACAGTAGAGAAAACCCTACCTGTTGTCGCAACTCTTCTTCCTTTCTCCCGAGCCAATTTACGAACCTGTTTTTTCAGTTCAATTCTTTCCTCTTCTAGTCTTTCAATCTGCATATTAATATTCATGTATCAGTATTTAATTTTATTCAAATATATTTATATTACATAGTTCTCATGGAAAAATAGGATCTATCACTTGCCTCTTGCAGAAGAATCCGGTTTTCAGCTCTATATTGCTGCTGCTTCAGTGTTTTGCTATCTCTGAATTCATTTAAATCGATCAATGTCTTTGGCTTGAGACCTAAAACACAATACATTCATTAAGGAGGAACAGTAACGTTAGTAATCATTTGAATACCATTCCTTTACATAAGAATATTCCCAGAGAAGTAGAATTTAAAAAAAAAAAAGATTAACAGTTGAATAATATTTCTATATAACTATATATATCAATATTTTTCTATATAAGTACATATATCAAATACTTTATGAAATAACAGGAGTAATTTCACTTCAGCTACTCAAAAACCGAAATGCAATATAGTAGCACCTAAAATTAAGTTTATGTTCAGATTCTTCTATGAACACATAAGCCTGTCTAAAGTTTTCTCTGTTTTTCAGTCTACCATTGAAACTTCAGTATGTTATGTTTTCTAAACCATATTATGAAATTAAGGCCTGTACAGTAAAATTGAATGAAAACCAAAAAAATTAATACCAAATCTCCTCTCTTACCTTCGAAGCACCTCTAAGCCAAGTT
>VZTY01027262.1:0-41966 GCA_013400935.1 Turnix velox | reverse complement strand
TAAGAATATTCCCAGAGAAGTAGAATTTAAAAAAAAAAAAAGATTAACAGTTGAATAATATTTCTACTAAAAGTACTTGTATATATTAGCAGAATATAAAAACAATTTCCCAGTAGTTACTTGATATAGTAAAAGATTTTCATGAGAAAATGTTATTGCAATTCTTAAACAAATAATTAAAAATACAATGGATATATCATACCTAAGTGCTCTCTAAGTTCCTCATTTTCATCAAGAAAATAATTTATTTTAAGTTCAAGTTGATTGATTTCCTTAATCAAAGTCTCGATCTCATGATCTCGTATTTTGATTTGTTTATTTAAATCTTTTATTTCAGCAGCAGCCTCTTCCAAGCCATATACTCCCTGTAAAAACCCCAAAGGGAAGTAAAATCAAAACAGCCAACAAAATGTAAGCAAATCACATCTTAACAGTTCAGTTATTTTTACCAGTTCATAATCTCTCAATCGTTTCAGAGCTTCAACAAGCTCTTTATCTTTTTCTCTAGCATCTGCTTCTGCTAATTCTGCTGATTTTTCAGCTTCCTTAGTTTTCTCTTCCAGCATTTTTAACTTTTCTTGCATATCCCCAATCCAATTCTGCTGAGCAAGAGATGAGTGACCTGTAAAGAAAAACCTTGATCTGTTTACAATTCTACTAGGAATTCCTGCAACAACCCAATAAGCAATAAGGAAGCACTTTAAATAAAGTTATAAACGAATACATATGAGAGCTTTTCTTTTTTACTCTCTCAGTCTTTCATTCAAACAATGTTTATCAGTAACAAAGATCAGAATTTTTTAATATCTTTACATACAACTACTAACGTGCAATTCTTCATAGAACTAAGGCTATATATTATGCACTAACCTTCAAACATCAGGTATAGGTTTATTAAGCACTGTATTACCCACTGAAGTAACATGAATTGAATTTAAACTCTTCTGAAGTGTTTAATAAATAGGAATGAACAAGAAAATTAGAGGCTAACATTACTCAAGTAGTGCAAACATCTTTTCCATATTCCTCAAGAATAAAAACGCACAGTAAATTCGTGATTTCTTATTTTCCCTCTCACAGACATTACAACAAAACAATTGTGGTTACCTTTATCTTTTTGGAGGTCATTTTTTAATTCCTCAATAAGAAATGCATTTTGTTCCATTTCTTTGGTATATTGCTCAACTTGCTCAGTAAGCAATCTTATCTGAGCATCTCGCTCTTGCACTCCCTACACACACGCCAAAAAGAAGAAACTCCATTAAAGAATTTTTCTTTACTGACTGGCAAACTAGCAATATGGAACACCACAGTAAACAAAGAAATTACAAGTGGCTAACACAGAATAAGCAAGTACACCATACTTACAACATGGAGTTCGGATATTATCTAGAAGTTGAGTATATAAAGACAAAGAAAAAATAAAAGTATTCAAAATAATGCATTTGAACAAATTTTACAGAGTATTATATTAAAACAACAATTTAAAATGGAACTGTCGTCTAAGGGTTACCCAGTGTATGGTGGAGTTTGATACAATACAGGTTTCTTACACCTCCTCATACAAATGCCAAAGGGAACCAAGAAACCCAAGTTCAAGATTGGGAGGATCTAAAATCTTAGAAGGTAGACTGCCTTCAGCAAGCTACGCAATTCTTCAACATTTTTATCAGATGTTTTGTATGCACACATCCATAAGTACATATAGACTGTGAGATGGACTTCATAAGATTTCTGCACTTACAAATACAAACTTCAAAAATATCACAGAGACTTCAATATTATTTTTTCTGTGATGAATGAAAGAAGAGGAAAAAGATAAAAATTGTGACTGGGAAAACATTACAAGAAATTATAATGTAAAAATCTCAAGAGTAGTGGACCTTACTGTGTGCCAATATTATGGAAAAACAAAGCTCAGGCTTTCGTAGAGGTCAAACATAACTGCAATAATTGTGTTTCAAATCCTCAGCAAAGTTGTGAGGAGAGAAACATAAGCCTTCATAATGAAAACATATGCTGAAACATAACAAGCTCAGTCCATTTTGACTCAAACTATAGCACAAAAAGTCACCTGAATTTTTAAGTATCTGCTTTTAAAACTTATTTATACAAAACTGATCAAAACATCATGCAAATGACAGTCATCCTAAAAAGAAACCTCTACAGTTATCTAGTCAGCTAAAAACAACTGCTTATAGAAGTTACTTTCTGATTTTCAGAGACTGATAAGTTGCCATTTTTCTCCTTAGGAGCTATCCCTTCCTAGTTCTAGAAAGCTCTCAGTCTACAAAGGCACAATATGTAACACAAACGTCATGACATATTCTCTCAAAAAATTCAAAGAAAGGCAAGAAATCACTCTGGTGTCCTATAGTCTGCTTTCCACAATGTTTATTTCAGAGTCTATACTTTTAATGTTTTTCAAGAACATGGAGAAATCTAAAATCATAAATAACTACATAATTTTGCATGATTGTAAGCGATACTTAAATTCAGCTAACTTTATTGTGGACTGAAGGCTGAACCACAGTATGGCATCAGGTGAGACAAAGGAACACAGAAAACGGACCATTATGATTCTTCCATGACTAAAAATTTTAGAGGAAATAAACTAAACTATAATTTAAAACATTAAATTAAGGAACTCAAATGATTAAAGCAATCATTATACTAATAGTATGAGAAGTATGAAAGTAACAGGACCAACTACTAAGAGCTCAGTTCATTTATAAAGCTAGAAAAGTTTTGTTTGTCCATTGTCTATTAACTTGTATCAACTTGTTTCACTGTATTAGAACATAAGTAACACATATTTCAGTATTCTCAGACTACGAAATGCTAGAAATTTATTTGGTCACTACTTACTGAACAGTAATTTTCACAAGGACTGTACCTGCTGAAGGGCCAGTACACTGTTCCTGTCTACATCCAGCTGAGCCATTTTCAATTTTTNCCATTGTCTATTAACTTGTTTCACTGTATTAAAACATAAGTAACACATATTTCAGTATTCTCAGACTACGAAATGCTAGAAATTTATTTGGTCACTACGTACTGAACAGTAATTTCTACATGTGTCATTTCTCACAAGGACTGTACCTGCTGAAGGGCCAGTACACTGTTTCTGTCTACATCCAGCTGGGCCATTTTCAATTTTTCATTCAAGCTAAACAACATTTGCTGATACTCTAGGATTTCATCATCTTTTGAAGCTAAGATTTTCTGAAAAGAAGATAAAATGCTATCAGAACACTTAATATAATCCCTAAAAATAATTTTTAAATTATTAAAATGTACCTTCCATTCTTCAACTTTTGCATTTATGGCTGCCATGAGTGGATCATCTTCTTCATTCTTTGCTTTCAGTTGGTCTGAAAGCTCACGAACCTAGAGATGCCATTTGGATGAACATCATATCAAAAAATTATTCTGTGCATATGCACAAACACACTACAGCAAAAACATACAATTTAGCAGCTTAGCATTACAGCAGCTAAGGAAGTTAATAACACCCATGAAGATCACTAACATTTTGTACAAAAAAAACCCTGCAGTTAAGTTTTAAAATTTGCATCACACTTAGTCATTTCCTTATTTTTAGAGAGCATTCATCAAATCATAAAATGCACTGAGTTGGAAGAGACCTTCGAAGGTCATTTAGCCCAATCCTCCCAGAGTAAGCAGGGACATCCTGGACTAGATGAGGTTGCTCAGAGCCTCATCAAGCCTGGTCTTGAACATCACCAGGGATGGAGCCTCCATCCCCAATGTGGGCAGTCCGTTTCAGTGCCTTGCTGCCCTCATGGTAAAAAAATTCTTCATAACATCTAATCTAAACCTGCCCTGCTCTAGTTTAAAACTATTGTGTTCTTTTACTATGTCTGCGTTTTTAACTAGATATGTTGAATGTTATCCAATTTAAGATAAAATATCACAATAAAGTATAAACCCAAAAAAACCCCTAGAATATGTCAATACTTACTTGAAACTTGTATTGTTCTTTCTCTTTTCTTAACTGATCCATAATAAAATCAGATTGTTGAACAATTCGTTTCATTTTATTATATTCATCAGTCATCTTCTCCATTTCTGTCACTGATTCCTCAAGATTCTTCCTCATTTCTTGGTTTTGAATGTCCAACTTTTCATTAGTTTCAGTCAAATTCTGCAAAAATAAAGAAAAAGTTGCTTTTAAAATTGCACACCTTTATACTTGAATAAGTGGCAATTGACAGCTACCTTAAAGGTAAGATTAGAAAGCACAAAGTAGCACATGGTATTTAACCTCTAGATCATCTATTTTAGCAAATCCTAACAGCAAGTAAATGACAACTTTCCTGTTTCTGGAAACTTCATAACTTCTACCAAATTCAGAGATATAGACTATCTATCTGCATCATAGAAGTCAGCTGTATTACGAATTGCCTTACTCCACAAGACTTGAACCATAAATGGATATGGCTTTGTCAAAACACTGCTGTCAGAAAGAGCCTAATGAAGACTCAAGAATATGCACAGATTTTACCTGAATTTCATCCAAATACTGGACAAGCTCAAAGTTCTTTCTGGACAACTGTGATCTGTAATCAGAATCTTCTCCTCTTCGTGATAAAATTGCTTCTTTCTGAGAGTCTATTTGTCTCTGATAGTCATCTACATCCTGACGCAGATGTTCATTCTGCACAGAAAGCAGTTCAAACACAAATTTATTCTGACCAGCTGAAGACAAAGTTGCTGCTTTTCGAGCAAGCTAACAAAAGGAGCTAAAACACACACACTCTATCAAATTCCTACATTCTGCTTCAAAAAACTTAGAAGCCTCACCTTTTTCTTTTTGCATTTTTTCTTTGGATTAAAAAGGAAAGAACAAGACCAAGAGAACAAAGCAAGAAAAATATTAGAAGGTTTCTTTGATTTAGGAACACTTAATAAAGACAAAATACAATACAGTTTTCTACAAACCTGTGAGTAAACACACACATACATAAAAGGGTGTTTTAAGGAATATTCTCAAGGTTTCCTCCCTATTTTAACCTCTTAGAAACCAAGATTACAGCAAGATCACTATAAAACACGTAGAGAAAATACTTTAGAAGAATGTAAAAATAATAATCTAGCAATAATGAATGTCAATTCTATCTTTCCATTTATCATTACACTAACTTTTGACTTGTCATAACTTTGACCAATGAGATAATCTTAGCAAAAACAGCAAGCACAAACCAAATCCTGTCTGAAATACACCAAAAACTGATTGACAGTAGTATTTAAGTAAAATAGTAAAAATTCAAAACACAAAGTTCAGACAAAATTAATGCCCAGTAGGACTATATAAACTCTAATGCAGAGCATTCCTGGTTTCAGTTTTCATTTCACTCAACAGTAAAGGTGCAAGTGCACAAAAATCTGGGAGGACACAGCCAGGCCAGTTGATCCCAAATGACCAAGGGGACATTCCATAACATATGATGTCATGCTCCGTATATAAAGCTGGGGAAAAAAGGACATCCAGAGTGACGCCATTTGTTTAAATAACCATTACAAGGGATGGAGTGCTACTTTCCTGGAGAAGGCTGAACACCTGCCTGCTGATAGGAAGCAGTCAAATAATTGCTCTTTTGCTTTGCTTTTGTGAGCAGCTTTTGCTTTACCTATTAAATTGTCTTTTGCTCAACTTGTGTTTTCTTGCTTGTACTCTTCTCTCTCCCATTGCATCTGGAGAGAGTGAGTGAGTAGCCAAGTGGTTCTAGCTTCCAGCTGGGGTCAAATCACAACAAACAGAATAAAACATCATGCCACATCAAAGACTGTAAAGACAGAAAGCTAATGATACAAATAAAGTTAAAAAGATAGTACTTAGCAATAATTCTTTACTAACCTCTCTCCTTAATTTGATGTTTTCATTTTCTGCATCTTCATTTCTAAGAGCAAGCTAGAACAAGATAGAAAAGATGTATAGGTACCACTAACATCACAAACTATGAAAATAAAGAACTCTGAAATCAAAACAGAAAACACACATTGGTCCTATTCCACCAATGGTTATCTTAATTTCAGAAAATCAGTATTTCTGAAAACATGCCAGAACAGCTTTTAGAGAGGTCAAGCTGAAGTCCCTCTTACCTGTTCATTCACTTTCTTCTCTTTTTCTAATTCTTTTTCTATATCTGTTAACTGTCTCTCCTTTCGTTCTAATTGGTTTTCCAGTTGACGGATTTCATCACGCAAAAAACGAGCATCACGACCACCAGCAGATCTTTGTGCCATCTTAAAAACATCAAAATAACATTGTTAACACAGTTCTTCAAAAGCTGGGAAAAAAAAAAGCAGATGCTAAAGCTAATGCTAACAATCATAGTGTTCAGGAAAAGAAGCTGGAAGAGCTCACTAGGTTTCTTTCAACAAAACTCAGAAATCACTAAAAATAAATGGGATTTATTAGAGAATAAAAAAAAATTATTGTACTTATGGGTCTTCGCAAACCTGAGGCTAGTGAATATTCAAAAGTCAATAAAAGATGTTATCTAAAATGTAGGGTTACTACATCTCTTACTAGAGTAAAATACGAGCCTAAACAATGTAATTTAAGAAAACATTCCAAACAGTATTCTATAAAATAACAAAAATTTTAAAACATACCTTTAATTCCTTTTCAAGTTCCATCACCTTCGTTTTATGTTGATTTTCTGTTAAAATAGTCCAGAAATGGTGAATTATTCACAAAAGCAAGAAGTACATAAAACAATAATTATTTTACTGTGTGAATACCTTAGTCTTAAAAACATTAGGCTTCACTGAAGCAACTGACTTCAGAGCAGCTGGTATCTTATTTAGTTCCCTAAACTTTAAAAAAAGCCCAAACCCACTAAATCAAAAGGCAAAAAGGCTTGCTTACCACACTCAGCTTGCTCTTCCCCAACTTTTTTAAGTTCTTCTAGTGCCAGCTCTACTTCTTTAGCTTTCATCTGTGAAAAAAGCACAGTAAACAAAGAAGTATGGCTTTGACATGAGGTCTGTGAAACAAATGAGAACATCTAGAAAAGAACACTTTTTTCCTCTCGTTAAATAAATTAAAGAGCTCCCCTTTTTCCTCGAAGTGACAATTAGGAACTTCAGATTGTTGAAGTATCCTTTGTAGTAAATTATTCTACAAGAACATCAAAACATTCAAAAGCATACTGCTGAGAAGTGGTAAAAATAATAAAACCTCTCTAAAGCCAATGCATTAACCTGTGCTGCTGTTATTTCTTGCTTTCAGTTCATTCATGAACAAATAAAACAAATGTTAAATTTATAAGATCAGTTTTAGAATGGAAGTGTTTCTTCCTTCGTAGTGATGTTTTTATTTACTTAAACACATTCGTCTGCCACGAAACCTTCTATTAACGTTAAAATCTATCACTACCAACAACTTACACCACCTAACCAATTTCTGAGATACTGCTTTGCATTTTCCAACTGTAAAACTGAGGCTCCTTAACAGTGTCACCATGTTAGTCCTATGCACTTTACCTCCCACTGCTATATGCCATAACCTTAATAACTACAAGCAGATACTCTGGTGCAAACACATTTAGCATATAAATGCTCTTCAGAATAACCCGTGTGCTCAGAGCAGGAAAGTAAAAGCAAAAAAGAGAGCAATAATGCTTTCTTATAAACAAAAGACAAACATGCATCTGCAGAATTCTAGAAAGTGAGAATTAATACAAACCTTCATTAGTGACTGAGTAATTTTAAAAAGCTGTATCAGTTGTCCTGGAATTTCAGTTTTTAAGTCTTTTCCATCAACCTAAGGGAAAAAACAGCAGCAAATGCTTTTATACAAATGTCCACAAAATAAATCCACAGAATAAATAATTTATATTCGTGAAGGACCAGAGACTGCACAAGAAATCCCTTCTGTTCATTTTTTTCCTTGAGTACCTTGGAGATGGTCTCCAGCAATCTATCAGCTAGTTCATCTTGATGAGGCAAAGCATCTGGATCGACTTTCTGAAGTTTCTTCCAATCCAAAATGGGTGCCATATTGAATTTATAATTTTTCCTAGAACAAAAATTAAAATTAATGGAGGATTAATGGATCATGCAAAATTATTCTAATAACATTGTTCTAATAGAATATATTAATATTCTATTAACATTGCGTTTGTGTTCATGGTGTACTGCAAACAAGGATACTAAAGGAAAACCATTTCTTGTTTAAGTCAAGTCAGACCATGAATACTTGAGAAATAGAGATTAGAACATGTGTGAAACCCCTATTTTAAATTTAATACTTTTCTTTCCCTCTCTGCCTCTCAATGCTGTATTTCTAAGTTAATGAACAAGCACAAAGGGTAGGGCTTTTGAACCAGCCCTTGTAGGATAAATATCTCCATATAGTCATAAAATCATTATTTCTAGTACATAAAACACAACCAATGCCAGTTTTAGATTGATACTATGAGAATCCATTTCTTGACATCAATTACTAAGATATTAAACTCTTGTATTAAATATACTTTCCTTTTGATCAGAATACTTGAACTGAGAAAGGACAGTAAACACAGAAACTTACCATACCCTATCAGAAAGCTGTGTAAAGGTGGGATTTACTGGTTACCTACAGGTTGCTGCAGGCTTCTGTGGCTTTGCACAAAGCTGATCTGAAAAAGGCAGAAGAAATTGTAAGTCTTGGATTAGTTTATTCTCTGGAGCTGCCTCTACATTTCATTAGCAATATTTCAAAACTTAGATCCTGCTAAGTTTAAAACAAAACGTTTTCAAATCTACTTTTTCTGCTAAATTATGAAAATTACATCAGTGGTTAAGAACATTTAGAAAAGACATAAAACTGACAAGTTAATTATCATTCAATGACAGAGCAGGGAGATATTTTATACAAAAAATCAAACCAAATCAATAACTGCAAGAATACTCTATGCTGAGCATGGTAATAAAGACCTGTTCGATCACATATCCTTTTCACTAGTTCAAAGACTCAACAATTAAAATTTCCTTCCTAATTCAGAAATCAAACATAGATGGTGGGTATGTTCAAGTTCTATCAGAAACACAGCATGGTTTGGGTTGTAAGCAAGCTTAGAGATCACATGATTCCAAACCCCGTGCCATGACCAGGGACACTATACCAAGTTCCTCAAAGCCCCATCCAGCCTGGCCTTGAACACTTCCAATGCTGGGAATCCACTACTATGAACAAATTATCCCAGGGCCTCACCACCTTCACAGTAAAAAATTTCTCCCTAATCTAAATCTCACCTCTTTCAGTTTAAAACTGCTAGCTGTCAACCTATCTCTGCACTGCCTAACTCCACTGCTCCTGCAGGCCACTCTCTGGTACTAAAAGATTGCTGTAAGGTCTTCCTGTAGCTTTCCCTTCTCCAGGCTGTACAGCCCCAACTCTCTCAGGCTGTCTTCATAAAGTGCTCCAGCCCCTGATAATTTTTATGGCACTCCACTGGATCCTCTCCAGTGCCACCTACAGAAAACTACATGAAGAAGCAGCTAGACTTCGATGCAGGTAACTATCACCACACAGAAATTAAGCATAAGTAGGAACAACCATTCTTCTTCCTTCATAGTGCGTACAACATGTATCTGAAAGCCACATATATTTGAGCAAGACCAAATACAGTCAGTCTCAAGCAGCAGCAGGGTCGCGTGGAGAGATCTCTGTATTAAATTGCCAGAACTAACCCAGTTTAATCTACTTGCAGTTTTCAAATGATCTTAGCCACACTAGCCCTCCCTCTTCTCATGGCTCTACAGAGCTCTAAATCTTAACCACAAGGCCCAGGCCAACCTGGTATCTTATGCACGGTTGTGACAGTCTTCCAGTTTCCCCAACCCTGGGAAACCGTATGGCGGCAGCGATCCCTCCAGGATGCTGCTAACGGACAGTTTTGCTTCCATTTCATCGGACTCTGCTGAATTAACAAATTGCCATCGACCGAGCCATCCGTGAGGAGCGGATACGGCGACCCCAAACCGCCTCCGGGCACCACACGCCAGGCTGCCAGCGCCCAGGTGCTCCGACCCGGGACCCGACCGGCCTCCGCCGTCCCCGCTGGCTGGGGGTCGCTCTGGATCCCCTTCCTCACAGCACTCCCCGGCCCTGGGCCTCACCGCTCGCCAAGGGCCGCTGCTAGGCGACGCCATCAAACTCTGCCGCCAGCTCCGCTGCCGCCGGGGGAGGACCCGAGTAGTAATTAGGTGTGGGGAAAGACGTTCCGAAGGCACGCTCCTTGGCCAGCCTCGCACTCCCAAACACAAAGTACACAGCACCGCCGGAAGGGTCAGTCAGGCAGGTTAAGTTCGACTCTACCTGGGCGATCCACTAGCCTAAGACAACAAACCGACACCAAGCTGCCCGTCCCAGCCTGCACCACGTCTCCTCCGGGACCACAGCTCCCGGCATGCCTCGGGCCCCGCTGACAGGCGCTTTCTGACAGCCTTTTCCGGCGGGAGGGTGGGAACCATGCTGGGCGCCTGCGCTGTCTCTGCTGGCGGCTGTGGCGGACTGAGCTGTGGGCGGTGGTGCGCGTAGTGGAGGGGCGTCTTTCCCTCAGGTACTGCCGGCGGTGGTGGGCTGTACTCTCCACAGACGAGATTCAGAGACAGAGTGGGAGAGCTGGGTCCGGGATAGCTGCTGCTCCGCGATACTTCCCAGCAGTGCCGGCTGGGCCTCGCTGTCCTGCACGGGCCTCAGTGTTTAAGCCCTCCGCGCCTGCGGAGCTGCTTGAGAGGGGCACCGAGCCTCTCCCTACTCTTGGGCTTGCTGGCGGCAGCCGCTTTCATGGTCCTTTCCGCTCCAAATCCGGGTCTTACTTTCCGTGGCTCTCCCCGAGGCTGTGGGGCTCGTTGCAGCATGACGGGCAGCCCGGAGGGACTGCGGCGCTGCCCGGGGGCGGCGTGTGCTTTGCGGGTGAGTGTGACCTCGGCAGGGCCCAGGAGCCGGCTTGCAGAACGCCACAGGGAGAGATCGCGTCTGTGAACCATTCGCACCCATGATATACTGGCGGTCAGCTAGAAAGTTTGAGTCTTGGTAGTTGGTCTGATGACCCAGAAAGTTTGTGTTCTAGGTATGTGAGTGCGAGCACATCTGTTCAAATAAACAAGGAAACCCAGCAACTGTTTGGAAAAGGTTACTATTCCCAGGTAGCAAGAGATAGTACGTGTGGAAACGGCCTCAAGTTGTGCCAGGGGTGGTTTAGATTGAATATTAGGGAGAATTTCTACACCAAGGGGGTTCTCAAACATTGTAACATGCTGCCCTCGGAAGTGGTGGAGTTCACCATCTCTGTAGGTATTTATTAGATGGGCAGACATAGTGCTTAACAATATAGTTTAGAGCTGGTTTTGTCAGTATGAAGTTGATGGCTGAATGCGATGATCTGAAAGGTCCCTTCCAACACTGTCCCTTCCTTCTGTGATTCTGAACACTTGTGTTCATGTGGCAGTGTGGAGAGCTAAACATTTGTTTTTTCTTAAAGGAAACAGAATGTTGTCTTTGGACTATTTTTCTTTGCTATCTCTTGATTAGTCTTGATTTTTAATAAAAGCTGACAAGACGCTTGGCACTCCTTATAGTTATGTAACTTATTCCAGTCATGGCACAACTCTTAATTCTTGGCTGAAGTTAAAGACTTTTATACCCTAGGCAGAGATTGGTTGATTACAGCCCTGTATTGGGAAAGGAGAGCAAACCGTGTAGCTGAGGGAGGGGAAGATAACAGATCGTTATTTCATGAAATGTTAGTAAAAATAAATTTCATTATGCTTTATTGTAAAACAATGATTTCTGAGCAGGAGGGACAGAGCAAGTGGAGCATAGAGTAATGCTGCCTTTCCAGAAAATGGAAATTAATCCTCCTGTGGTACATAAAATAGAGTAATCCATTGATGTTAGGATGCTTCTGAATAGGAACTCTTTTTTTTCTTAAATCCTCTTCATCATGGCTCTTAAGGCCATTCTGACTATTTAGTGTGCTTTATTTTGTGTTCTTCAGCATTTTCTGAGTGTTGCACTGTCACTGAACTGATAAAAAATGCACCATTAACACATACTGGTAGTGAAACCATATGTAGGTTAAAACTGTGAAGTGCAAATAGTAAAAAAAGAGTGGCAGAAAATAGGTGGGTGTGAAAACTTCCAAAAGTCAAAAAAAAGTGAAAAGAATGGAAATACTAACCTCACACAAAGACAGAAAAAGTTTAAAATTCAGAAATTGCTTAAGGCAATTAAATTAATTTTTCATTTTGTTTTGTGCCGTGTCTAGTAATATGACAAACTTAGTGTAAGTGGATCTTTTTTTAGTGGGAATATATGCTTGAATTTCTGGAGCCAAAGAACATTTTAGCTCCATAGTACACAGTTTGACCTACCCTAATAGAAGACTTAAGCATCCAAATTAAACCACAGTTTTGATAACAGTTTGCTGTTTCAAAGGCCTAATACAAATAACACAGTATGAAAGACCTAGTGGAATGTTATTAAAAATACCACAAGGAGTCACATAGGGATCAAGCATACTAAATAAGGACATGCATTGCAGAGTCTAAAGGCTGTCTTTTCAGCTAATCCCACCCATGTAGCTTTTGTTCATTTATTCTTTGCGGTTAATAAACATGCAGTTTCTGCTGTTGTATTTCTAGAACACTGAGAATGTTGATGAGCATTATTTTTGAGATCCTTATTTTGCATCAGTGTCTATGAGGAAACAAATCATATTTGATGTAGTTGTGTAGGTATTATTTTCTTACCATTTGAAGTGGCAAAAAATCTCCAAACCCTACCAAACTCTTGTCCCAAAGGTTTAACTTAGAAGTATGAGATCCTGCTAGTAATTTTAAGCTGTTAAATGCAAACCATACCTATATGCTTTTGTATTTCTATTGTTGCACAATTTGCATTGAACAAATCAACTTATATTTCAAAAATTGTTTTATATTTTGATCCTTGGTTTTACCAGAGCGTACCCTAAAATGTCCCGAGTGCTAGTTCAGATCCTTGGTTGCCGGCGGGTTCTTCACAGTCTTCCCCCTGGGAAATCTTTCCTCTAGTCTGCAGTGTGCATTCTGACACTGTCAGAGCTGCCATTCCTCATCCAGGTGATATTTCAGAACAGTGTAAAGAGAAGGCTACTGTCTGTGAGAGAGATCACCATAGGCTTTTTTTAGAGGATAGTATACTTAAATCTGAACACAATTTAAAAATCCCAACAAACAAAACCCCATCCCAATTCACCAGTGTTTTGGGACTTAAGATAATAAAATAGATTGCAGCTTCCAAGTGACTAATCAGCTATAATATGTGAACCCTGGTAAACATAAAGCTGGTGCTTTTATGCATTTGTGGATGCCATTGTACAGCCTGATCTGCTGATATGCTGATCTGTGTCCTTGCAGATATTACCTCGTTATGGTTTTGTGAGAAATGGTATGTATTTTTGTTTAGTTATCACTCCTTTTTCTCAAAATCAAGTCAATGTTCAATTGCCTGTAGCTTTTCAGGTTTTTTTATTCCAACAATTGTCAGTTATCCATGGTATATCAACCAGTGGTCAAAAAGACTGCCTTTTACCTGGTACTTAACTTCTTACTCTTCCAGGGTAGATCAGTGTTTTCAAACAACCCAATACGTAATAATTTTACTTCTTGATCATGTCACCCATATAGTATTTTTTCAATAATCATGAAAATGCTGTTTAATAATTTCTAAAGCTTAGTAAGTTAATGCAAAATGAGAGATATAATAAGAAATAAAGTTAATTTGTAGTGTCTTTCATGCTTTTTTTCTTCAGATGTGACTCACAACATTCAGTGACATAGGAATTGGCAGGTTGAGGAAAAAAAACATTTTCATGAACTTCTATAAGAATGCAAATGAGCAAAGTGTGAGCTTCAATGGTAAGTTTGATGTTTTATTGCTACTAATATGCTTCTTTAGCTGTTCTGGAACATTGATATTTTTGACATTCTTCAGATTCCCTGTTTGTTCATTAGAATTTTTGAAATTTTGTTTTTTCAGTTGCTTTTGAACTGTTTTGAGAAACCTGAGTAATTAATGTGGTTAGTCTCTTTTTGATAATGTGAGTATTCTGTTCCAGTGTGTTAATTTACCCAGGATTTTCAAAGACTTAATTTTCATAGCTCTCCAATTTGCAGCATTCACTTCAATAGCTAGCTCTATGCTAAACACTACATCCCTGCTTACCATCGATCTTTCCTATTCAAACGTGAGATGTGACTTTGTTGCAGCTTCTGTGAGGACTATGAGCATATTTATTTGTGTAGTATAAATGAGAATTGAGGAAAGCTAGCTTTCTATTATACTGATTTTTAGATTTGTAGTGTCATTAGCTTCTAAAATATTTCATATACTAGTTTGACTAGTTTACCAAGTAAAACTACTCAAGTTTCTGTCATGTATTTCAGCTTGTGTCCATGATAACTCTTAGAGAAGATGGCTGATGTAAGCCTGAAGGAAGCAGCACTAATTGTTGGTGTGGTAGCAGCCTGCTACTGGAACAGTCTCTTTTGTGGCTTCGTTTTTGATGATGTTTCAGCAATTTTGGACAATAAAGATTTACATCCTTCTACTCCATTAAAAAATCTATTTCAGAATGACTTCTGGGGGACTCCAATGTCTGAGGTAAACTGTTTGTGAAAGTGAACAACTTACCTTTTTCCTTACTCCTACAGAAGCTATACATTGACATGCAAGGATATTAAATTGCAATCTAGTAGAAAAGGTGACACTCTTAAGCAGTGAAGCTAGGAGTTAGTGTATGGGTATTGAATACATTAAGTTTATTTTAATTATGTTTATGTGAAATCAGAGAGTCTGATTTTTAGCCAGTGATGTAAAAGTGGCTGTATTCCTGTCTGAAAAGCTGCACTGGCTTTAAAATTGCTGATAATCATTGCTAAGGGGCAATGGATAAATGGATTTTATATATAGTTTAGAAAGTTTCATGTGCTACCATTTCTGAGCAAATGAATAAAAATTTTCTGGCCTTCATAGATGTCTTGCCTGTCAAGGCATTCCACCTTATAATGTTCATCTATGTCCATAGCATACAGGGTTAGTTCATTGTGAAGTACTAATCTGTAGCTCTGTAGATAGGCTTTGATAGATAGTTTTCATATAGCCCTGTAATGGATGCTTCCAGACTCTTTTTCAGGTGCCATCTAGTACTATGGTCATTGAGAGTTAGTGGGTTTCTAAACGCCTCCCAGTAAAACTTCAAATAGTACTTTTGAACATGTTTTTACTCAAAAACAAAACCCTAACCATGTGGAAGAGGAGAAGGTCACCTCATTCAGTATTGAAATCAACTAAAAGTCAGGTCAATTTTGAGTGAAGATTAATTTGATTAATTTGATTTTTCATGGCTTTTAAAATATTTTTTCTTGTGTTGTGCTTTTATCTGTATGTATGTGCAAATCCTTGCACTGTCTGTCTGCCTCTGATTTTCTTGGGTTTTTTTCCTTCATTTTATGAACGAAGGAATTCATTCATTGTATGAATGTATGAACAGGCTGTGGGTTAACAAATGCATTTTGTACAGGAAAATGGTGTTAAATATGGTTATGAAAAGACTGACAACAGGGGCATATTGACTGGTAGATGTATTGAAAATACATGGATAGTACATTTAGCTAAGTGTACAAGATGTTTATTTTAGATCTAAAACATGAAGGGGCGGAGTGATCAAGGTACTTGAATAGTATGTTAAAACTATGCAAAGTAGGAGAAATGGTCATAATTAACTTACCTGTTTAATTTTAAATCAAATTTTCATGTAATTCACTACAATTTTTAAAATTGTTTTTTTCAGTATTACTTAAGGTCTTACTTTTGAAGATAGTTGCCTGAGACTAGAGGGAGAAAATCAAGTATGCATTGACTTTTAGAAAGATTCTCCACAGTGGTGACTAATGGATTAATTTATTTTCTTTTAGGAGAGGAGTCATAAATCTTACCGGCCCCTCACAGTTCTTACTTTTCGCTTAAACTACTTGTTCAGCGAGTTAAATGCAGTTTCTTACCACTTCCTAAATCTGGTCTTTCATGTGGTGGTTTGTGTAGTCTTCCTAAAAGTCTGCAAGCTTTTTCTGGACAACAGGAGCAGCGTGGTTGCATCCTTGCTCTTTGCAGTGCACCCAATACATACTGAAGCGGTAGGTTTAGCTCTGATGTTGTAATATGTTGTAGCAGTTAGTTAATTGTAAATTTCATGTATTTTGTATCTATTTATATATTCTAACTCCAAAACTTACTTATTTTTATTTACTCTGCCCTTTTCAATGAGTGGTGGAGTTGACTTAACTATTGCTCAGAGTTGTTTCATATTTCATTCAGGTGCTAAAATAAGTAAAGAAATGTTAGAAGGGGAAACAACATTTCTCTCATCTCATACTTGCCTTTCCTTTGGTCCTGGAGGAGTTTTTCACTGCTAAGAAAGCCACTATTTATGCAAACTGTCAATTACATACTTTTTAATACTCAACCAGGCTTGCAGTGTTGAGGAGTAAATGGAGTCTTGTGATAGCCATTCATTAGATTGATTTTTGTAAGAAACTCTGATAAAGCAGATCTGTGAAATTCTCTGCTGTTAATTTCTGCATGACTTAGATTGAATTTCCTGGATTATCATTCACATGGATTGTAAAGCCTAGTTTAATTTTTCCATATAGTAACATCTGATTGCAGCTGATAGAAGATTAAGTGAAAACATTTAAACTTTTTGCTTCTCTATAGACATTACCCCATTTTTATTATGACATTTAATTTGCCTCTGGTAAGGAGAATAAGAAGTGCATTGATTTTTTTATTTTTTTTTTTTTTTACCTGTCAGGAACAATTCAGTACCCTGCATCACTGTGTTTTGAGCAAATCTTTATAGGAAATAAGTACATGCAGTTTATAATTGGCTGCTATTTGAACTAGAATTTCCTTGCTAGAAGTTAGTGGAATCTTTAAATTTAAACAAAAGCTAGAAGTTAAATGCCTAAAATTTTTTGCTTGCTTTTGTGCTTGAAAGGACAAACTTCAATAAAATCATAAGTAAAATATGAGTTAAAAATAATTTGTTAATTTCATTTGGATTTCTGTTTATTTGAAAAAAATAAGCTTTAAATTTCACAGGCTTTTCCTTGTTGTAATAAATATGAGTATATTCACAACAGCATTATTAGCAAGTTGCTAGTGACTTACATTAGTGGTTCATGACTGTCAGATAACAGTAATACAGTTGCTGTTAGTACTTTGCAACAGAGTAGCAAAAAGTAGCATACAGATGCTACAAAACATGTAATTGAGGGATTGTTTTGTAAGGCAATGCATTTACAAAGTTCTGAAGTACAGTTATGAAGCATTTTGTTAATATGTGTACAGTATTTGGTATTTGCCACATGAGGGCACTTTAAGATTATGTGCTTGGTAGTACTGTACTGAAACACATACATTTAAGTGCAATTTTGATTTAATTCCCATACTCTTGTACTTGGTTAATTCGTTGAGGAATCAGTTACAGAGTTTTCTTCTTCCTTCACCTACCGTTTTCATTATTTGACTTCAGTCTTTCTAGACTGAAAGTCATTCTAGACTATCCTGGCTAGATGTGTGTCTTTGCAGCTAAAGGATGTCACCAAACCTTGTGAATGATACATTTGTATCGAGAAAAAGCATCTCTCTCTTGTTGACAGAGGACAGTGGGGGCACATCCACACACAATTCCTTTACTAATGATCCCTTTCAAATGATTTACAGCCTTCTTTTAATTTCTGTTTTAATACTTGAGAATTTTGAGATAGGAAAGGTTTTAGGATATTTTGGAAACAAATACCTATACACTATCCAGAATCTTTACACAGACTGTCAGCTGTGAATATACTTTGTCTGTTCATGATTCACTGAGTCCTTTGGTAAATGTACAATGCTCCCAATGGAAGTGTGAAGGAATAATTTCATATTCATTATTTCCAACTATTTTTTTTTACATTGTGACCTTGGATATTGAGTTACATACTGGACCAGTCATGCTTGACCAAGAATGTACCTAGTGATAAAAAATTCTAGCTGGGTCCAGATGACTGAAAATCAGTTACCAGCATCATCAGAAATAAATGGTGAGCATTAGCTAAATAAGACCATGTGCCTTGGGATAGCATTTTTCAGCTTATGAAAATTTGAATGCAATCAGAGGCATTGCAAAGAGGAAGAAGAGAATTCCTAAATGTTACTGTAGTTAGCACAGAGGCTACTGCAGGAACCATTAGCATCAAGTCCTCTCTTCCATCTCTGGTTGTTGGCTGCAACTTAGCCTTTTTGAAAACAGCTTCTGAAGAGGAAATTAGTCTCTATTTCACTGGGTATTCTGCCCTAGATTTTTCATGAAATACATTCATCTTTGTCTCCTTACAAAAGGAGACACTACCTGCAATTTTAATATTGTCAACAAAATTATCATTCAGAAAATCACGAGACCAGTAGTAAAGCCTGAGTCATTCTTTAACTCCATTTATATGGAACGCTTGACTGCTCACCTAAGAGATGCTGTAGCACCAGTCAAGGGAGTGCTTCTTTCAGATT
Source organism: Turnix velox (assembly GCA_013400935.1). Classification (NCBI taxonomy): domain Eukaryota; kingdom Metazoa; phylum Chordata; class Aves; order Charadriiformes; family Turnicidae; genus Turnix; species Turnix velox. The sequence continues at coordinate 23,359 of VZTY01027262.1, read as the reverse complement.
CACATCTGCTCAGTCAGTCAGAAAGGTATGAACAAAAATAACAGTCATAGTTTTTACATGCTGCTGTCTACAGAACATGAATTTACAACGGTCTTTGTCAAGTTTCACTCAAAAGTCATGTTCTTGAAAGCTAGTTTCTTCCAAGTATTCTGAAGAAAGTAAATGATACTGCACCCAAATTTTTCCTCAAATGCAATTTGTGGCTGGTGTCACTAAAGATAAAAAAGCGTAATATTTCTTAGTTGTCTTGTTAATGGTGAAACTTGGGGACACATCAGCCACAGATGACCACCAGTATCACCCAGTTTTTGAGTTCACTGATTGAACTGAAAGTAGCTTTGCACTTCTTAGCCTTTTTTTCTTGGTTTAAAGATCTTGTTTAAACATATCCTGACAGTCTGGCAGCCATGCATTGTTCTAGTAGTGGAATAGTCATTAGAGGAGTAATCATGTTCTTTCTTCTTTTTCTTTTTAGGTAACTGGAGTTGTGGGCAGAGCAGAGCTTTTATCATCTATCTTTTTTCTTGCAGCTTTTCTATCGTATACAAAATCTAAAGGCCCAGATAATACTATAGGTAAAGGATTGACAAATATATATTCTGTGTCACTGATAATACAGCTCTTAAAATGGTGATATGGGTGTATTAGTTATTAAGCAAAGGTATACAAAACCCCTTTCATCAGTAAGATACTCATGTAAGACTTAAGCATTTTTTCCATTGTTTTGTAACACAGAATAGGGGACTTTAACTTGCCAAAGTGGAAGTATGCTGAGGTGCCTCAGATGGTCACAAGTAAGCTGCAGTTTCAGTTGCCATCTGTGAGGCTTGCCTCTTCCAAAGTCAGACTGATCTTGTGAAAATTCATTATTCTCTTTAAAACATTTAATTTGTAGAAGTGTTCTGGTGAACTAGGAAAGATTAGGTGCTGTTTAGTGTTTCTGTCATAGATTAGGCTTTTGCCTTTCATTGAGTAATTTCAATTTAAGGATGGCAGTTTTAGAACTGATGCATGTATTATTTTCTGTAAAGCTGAAAATCTTCCATTTAATAAGAAATGGCACACTGAATAATTTTATAGAACATAGCACATGCAAAAATGAATAGCCACAGCCTTCACTTTTTAGGTTGACACATTAAATGTTTGATTTCATTGTAAGATAGATCATTTTCAACAATATCTTCTTTATTCACAGTGTGGACTCCTATTGCAGTGACCGTATTTCTTGTAGCAGTTGCAACACTTTGCAAAGAACAAGGAATAACGGTGGTGGGGATATGCTGTGTATATGAAGTATTTATTGCTCAAGGGGTAAGCTGCTGAAAATAAATTGGTTTTTTCTCAGGAATTCTGTAATGGTGCATTAAGTACTCTGAAGTGTCATATTTCAGCACTGATTTTTGTCAGTTCAGGCTAACTATAGTTATGTAACTTTTTTTTTTTTAACTCAACTAATATTTAGCATTCATGTCAGGGGAATTCTGTGAAATCATCTTTTATGAGCCCTACAGTGAGGTTACCAAATATACTGAATAAAGAATGTGCATGTCTTAATGCAAACTTAAGGTTTTAGTTGACTGAGTTTTGCAAAGACTAAAGTCTGACATACATACATGTGAGGAATTACTTGGTTTTAATTCCTGTGTTAAAAACAGAGAACATATTATATACAAATGCATTTCACTACTTTGTAATGATTAACTACATGTTCTGGATTTCCTTTCTTTGAATCAGTAATGTTGTTAGGAAATTTGCTGTTCTAAGAATACTCTTAAGTTTCTAATCTGATAGGTTTCATCTTAAGCACTGGTAAGGCTTTAAGTTAATAGTAACTTTTTTTCAGAGAAACAGGATGTCCCTGTAATGAAGTAATTATTGATTTTTTTAATAAATTATATGCAATTACGTATTGTAAAAAATTTTATGATTCCTTAATTTCTTGAATATTTTGTGATAACTGTACCAGTAAAAGCCAAAAGCTTATTTGTCTTGAGGATACACACTCACAGCAAAAATAGTGATTTTTTTTATTTCTGTGCTTAAAGAAATATGTGTTTAGCTATTTCTTTTGTAAATCCAGTGAATAAGCAGTAGTTTTCAAATGAGTTTTCTAAGAAAATCACCACTATGTGACCATATTTATCAATCCACTCTTCCTTTAATTAACTTTTTATCTGATCCTCAATTTTATGAATGTTTAACAAGTTTGTATGAGTCTGTTACGTGGAAAAGATAAAATCACAACTGAGGCATCTTCTGAGAGCATGTATTTAGAATGAACTCGGAATCTGACAAGTTCTTAAAAACCTGTTAATATCTATAGTCCAGACAGCCAGTGTATGAGATGCAGTGAGTTATCCCCAGCGCAGCACATGAAGCCATAAGGAAAAAGGTACACAGGGAAGAAATTAGGGTACATAATGGGGAACTGTGAAAGAACATTATGCCTATAAGGCAGGGAGAGAAATGGGTGTCTGCACTGGAGACATAAAATAAAAATCCAGGGCTAATAAGGAAGTGGATAGTATTTCCACCTTTCCTAAGGAATTTTGTTTATAGGGCAAGTTTCCAGAGGGGCTGATAATTCCTCTTGTGTTCAAAATTTAATTAATGATTATACTGGATTTAGTGAAGTTTCAGATGATGGTACAAGTTTTTTAATCTGTCAGTGCAAAATGCACAACTACATACATAATGGTTAAGCTATGATAGTGACGGCAAGAGTTGGAGGGAGAGCAGAAAGATTAGGCAGCTCATTTATCTAAGAGATTAACGGGCACACTGTCTGACTATAAACACTTTTTTCCTTTGCAGTACACCTTGCCAGTGCTGTTGGACACAGCTGTACAGATTCTGCGAGGGAAAGGCAGTATTCCTCTTTCTATGCTCCAAACACTGTTGAAGCTGATAGTCCTAATGTTTAGTACACTGCTGCTGGTCGTTGTCAGAGTACAAGTTATTCAATCTCAACTTCCTGTGTTTACAAGGTAACAATGAAGTGTCCCTTAGCTACACATATTGATAAATAAGTTGTTGCTTAATGAGGTCTGAATGAAATAATTTAATATACATTAAATTATTATTGATAAGCAATGACCGAACAACATTAGGTTTTTTGTGAAATGGATATATAGTGTTTTCCAGCTCCTGTGGTCAGGAATATCCAAAATATTCAGTTAAGCATTGATTTTAAAAAATTTGACAGTTGTTAGTTCATCTCAATAATGCAGAAATCAAATGTTTTAACACTAAAGTATTTTTTACTGGCTATGTGTTTGAATGTTGGCTAAATACTCAAATGTATTAAGTTTGGTTTTTTTCTTCTATATCCAAAATGTTATTTTAGTTTTAGGAAGGTGCTACACAGAAAGCATGGTTAACGTCAGATGCTGTGCTTGAATCTAAGTTTATAGGAATAATATTAGAACTGAAATGCTAATTTGTTATAAAAGGGTGTGAGCAATCTAGAAATACAAGCACCTACTTTTTTCCCTGGAAAGTAGGCTCTACTAGAAACACGAGCAAGGCCTACTGAACCTAACTTCAGGTATAAACCATACAGTTTTTTGAGACTTATGTTGATTATATCCCAAACCAGTTCCTTAAACTGGAGGAGATTCTATCCCATTTGAGTTCTGAAGTTACACACCTGGCACATGCAGGAAGATTAGGATATTGTGCATGTCTGGAATTCATAGTCCTAACTATGAATCTAAAGTTTGCTGGTTTCTGAGTATAAAGTGAATTGAGATGATACATTTCTTCACTGAAAGCTGTTTTTTTCTCATTTGGTTTAGATTTGATAATCCAGCTGCAGTTAGTCCATCACCAGTAAGACAGCTGACTTTCAACTACCTCCTCCCTGTGAATGCTTGGCTACTTCTCAACCCCTCAGAATTATGCTGTGACTGGACAATGGGAACTATTCCTCTCGTGGAATCTTTATTGGATGTTAGAAACATTGCCACCCTTACTTTCTTTTGCTTTCTGGGATCTTTGATAGTCTTCAGTCTCCGGTATCCTGGGGATTCCTCCAAGACTGTATTAATGGTATGAATTATGTTTGGTCTTGTCTTTTATAAGAGCATAAGTTGCCTGGATCAATTAGTCACGTGTCTAATCATTACACTAGTCTCCTCTTCATGTAGAATGAATGCATAAGAAAAGAGAATTATTGTAGCAACAAAATTTAAATTGCAAATAAGTGTGTGATAAGAATAAATATATCCCTTGCAATGTATTTGTGAATAGTGTTGGGGCCTTTCTCAGGTGTTGAGAACTCAACTAGCACATGAGGGTTTTCAACAGAACATAATAAGTGTGTAGAACTTTCAATAGAACTTCAGTATCATGGTGCATTTTCTCCGTGTAGGTACTCTACCTTATTTGTCAGTAGTCATGCTGCATAGTAATCAAGTTAATTGATTTTCTTTCTCATGGGTGTGAAAGATGAGAGTATATTTGGTATACAGAAGTACAAATATTCCTCATTTGTTGTTCTCCTTTCAACAAAGATAATTTTTAGTAGTCTATTCCATATGTTAAGGAAAACGTACTTCTGTCAATCTGTAAGATCAGCTCCTGTTTCTCAGCATTACACAGCCATAAGATTTGATTGAATTCACAAAAACAATATTTTGGAGGAAATGGAAAGGACCAAAAGAGCTAGTGTTTCTTCATCCAAACTCAGTCATCTTTCTGATTTCTTCCATTGCAAATTTTCACAAGATTAATGGTACCTGATACCATATTTTTTATTAAAACAGTGGTGCAATTATGCATACAACAAGCCTGCATGCATAGATCTTAGTCTACTTCAGAAATAATGTACTATTTTAACACTTAACCAACAAAAGTTTCATTTGGAAATATGCACAGCTTAAGATTAAGGATTTCTTTGCTAATATACTCACAAACTTTGAATCGCTTCAAAGAGACCGAACATGCAATAAATGTTGAAGGTGACATATGCAGGAAAAAATGTTGTAGTTTTACAACACTTAAAAAAATGAAAGGTGTAGTTTAATCTATGAGCTAAAACAATTTTTCTCCAGTGTGCTGATGGAAATAGAAATGTGTGTGAGAAGTGTCTCACTTTTTTTTGAAGGATAGCTCTTTAATTTTATGGCTCTTTATTTTTCTACATTTCTGTTAAGCCTCTACCCAGAGGAAAGGGTTAATGGAATTTTCAGCAAGTGGTGTTGTAAGTAAGTTAGTATTTGTTTAATGGAGGGGGGGGGTTTAATATTTGTTTTTATTATTCCAACTGGTTTTTTAGAAGAAAGGTCTTCTGAGGTCATTCACTCCAGTGTGGAAGCTTCAATGTCACTTAACACAATCTAATCCTTATTTAATGAAAGTTTTTTTGTTGGTTTTTTTTTTTTTCTTTTAATATATACCTATGCTGTGTATATATAACCTTAAATGTACTCCTGGGGGTTTTTTTCAGGCACAGTATTTAAGTGCCTGGAAGCTAATTTGTTAGGAAATGAGAGTGCAGTATTTTATATTAAAAAATAATTGTTATGTACTATAATATGCAACAGTGCTGTAGGCCAAAGTCTATTTCTACCTTCCAGTAAGCCATTAATGTCCTGATGTAGACTGGATAGTCTGCCAAGGGAGAGAACAACTTCTTTCTGATGGCTTCTTAATCTGACTTAATAGAGAGATTGTAGGACCATCTTTAAAGTGAAAAGGGCAAATCTTTATTTCGTGGTACAGATTTACGCAGATTCTGGCAGTGTTCCTGATAAAAACAAATATTTCCATACTCAGTTCTCAATTTTGCCAATAAAAGCCTGAATTTGTGCTGGTCAAAATAAAATACTATCCTGGGTGGTACAGATCTGATGTATTATCTACATAGATGCTGTGTGACATTAGTATAATGGTGTCTTTATCTCTGTTGGTACAACTTCAAGAGTGTCTCTCTAAAGGAGTAATGAAGGGCTTGTAAGGAGCTTCTACCACTACAAATCTCCAACATGTTTTGGCTCTCCTTATGACTTGGTGTGCTGAAACCTGTTCTAAGAGAAAAATCTGAAGGGTTTTTTTGTCATAGAAAAGGCGTGACTTTACACCTGCTGCAGAATTTAATATATTTGAGGAAAAAAAGTGCAAAAGAGAGACATCCAAGATCCTAAAGATGTCTGGTTTTCTGGAATTTTTTTCCTAATTGTTTCTTGGGTACAGTTTCTTACAACCTATCTTCATTACTAATTAATTTGCATTTCTTTTCTAGGCACTCTGCTTAATAGTGCTACCATTCATTCCTGCATCAAACCTCTTTTTTCCTGTTGGATTCGTAGTAGCAGAAAGAGTGTTGTATGTTCCTAGCATGGGTTTCTGCATTTTGGTAGCACATGGGTGGAAGAAATTATCAAACATAAGGTAGGTAGTGTTACCCGTGACTTTAGAACGTGTTTTTTAATCTTATAAAAATAACTATATTTATAACTACAGGCTTGCTCAGTAGAAATTTTATTACCAATATGAATTTATTACTTTTATAGGTCTTACTTTGTTCAGGTTCTTATTCCAAGAAACCATTTGGCAGTTTTGTAAACACATGACAAGGAACTTCTTAGGAGATAATTATTCTTAGTGGATTATTTTGAGGATATTATAATGTTTATTTAAAATGTATATAAATGTATTTTAAAAATCCTTGGATGGCACCAAACATTTTTAGAAACATTATTTTTACAAATATGGTCCTCAGTTTATTTGCCTCCAAGCATATGAGATACTTACTCTAGTATAAATTTGAACAATTTATGTGCTTATAACAAAAAAATTTGTTTTATTTAATAGCTTCCTAAGAAAAATTTCTTGGGTTTGTTTGTCTGCGGTACTATTCACCCATGCCTTAAAAACACTTCACAGGAACTGGGATTGGGAGTCAGAGTACACTTTGTTTATGTCAGCTTTGAAGGTACTGTATTCTATTTGAAAAGAATAATGGAAAGTTTGTCTTGCTGTTTTCAAAAGGCTACAGTAAAAAATGGAGAGGAATGATGCTTGTTTTGCCACTTTGCTACATTGACAGTATTAGAAGCCAAATTAGTTGCTTTTGGGAAATCTTTAAAAGCGGTGTGATACGCACCTGGGAATTCACATGCAAGAAACATGATAATTTTTCTCTGATGTTGAATATGCTCTCTTACCTGAATGTAAGCATGATATCTTTTGGTATGTAAATCTAATTTGCAGCAGAGAATAGTTTCTTCAGTGTTTACATAATGAACATAAATGAATTTTTAAATTTTTGTTATTTCTATGGATAAATCAATAAAATAAAGGGATGCTGAGCAACAGGTTCATTCTAATCATTCTATGTACAGTGCTTTTTTTGTTCTTTACATATAGCAACTTGACAAAATCTGTCCTTTGCTGTGTGTTCTTAAATCTTTATGACAAAGTTAAAAGGATCACTTGTTCTATAATTTTAGCTTAATACCTTTGTCACTATTATCTTTTTTCTGGTTTTAGGTAAATAAGAACAATGCAAAACTATGGAACAATGTGGGGCATGCATTAGAAAATGAAAAGAATTTTGAAAGAGCTCTGCAGTTCTTCATACAAGCCACTCAAGTCCAACCAGGTAAAAGCTTTGACTCATTGCCATTGAATGGCTTCTCTCCACTCCTAGTGTTTTGCTATACTTAGCTTGCTTAACAAGGTCTTCTCAATTGCCTGGTTTTCTGCAATTGAACATCAGTGTCATACACTAAGTTAATTGATTCATAGTTTGTGAAAATAAACTCAAGAAAAGTCATCTATCTGGAAAAAGATGCAAAGATCTTCCATTTAAAACTATTATTTGGATGGCATTCTTTCTGAATTAAATTAAACTGTAATGTCTTAGGAAACATAATTATTTGGTTTTCATATTGAAACCAACTATGTGTGTAAAAACAAAAACCAAAACTATCAAAGTGTACATTTGCTCTAGTTCAAATACTATTGCGAAGGAAGTTCTAGGTAGTAGTGGACAACCTTTCCTTCTGCCTTTTATAGAAGCCTGATAAATAACCTTCAATTTAGATACCTCTTGTATGGCAAGAGATACAAGAAAGTGTGACTTCAAGTTTTTTAACATTTCCCAAGTAATTTTATATTCTATGTTTGGATAACACTGAGTTTATTAACCTACAATAAAGATGAAAAATAATTTAGGATTGCGTATTTTCCTTGCTGTTACTGTTCTTTGTGCTACAGTGAAGGCATAGGCATTGATTTTCATTATAATGTCTGAAAGTATTTGAGATTTCCACTCTTCTTTGTTTTTATTAAGATGATATTGGGGCCCATATGAATGTAGGAAGAACTTACAAAAACTTAAACAAAACTAAAGAGGCTGAAGAATCATATATGATTGCTAAATCCTTGATGCCACAGGTAATACATAACTTCATCTGCGACCATGGGAGGGATCTTTTTCGACCAATATTTATGATACGATTTTTGTATTTTTTCCTGTGAAGCTTTGTGTTACTCTATAGTTTAAAATTATTATGTTGGGGTTTTTACAATCTACCTATTAATAGGGTAGGTTGTATACAGTCATGACTGCTATAAAAAACTAACTTGGAACTTCTTTATTCAAAGAATTTTGAATTACTTTTTATACTGTTGTGAAGTCTGGGGGGTTTTTTTGCTGAGATTTAGGATATATAAAAAAAGCAGCAGTTAAAAATGTACACCTACTGCTTATAGTCACAGTGGAGTTTTTTTTAACTTAGGGCTAAACCGTTGATGATGACTGTGCTTCTGAGCTTCCTCTACTGTGTCAGTAAAATTTTATTTACACTCATCTTAGGCTGGAAGGTTAGAAAAAAGAAATGCAAATACATGATAGAAAATAATTTTAGGAATTACTCTTTGTCTGAACAGGGAAGGTTTTGTAAGGTCTGGTTGGTTTCTAATAGCATTCTGCATGAGCCCAGATATGTAGTAGCAGAGCTTAACTGTTATCTTAGATCTGTGTCTTCATAGACTTGAAGAACATTGCTATTAGTAATCATTAAGAGCCTTCACACTAATGTCCAGTGGTATCTTAAGAAGAAATTAAAAATGAGATCTTTATTGTTTATCTTTTATATTTTTACTCATCTGTGATACATGTATTCATTTAACAGATTATTCCAGGTAAAAAGTATGCAGCAAGAGTTGCTCCTAACCACTTGAATGTCTATATCAATCTTGCAAACTTAATTCGGGCAAATGAATCTCGCCTTGAAGAAGCAGATCAATTATATCGACAAGCAATTAGCATGAGGCCCGATTTCAAGTACTGTGTCATCAGCAGGTATCTATTCTTAGGGATATATATCTTCTTGAGTAAACATCTGTGTAGTGCTATGAACAGTATTTAGTTCATGCAGTTGAATTAACTGCTGGAATTGATTTTTTTTCTAAATGAGAGGATGAAGAATTGGGGAAATAATCAGTTATTCATTACAAGCCCTGTTCTTTTAAACTCCTGCTCACATGAGATAGGTATTCAAATGTTGTACAGCAAGATGCTTCCATTAAATTTCTTTATGAATATAAAACTGAAATTTCTAACATCCTAGTCTAGTTTGGAACTGAAAAGCTTCCCCTAATCTGGATTACAGGGATTTTGTTATCCTTCTTTGATAAAGGTGGTCCAGAAGAGGCAAAAATGTAAGCTAAATAGATAAATTTAATTGTGAATATTTAGGCTTCTGTTTACTCTTTCTGTTAGTTAAGGAGGTGTAAAGATGTCTGTTGCTGTTGCAATGTATCTGCAGAGCCAGTATCTGCAACTGCTGATCACCTGCTGTATACTTTTATGCAAAGAAGGACCTCTCGTTGTTTTGTGTTGAAAAAGAACAAACAAAAAAAAGGAAAAATGCTGATTTTTCATATATACTATCTATAGGAAGGCTAACTTTTAAAAACCCTGTCAATTATTTATGCATTAATATGAATAAAAGCTGAAGGTTAAATCTGATTCTTCAACAGGGGAGAGCTACTTCTAAAGATGAACAAACCTCTGAAGGCGAAGGAAGCTTATCTTAGAGCTCTAGAGCTAGACAGAACCAATGCAGATCTGTGGTACAATCTGGCAATTGTTTACATTGAACTGAAAGATCCAACAGAAGCCCTGAAGAATTTCAACAGAGCACTGGAACTCAACCCAACACATAAACTGGCATTATTCAATTCAGCGCTGTTAATGCAGGAATCTGGTATGTTGCTATTCCCTTATATAAATATTTTATATTTGCATTTATAGGCTCCATACTGTTTCATTTTCTAGATGAACTGTTTAATTTTTGGAAAACAGCTTCTCTGATGGTGCTATGAACTTCTATTTGTTGTGATAGACAGCTTTGGAATTTGTTGCTAGAGTGTGGAATTTGTGTAAAGTGTGCATGCTCCTTATCTGATCAGCATGTTTAATACAAGTGGGAGGTGACAATTTAATATACGTGTAAAGAAGTTGTACATGAACATCTTCAAAATTGTGCATACATAATCTTAAAGTATAGAGAGAAACTAGAACAGGCTGCCCAGAAGGATGGTGTAGGCTTGATCCTGGGTGATATTAAAGGCCAGGCCTGATGAGACTCGGAGCAACCTTGTATCAGGTGCAAGATGTCACTGCAGGAGGGCCAGATTAGATGGCCCTTCCAACTCAACACATTCTATGATTCCATGGAAAAGACATATTTAATAAAATATGTGTAATGTCTATGTTTTATAATGATTTATTTCATTCTCCATTGACTGAAAAATACAGCTGGCTTCTGTGGTCTTCAAATTTAGCTGAGATTCCCCTTTAATAGTGCTAATTAGCATGAATTAACTCAGATTATCATGAGTTTATTTTCTTCATGTGTGCAGCGTTCCCTGAACTCCGGCTGCTGGAAAGTCACTCTGACAAATTATTATTAAGGTGTGTTTCCCTTTTGTGGAGGGATGATAAACTACCCTTAGGAAAGAGATAATACAGAGCTGATGCAAATGGATTATTTTCCATCTCTCCTCACGTTGTAAGTTAGGTTGTACAAGAAATGCCTTGTTTCTTGTCTGTAGAAGCAAAGGGACTTCAAACAGACAGATTAGCTATCTTTTGTTCAGTTATTCATACTGGAAAGTGCATCACTGTTACAGGAGGTGAAAAAAGGCAGTTGAAATCAACTCTCTGCTCCCCTATTCTTCAGTAAGTCTTTGCCTGGAATTCCTTACTGAAATATATTTACTGGAGTATCTGGAAAAGTATCGCCAACTACAAAACCATCTAATCATGATATTGTCAAATAAGATATTTAATTGTATTTAAAACTTAAATGGAAATTAAAATAAAGGATCAGTAGATTTTTATTGCATTGATGTTGAAAATATTTTAACCTGGCTACTTACGAAGTCACACAGTGTGATCTCTGTCTTTCAGAATAATCTGGAATTAAATGCATTTTCTCTCTTTAGGTGATGCCTGGCTTAGACCAGAAGCTAAACAAAGGCTGTTACATTATGTGAAAGAAGAACCACAGGATGCAAATGGATACTTCAATTTGGGCATGCTGGCAATGGATGACAAAAAAGATTCAGAAGCAGAGGCATGGATGAAGAAAGCCATAAAGTTACAGCCAAGCTTCCGAAGTGCTTTGTTCAATTTGGCACTGCTTTATTCTCAGACAGGAAAAGAATTGATGGCTTTGCCTGTCCTGGAAGACCTACTGAGATACTACCCCGATCATACCAAAGGTCTGATTTTGAAAGGAGATATCCTTATGAACCAAAAGAAGGATATTGTTGGAGCAAAAAAGTGTTTTGAAAAAATTTTGGAACTAGATCCCAACAATGTACAGGGAAAACATAATCTTTGCGTGGTTTACTTTGAGGAACGAGACTTAATAAAAGCAGAAAAATGTTTGGTTGAAACACTTGCATTGGCACCTCATGAAGAGTATATTCAGCGTCATCTAAACATAGTTAGAAGTAAAATTGCATCACTTGGTGCTATGGAACAATCATTGCTTCCAGCAGATGGGACTGCAGCTGCAGAAGAAAAAAAAAAATCATTAAAAAATTTACAGGAAGTAAAAAAGGAGCAGAAAACCACCCAAACAACAGTTAATAAAGGGCACTCAGAATATAAGAAACAAACAGAGAAAGATAATAGTGACAAAGAGACTTCCAAAAAATCTACAAAAGAAATCAAAGACATTGAGAAAAAGAGAGTTGCTGCTTTGAAGAGACTAGAAGAGATCGAACGTATATTGAATGGTGAATAGTCTTTATTATGTCGCAGTCTAATAAAGGGAAAAACACTATTTTTAATTACTGTTAAAAATTGATCCAACTGGGAAGTGGTCTCAGTGCTTTGTAAATAGAAATAATGTTGATTGCATATCACTTAAATGATAAAACTACGACTTCTATGTGATAAAACTATGACCATTTTGTAGGGGTGGGTGGGAATCGTAAGATAAAGGGTTGAGAATAATTTTAAATGCAGAATCCTAATATTGAGAAGAAAGCACTCATTCAAGTGTATTCAATAACTCTACTTTGAAATAATCGGTGATAGAACGGAATGGAAAATGAATGGGATATACCAAACACTGCTACATTCTCCCATGTAAGTCTATTCCTATTAAAATCTACATTTCATAATCAGTGTAAGTCTTTGCATTATTTGTTTTCATAACTTAAAAAAAAGTCATCAAAGTGTCACTGCTTGTAAAATAGGAGGATGCAAAAACATAGTAAAATTTTCAGTTGTTCTAAATGTGGAATGATAGAATGACCATTTAATTGTTCTTACAATGCTAATGGTTTGTACTGATTTACCTGTTATGTAACTCATGGTGCTTTTAAGATCTTTGGACTATGCTTTTAAAGGAAATAAGTGAGAGGTTTTTTTCTTCTACCATCAATCATCTACTTGTTTTATAATTCTATAAGGAGTGGTTTTCTCACTTTTTTTCTCTGGTTCATTGAATGCTGATAAATACACTTTTGGTACAATACCCAGCTTGCTATGCAGTAATCCCTGTGGACTTTGTATCAATGCCTGTGGATTGACTAGTTGGTGTGGTAGATTCTTCCTTGTTTATTAGCTAACTGGCTTTGCTATTTACGTCATTGGAACAGTATTTCTATTCTCGTGACTTTTTACAACACTAATATAAGCAATGATTGCTGAAGACAGTGGCATAATAATTAAACCACTGAATTTAGCAATGTTTAACACAAGAAAATATAGGTAGTATCTTTCCAAATACTAACTTTTATTGTTTTGATATTTTGTCATGGGTGTGTGGTTTTTATTAAATATTTATTTTGACTACTAAAATCTTCCCATTTACACGTTTCCTCTAATGCATTATTTTAATTTCTTACACGAAATTAAAATCTTTGCAATGTCAGTGTGGCTTTTATCATTGTGCAGTGCATATATTGTTGTTAAACTATACTACTGATTCCCTAAACCTAATGTTTTCCTTAATAATGAGAAAGAGAAGAAGTGTGAGAGCTCAGTTCAGTAATAATTGAATCATTAAATCTCACTCTTACTCTTTATGTTTTGTTTTCTTTTGTGCTGGAGAACTATTCCTTAGCAACTGTTCTATTTAAACATAATCCTTTTTGTAACTCCAGGAGTGTCCTGCCTGGGGCATTAATTCAGCTGGAAGAGGGATCTTAAATGGTTGAAGGCCTTGCTTGCATTGGCATTTTCTTTATTATGTATCATTTGTAATGTTACCACCAGGGTAATCACTACAAAGTGTGGGTTTGAAGTGGATTTTTTAAAATACTAGTTATAAGCTGCAGATGGGAACAGGGGCATGGTGTGCAGCTGTTTTTCATACAAAAGTTTTTAAGTGGTGGTTGTAGTGGAGTGCTCTGAGGAATCTATTGACCACACCCTTGAAGATCACTGTTTTGTCTGTGAATAACTGGGATACTTGTAGCTAAAATAGCTACAGAAAGTTTTACTTGCATTATAAATCTTCTCTCCAAACCTTTGTTTTACAGGAGTTAATCATTGTTCTGGGTGATACAAATGAACATTTGTTTGAAAATGGAAAGAACTAAGTAGTAAGAAAAGGGACTTTCTGATGGAATAGGCCATATAGAGCTCCCAGAATCCTATTGCCAGAGTCCTCTCTGTAAAGTGGAGAGGAAAGGTTCATCCAAATAGTTCTTCTTTAGGTACTACAAAAGTTGTTACATTTTTCAGTGGTAAGAGATGAATCACTTTTGCATCAAATTTAACTAATGAATATCATCAAGAAGGGCAACTGACATCATCTACCTGGACTTGTGCAAGGCATTTGACACTGTCCCGCATGACATCCTGGTCACCAAACTGGAAAAGAATGCAGAAGACTGATGTGTGCAATTGTAGGTTTTTGTGTCTTTTGCAAATGAAATATCCTAGGACTTAATTTTCTAAGTATAGAAAGGATTAATTTTTTTCAGGTAATTTTCTTTGCATTACATGCAGGACACAGATAAAAACAGTCATTCGGGTCTGGTTTTTTAGTCTCTTGATTTTTATCATCTCTGTCAGGGAGCTTGGTTAGGTATTGTGAAGAATAGGAACCTTTTTCCTACAGATTGGAGTCACAAAGGATTAAGGATTAAATTCAGTGTGCAATGATGTTTGTACCTTGATGAGGCAATACTGTAAGAGAGAAAGTCACTCTAGAAGTGAACCTACAAGAAGATTGATGTGGGTAGAGGGTATAGTTTACAGGAAAGCAAGAGAATGTGCCTTTAACTGAATCACAGCATCACAGAATCTTTTGGAAGGGGACTCAAAGATCATCAGGTTCTGATACTCCTGCCATGGGCAGAGCCACCTCCCTATTGACCAGATTGTTAAAGCCTCATCCAGTCTGACCTTGACCACTTCCAGAGATGGGGCATCTGCAGCTTCTCTGGGTAACCTAAATCTCTCCTCTTTAAATTACAAAAATGTTTCTCTTTGTCCTGTTGCTACAAGCCTCTGCAGAAAGTCCCTTCTCAGCTTTCTGATAGGTCCCCTTCAGGTACTGAAAGGAAGGAGACTTACTGAGCTGAAACTTATTTTGGAACAACAGGAATTTCCGTGCATTTAAAATGGAAAACTACATGCTGAGATCTAAGTATGTCTTGTCTTGAACCTGTGAATGTAGTCTATGTAGTTATCAAAAGGGCTTTGTGCTCCTCCTTACACCTCACTGGCTTGAAGCAGACAGGCTCAAAAGATTCTTCTACTCTGAAGGGGAGATACGTTAGTTCTGTGCCCCTTGGATGTGAAAGATGCACATGGTCTTTATTTTCCAGTTTAATGAGTTCCCTCTAAATGGATTTAAATCACCATCAATAGGATGTTTTATTACTCCCCACGTTCACTACAGCTAGCTAAACCATAGGCCTGCGGGATTTCAAAGCAAAGCACTGACCTGCGAGAATAGAGGAGAATAGAGGAGCAAGCACTTTCCTTCGCCCAGAGCAAAAGTTACTGCAACTTTTTGGCACTGTGCATGTAGGTTGCCCAGCACAACATCTCATCGGCTTTCCCTTCCTCATGGCTATCAGTTGTTTCCACCACTATGGGGCACAGAGAAGCTCTTCAAGCTCAATAGTTTAGCCTTTGGCCACTTTGTTGTCAGATAAGTATTCCCAGATTGGGCTGCATCAAAGCTGTTCTCATACATACTTCCAGATCAGGGAAGTTTGGGCTGAACAAGTAGTCCTTCTTTTCCTCATGAAGTTTGCTTTGGAAAGACTCGGTGAAGATCACGACTCTGGGAGGTTCTCACAAACTTTGCATCCCACAAAAGAACCAGGAAGAATCCCAGTGAAAAGTGATTGGGCCCTGCATGTGATTTGCCTCTGCCTGGCAAGATATCTGGAAGTACAACAGAATCTGCTTTTTCTGGAAAGCCCTGTATCCACCACTGCCATGTAACCAAAGTTACACTACTCTGATTTTCAGCCCAGGAATCTTGCATTGCATAGACAGAAAACTTGAGAGTGGAAATGCTGGAAGGCAGTTCCCCTAACCATCCATCACCTCACTGACTCTCTGTACAAAACTGCAACGTTCTTCATACTTGCTTGTTTGGGTGAGCACATCCTTTTTACAATTGTGGTCAGAAACTGAGAAGGAAATTAAATGCTTGGGTTTGTGGGGTTTTGTTTGCCATACTGGCATTGGGGAAAAATTTTTAGTGGGAGGGTCAAAATAGTAGACAAACTGATGTATTTGCTACAATTGTGGGGGGTGATATGATTTACAAGCTTTATATGAGATTCTCATTTTCTCTGTCTTTTTTACATTGCAATTGTTGTGAAAGTGAAGCCTGAAAGACTCCAGGTAGCATAGAAGTAAGTGTTAAAGCATGTATGTTTGTCCCTTACGTGTAATTACCAGGGCATTGTCTTTTAAAATACACACAGCAAGGTATTTTTAATTATACATGCATTCATCCGTGAACAATAAGACTAGGTGGAGGAGGAAAATACAACAATTGCAGGATGTCTTACCAAAAGTAGAAGTCATAAATCTAATCTTCTTTTTTTTTTTTTTTTAAATATCATCTTGAACATGCACTCACCTTTATTTCATTGCAGTTAACCCAGTCCTATGTTGTTGTTGTACGTGACTGTCAGGGTGTGATGCTGTAGTGCCAGTTCCCTTAGGACCAAGAGGTCAAAACAGATTGTGATAACTGGTGTTTATGGGGAATAACTTTTATCTCTCCTCAGCCTGAAACGAAATATCTTCTTTTGGCTTATTTGGTGCTTTTTTCATCTGCAGGAAAATCAGACGTTATGGATGACTCTCATTAGTTTGTCAGTATTTTTTTTGTAAATGAGTGCCTTGCTGTTAGTAGGCAATGACAGCTGCTGAAATTGCTCACACCTGAAAGCTGTGGAAGGTAGAAATGATGGAACTTAAATTATAAGAAATGTGAAGTATTCCTGAAATCCAGTTAGATAAAAGGTAGTAACCGCTGTACTCTGAAGTTATGCAAAGGTATGATCTCTTCTTCAGATAAGAACACAAAGACAACAATTGATAAAAGAAGTTTAAAAAGAGCTTTCAAACACTCTACCATCACCACCAAGGTTTAAACAGGTCTGGATTTTCTCCATCTCTATACATAAACAATTATCACTTTTCCAGTATAAATAGCTATAAGCAAGAGACAATGAAAGGTCTGTGAAAGCTTGAAACTTGTGAAATTCAAATGCTGTGCAAAAAATATAAAAGATGCTGAATAAATAGTATTTCTCTAGATGCATTTAGGATAGTGGTTTTGCATAATGTTAAAGTCTGAGCTGTATTTTTTGGGTGTTATTTGCATGAGTCACAATATATTTCTGCCCTTTACTGAGGTTTTGTGCAAAAATTTGCATTTCCAGGAAAACTTCTTTCAGCTGTTTTTATAGATATTACAGAAGAACTAATTTGCTATAATATTCATGAAAAGCAGCAATAAGAAGGATAATTACCATTTGGGAGTAATTTCCTTCTGATCAATCTATATGAAAAAGAAATATTTGTACAAAAATACCTTCATTGAGTCAGTACAAAAGCAACACTGCAATTACAAAGTTTAAGAAATTAGAATGATGCTTGTGGATTTTAAAAGATTTTTTTCAATTATTTACAGTGTTTTATCTTGTGATAAAAATAACAAAAGGAAACTTCTTTCCATTGACTTCCTTTACCTTTTGAGTATCTTACTATCTGTAGCACTTTTGAAATAATTGTGAGTACAAAATTGGCAGGTGGTCATTTTGCAAACAAAACTGCAATGCAAGAAAAGGTTTGGGAGTTTTTGGTTTGAAACTGAGCAACAAAATAGCTAACACTTTCATCCTAGGCTAGTTTCTGGATGTACTAACAGTCTTCTGGCTGATGGGGTAATATAGAATGCTTGAACTCATCATTTACTGGCCATCTCAACTTCAGACTTTAGAAAGCATTTCATATGTCTGCTTTTATCAGTATACTGTTCTTTCTTCAGCTCTAGATAAAATTATATAAAGGGATTGAAGGTAAAATTGAGTTTCAGTACTACAGTCTCTGTATTTCTTGAATACTTCTTGGGCTATTTATTTCCTGTTCTCTTGAGTTCTTTTCTTTTTGTGGCACTGGTGCTTTCTCACAATGCCAGTGTTCTAGAACAGAAGGCTGTATAGAGGGAAAAGTAAAAACAGAAGAGCTAACTAAAAGTTATAAATAAATTACTAATAAGCATCTTCAGTGTTCTGCTTTTCACTTCTGATTTAAATTTAAATTAAGAAGCCATATATGTATATAAATCATATGCTTAAGTCTTTGCTGAAGAACTGGAACAGAATTATTTCAACAGCTGCAGGGAAGAGAGCTCATTTTGCTTTATTATTGAGAACTATTATTATTGCTATTTGGAACAGCAATGCAGAATACAGGCAATTATGACCAAACTTTAGGTTATTACCTAGCATAGAACAGTTGCTTTAGGTTATTACCTAGCATAGAACAGTTGCATAAATTACACAAATAATCAACTAAGTGCAGAGACTTACATAAATTAATCTATGGACCTGTATAATACATAGAACAAGACACTGTGTAAGAGAATTTTGCTGTCATATCTTGTGATTTGGTTTATTTTACCACTCAGGATCTGGCAGGATTCTGAGGAGGCAGCAGTGCTCTAGATCAGGGGCAGCAACTGTTCAGACTGTTGTTCATCTGGTCTCCATTATCACTTCAAAGGTGAAGGCTATTATCTTTGTTCTCAAGCTCTTGGGAAATATCTTTTTAAAAGAAAGAACAGAGGGATAGAGACAGCACAGCTAAACTGGAACAAGATTTCAAATCCAGCTGACCTGCAGGTAAGGGTGAAATTAGCTCCCATTATACTGTATTTCTGTCCCACATTTAAGTATTGCAGATAATCTTCCTTGCAATCCCAGTAGCAACTTGGGTATGGTTTAGGCTAGCAATATAAATCTTAAGCAGCAATCCAGCTCTTGTCCCCCATGTGACAGGATAAGTGGCAAAGCTCTGAATAACAGCACTGGAAGACGTGGCCCCTGACCTGAGAAGGTTATCATTGGGAAAGTATGCAGTGATCTAAACTAGGAAATAAATATAAATGATGTTGCCATTATGCATCAATAACTAGCAATAAAGCACAAACCTTCTTAATTCTACTGAAATGTGACAACCTTCATGATGTTACTTAACATCTTTTCAAGCCTGTAGTTTTCCTCTTAAGAACATTTTGCTTCACTGTGACTGGATAATTAGAGGGGAAAATAGTAATTCAATTTTAAATGCTACTGTAAAATCCTATACTCACAAATTTTTAATTACAATTCAAGATTATTATGCGTACATGCTGAAGAGCCTGTATGTAGAGTTGCAGCAAACACTCAAAATGCAGTGATGGCATTTTGCAAGGAAATTTAGAATATAGAATGCACAACATGAGAGGGAAGGCTTAAGAGGAAAAAGAAATTCAAGATTTTTGAATATTAACACATAACCAGTGCGTCAAGACTCATGTGCTGCACAGATTACTGGGTGCTTGAGGACACAACAGAAAAATATCACTTTCAACTTGCTTTTTTTTTTTTTTAACATTCACTTTCAGTGCCTGAAAGTGGGTTATACAGACTATGGTCTAATTTGGTATGGCTGCTCTGAGATGGGATTCTGCTGTGTACCCAAGGTGGTTGAGGGCTGCAGCATATGATGTGTGAAGAGTGGCTGAAGAGGCTGATTTTGTTTTTCCTAAAGAGAATGAGACTATAGGGGCTTCTTACTGTAGTCTTTAACTCTCTATAAGCACCAGAGCTGGAGCCAGATTCTCACTGGTGATGCACACCAAAGGTAATGGATTCAGTTTGCAGCAAGGGAAATACTAATTAAAGGCAAGAAAATAATTCTTCTCATCAGTTTCACTTGCAGATGATCATGCTATTCAGAGGTGCGTCACCCCTTTTGGCATATTGCCTGCTTCAGGCTCTTCAGCAGTCACGTACATCCCTGTGAGAACAGGACTGTACTGGCTGAGCACTTCAGCAGAGCTGGAGCAAGTCATTTTCCTGTTCCAGATACCATCTGGGCTGACTCCAAGCATACATGACAGAATTCAAAAAGGTACAGAGAACGATGACAGCAGCTAAATTGATGCAAAGGCATTGCAAAAGCCATGCAACACTTAGGCAAATGACTTTGAGGGTAGAAAAAATGCAAGGATTTATGCAAGTTACAGTAAAAGTGAAAAGTAAATAACCTTTCTTTGTTTCTCTTAATATCAGGCTCGGGGACTTAAATTACTTGGCTAGGTAAAAGAATGTCTTAAAGAAATACATAATTAAATTTTGCAGTTCACTAGAAGATGTGATTGCTGAGGTACAGAAGATCCCAAGAAGCAAACAAGTACAAATGACAAAAATTAATGGAGCTCTAAGAAGGGTGGATAAAAGCTGTCTGAAAAGGAAAGAGCAACAGACAGGACTGCAGTAGCTGGTAGCACAGTAGTTACTAGCAGTGTTCCTAAAATAACTTGGCACTGAACTTCTTTGATATTGTCAGTAATGGCCCTGGTAAAATCACTGATTGTTATCAGCTGACAATACAAATCTGAAAGCATTGCCAACACAGTGTGGGGTACTGTATGAAAAAAAAAAAACAACCACTTGTTCAGACTGAATTAGTAGAAATGAGGTGAAATTAAATAATAGATAATTTAAGGTGGAGCATCCTGATACTGGTATCAAACTTTTGTTGAAAGCTAGGAGTTTGTAAGGAGCAAAGGTGATATGCACTTGGCTGCCCTACAGAACAGCAGGATTATAAATTACTGAAGCTGTTTAGCCAAAAAGTAGGATTTCTGTGTTAAGACTGAAAGAGAAATATTCATAACAGTAGAGATGTTCCTATTATATGATGTTGTTGACGCTTATCTGTAATGCACACTTAGTTTGGATTATCTATGCCCAAAGTCAATAACTTCAAAGTAAAGCAACTGCAAAAACCTCTGCTTGGTGAATAATGAAAGCAGATGGCTTATATTCTGCAGAGAGCTAGAGCTTGTTATCCGAGTCCAAACAAGTCAAGAGGGTATGTGGTTATCAAGATATTCAGTTGGGGTGAAAAAAAATGGAAGAAAAAAATTACCATTTAGGCTAAAAGCCAATGTTTGTATGAGAACGGAAAGGGAAAAGGGAGAAAACAATTATAAATAAATGAAAATGAGGCAAAGGTCCCAGTCTATTGGATCTTTGAAGAACAGTGGAAAGACAGGGAAAAAAAATTAAGCTAAGGCTATGAACAGGTTTGAAAGGGAATGCATTAAATACTGCCTATCACAGTAAAGAACTATATTTTGTGATCCAGGATAATATTCTAATTTTGTGCTTACTTAAAGCACAAAGAGCTGAGAAATAATAGGAATTTCCATCCCATTTTCTGTTTACTTTAGAGTGCATGTTTAAATTGGAGGAATTCTTGTAAGAGTAGCAATGCTTATTGCAAATGTGTGTGAAATCTTTCTGTGCAGAACAGTACAAAATTCAATCATATTAAAACTGCCTGTTTTCAGTGGTCATAATCCTTTCAAAATTTTAATGCATCAGTGAAAAAACATTGTCTAAACTTGTTTGTGTATTTTCTTCCTGAATTTTGTCATCTTACACCCTTGAATTAAGAAGCACAAATAAAGGAACTTTTAAAGGGAAAATTAAATGATGATAAGACAAAACTCTTGATGTACAAAGTACAGTTGAGTGTGCTGAGTTACTGGTGTAGTTCATGGGGAAGTACTTCAAATAAATGAAAGCCTGCAGTAGTATTCACTTCTTATGAAGATGCAAATATTGGAGGCAAAGGACCTGAGGAGTGTACTAGAACTATTTAAAAGTAATAATGATTGCCCCATTTAAAGGATTTTACTTGTACTATTTAAAATGACTAATAATTATGTAATTCAGAAGATCCAAATGTATGCATAATTATTGTAATTTATCATTTTACTTCCCATTGGTTAACAGGTTCTTCCAATAGCACTCATACTTTTGAAATGCTAGGTGAAGATCTTGATATTTTTGACACCTGAGAGGCATAGCCACAGATTTTTATACTGAACAAACACAAGCTTATATACAGTCAATATTGTATTTAGTGATATTTTGGTGGTGACTATTTGTATTTTGAAGTGTGAATCATAAGTGTTTGATACTGAAATGCTGAAGACTACTGACAAACAAGACATGGTATATGCACCAGAAGTCAGATAGAAGCAGCCCTAACCCACTGGCTGCAGGTAGACATCCTGTGCATCTCCCCTCTGTGCTGGTAGCACAGTCCTAGTGTATCTGTTTTCAGTTTGCCATTCATCCTTACTCAACAAACTGTTAAAAGTAGATATGGCTCTTTCTCAGAGATGCCTTAAATAAAACCAGTTTATCAGAGAATTAATTTACAAGTCAAAGCAGATCAACAGCTCTGTTCTCTAAAATGTTATAGCTTTTCTCACTTTTCTTCAAAGAACATGTTCTTCTCTTGCCCACAGTCTTTCCAGAAGGGATTGCCTTCAAAACTTTTGCTTCCTAGATGATGTACAGTCTAGGAAACATGTGCTGGACCTGTGAGGTTCTTCTGTGTCTGGCTTGTTCATGTAGGATGCAAGGCCAAAATAGAGATCCTCAATAACACTGCTCAGCTGCCCTTTCATGCTGAGGCTTTTGTCATGTACAAAAGACTCACTTCCACAGCACACTAAGCTTCTGCTTGTCAGCACCTCATGGGATTTAAGTTTTTGCCATTACATCCACATGCTATTCCAAGTCATTAAGGCAACAAAGTGCTCAGTTCACAATCATCAGGAGATGGGCAGAATTGAGCTTGTGTTCTGATGAAGTCTTACTCCCTATCCCATTCTTAAAATGCCTTCATAGGATCCAGACTTGTATAAAAATGTTAATTTTGTGTGTGTGTGGTTTTGGGGTTTTTTTGTGTTTAACAGTGTTATTACAGTTTTGCTTTAGTTTAACTTTTTGGTTTGAGATTGCCCTCAAACTGCAGCAGGGCTACATCTCAGGCATGCAGCTCATTCTCCTTTGGAGAGCATTCTATAGAGAGCAATAGTGTTTTAGTTTAGGTCTTCATTAGGGCACAAGCTGTTAGGAATCAGGGGGATTCCCCTGACACTGGACCCATTCACGTCACCTCTGAGAACTTGCCTCATCTTTCATGCTGCTTTATCTCATATTTATTGAAAATGACATTTTTATTGGTTTTATTTAATTTTCTCCTGTATTCACAGGGAAGAGCTTGTTTATATGAAAGCTCTTTTCCTTTCTTTCTTCCTTTTTT
>VZTY01027261.1:0-13701 GCA_013400935.1 Turnix velox | reverse complement strand
GGGCAACCTGATCTAGTAAATGTGTTTGTTTGGTGGCCCTGCTAGGCACGGGGGTTGGAGCTACATGATCCTTGAGGTCCCTTCCAACCTGGGTCATTCTGTGATTCTGTGATTCTGTGATAGGGATCCAGAATCTAAGAAAACCAGTCTGAGCAGTGATTACACAAGAAAGGTAAAAACAGGGTAAAAATGGACTTTTTCCCCTCTTCATAAATCGTGAAACAAATAAACTGAAAGACTGGTGTCTTACTTCTGACCCTAGTGCTTGAAATACTAGGGTAGAAGTCTGGAGAAATGTACAAGACTGCACCTGTTCAGAGAAAATATTTTGGGGCTTTTTTCCATTTAGATGCAAATTTGCACAAGGAAAACTATGACTATTGAAGAAATCTTAATTCATATCCCTCAACAGATACCAAGACCAGGCTGGATGAGGCATTGAGCAACCTGGTGTAGTGAGAGGTGTCCCTGCCAATGGCAGGGGGATTGGAACCAGATGATCTTTAAGGTCCCTTCCAACCCAAACCATTCCATAACTGCTAATCTTCACATGAACACATTTAGCCACATTTATGAAAGAAAACCAACCTGTCTGGATATGGCAAGCTGCAGTGCCAAGTAAAACGCTGCCAGATGATCTGTTGGAGACAAACTGTGAGCCCTTAAAAACACAGAAAAAAATGAACAAAATAGTGTGTTTTCCCCCTGTTCATGCAGGTTAAACCTACACACAAATATATATTCAGGTCCCTTCACTGCATATATGTGCATATTTTGATATAAGTAGTGGTAAAATTCAAGTTAGAATTTGTTCTCCCACTTTCCCACCTGCATTTTGCCCCTCATCCACAGCAATGTGGTCTCTGTCTCTACGGAGGTAATTGCTAAAGCCTCCTACGTGATGTGATCAGTGACCAATTCTTCTAGAAACACCCACATTGAACCTGAACTCGAACTCGAATCCTTGCATCATATAATTTCCCTTCTAGATCAGAAGAGAATACTCCTTGGAGCAATGAGAAAGCAACACAAAGGTCTTCAAAATTAAACAAAAGGAAATCCTTCAAAATCAATTCATATTTTTCTAATAGAAGGTGAAGGCTAAAGAAACACACTTCATACTCATGAAGGGAGACTCCCAGAGGTGAAATTCTCAGCACACAACCTTTTCCAAGCCCCTCTTTTCAACACATAGCAAAAGCTTTTCATGACAGGGAGCAGAATGAAATGAAAAGGGGAACACTCACCTCTGAAATGCAAGGAGAGCCTTTCTCTGCAACACCTCTTGCATTCCTCTCAAAGATGCTAGAAGGGATATATTTAATCAGTGATGAGCAAGATCAAGAGGTTACATTCTACATGCTCAGTGAAGTTGTTTTAATACATTGACTGACAAGAATGGTTGCACACAGAAGTTTTAATTTTAAGGCTAGCATTCTGCTAGGTACCCTTTTTTAGGCAACATGGGAACCTCCAAAGTTGAACGTGTATTCTTCTCTTACCATCAGTAGCCTGCAGACTGTAAGTCAATCCCAGTGCCAAGTAGCCTTTTGCTTTGAACTCTGATGTTTTGTCCCCAAGATCAACAACTGTTTTGGCAAATCTTTCAGCTTCTTCCAACTGAAAATATTATAAAACATCCACATAAGTCTAAAACTAGCTAAATTATAACACAGCATGTGTACTATGCACACAATGTGTTGAAATGTCAGCCATGATTGCTTTAAAGGACTATTTTGTTTTTTCTTTAGACTTAGTCATCCTGCTAAATACTAAATAAAAACATCTTCATAGACTTTAAGCTGAAGCACCCATTCCTATTGTTGAGAGAAACTTTGGTACATAAGACACAGATCATTCTAAACTTACTGTAGTTTTTTCCCTTGTTTATTCTTAAAATTCAAAAAAGTATTTCCAGTCCATATATGCAACTGGTAAACATGGTTTCACCAAGGTCAAGTCTTGCCTCACCAATCTAGTTGCTCTCTATGATGGAGCAACTCTATCAGTGGACAAGGGAGACCAGTGGTAACTAGTTTCCCTCAGAAGTTCATACTGGGACCAGCAGTGCTCCATATCTTCACCAATGACATAGACAGTGGGATCAGGTGCAACCTCAGCAAGACCACTGATGACACCAACCTTGGTGGTGCTTTTGACACATATGAGGAATGAGATGCCAGTCAGAGGAACCCAGACAAGCTCAAGATGTGGGCTTGCATGCACATTGTAAGGTTCAGCAAGGTCAAACACGGTCCTGCACCTGGGTTGGGGCACACATGTTATCAATTCAGGCTAGGGATTGATAGGAGGATTGGGGGTGCTGGTGGATGAAAAGCTGGACATAAGCCAACAAAAGGGCACTCACAATCCTGAAAACCACCTTTATCTTGTGGCTGCATCAAAGGAAGTGTGACCAGGAGGTGGAGAAAGGTCACCCTCCCCTCTATTCTGTTCTGGTGAGACTCCACGTGTATTAGTGTGTAAAGCTCTGGGGCCCACAACAGAAGAAAGACACGGAAATGTTGGAGCAAGTCCAGAGGAGGGTCATAAAAATGATCAATGAGATGCAACATCTCTCCCATGAGGATATGCTGAGAGAGTTGGGGCTGTTCAGCCTGTAGAAGATTCCAAGGAGATTCTGAACTTACATTACTTAGAGAAGCTTACAAGAAAAGCTGAAAAATTTTTTTTAGCTGCGTTTACTTCAAGAGGACAAGGGGCAATGGTTTTCAATTAAAAGAGGGAATTTAGACTAGATATAAAAATATTTTTATAATATAAAGAAATGAAAAGATCAAGGTTTAACCATGCACCAATGCCAGCACACTATTTAATAATAAAGAAAGAAAGAAAAAAACCCCAAAAACATTTGAATCTATTCCAGTTGCTGTAAAAGCTACTCTATGTGGAGTCAACCCATAGGGAACCATTTACAGAACTAAGATCTACATTATCTGCTGTATTTTTGTCAACCTCAACAAGTAATTTCTCTGCTAGTGGCATAATCTTCTGAATTTCTGATTATGACTTTTCCTCTTTCCATGGTTTTTGAAATCTATTCATTCTCCTCATCACATATGTGTACTTGCTACACACACAGCCTGAAAACCACATGACAGCCCTCTATCACCTTAATTTTTTTTGCACATATAACTTTAAATTTGGTGTATCTAAAATACACCTCGAGTTACAGTTTTTAGAAAGCTATTATCATTACTAGGAATTCACAGACCCCAGCCATGGTATCACCAGAAGAGTCTTATGTATTTAAGAGACCTGTCTCATCCTAAACAAAGTTATTTTCCTCTTGGAAACAAAAGTCTAAATTGCATTTTTAATCTCTGAATGCCCCCACTGCTTCAGCTCCTAATAAATTTTAGCTATTTCTTAGATCAGTATCAAGATAAGCATAACCAAGTATTTTATAGCAGCCATGCAAACAAGTGTGCATATATGCATCTGTGCTATATCTTTAGAAATGACCAAGTGGATGCAGTCACTGTGTAAAAGCATCTGCTACATCCTCAACCAAGGTTTTGCAGCATTTTAGCTAAGCTCTTGCTGAAAAGAAAAGCAGTGGAAAAGCTTACCCAGTGGAGAGATCCCATACAGAGCTTTGCAGCAAGGAGTGGAATAGTTGCATCATCTGGTTTCAAACGTATACATTCCTTCAAGACTTTAACAGCTCGTGCAGACTGTTAAAAACATTGCCCATGGAAATTACTAAAAGCATAAAGATGTTTCACAGATAGAAGATTTCTATTTCCATCATTTATTTTTTTCCATATGAAGGAGATAAAACATTTTGTTGACAATTTGTCACAACTCTTTATATCAGTGTAACAGTTCTCTACAAGATCCTCCTCCTTCTCCACCTGGCTCGATGTCCACATGGAGATTAGTGGTGACTGGTTTGCCTCTGAAGTTCATAAAGGGACCAGTAGTGCTCCACATCTTCACT
This sequence comes from Turnix velox, assembly GCA_013400935.1. Lineage (NCBI taxonomy): Eukaryota > Metazoa > Chordata > Aves > Charadriiformes > Turnicidae > Turnix > Turnix velox. Next base: position 9,737 of record VZTY01027261.1, on the reverse strand, counting down.
AATGACATAGACAGTGAGATCAAGTGCAACCTCATACAAATTACTGGTGACACTAACCTTGGTGATGCTGTTGGCACACCTGAGGAATCACTGATGTTATTCAACCAGCACCACTGATGTTATTTAACCCCTATAAACTATCATTAAGTGTTCCAAGCAACACATTTGCACAGAATATTGTTTCAACATTCCATGATTCAGAAAACTATTTTGGGATGCATCTATAACTTTGCCAGGACTGTAAGCTGACAACATTTGAGCCAGGCAACTGAGATAGTAAGAATCATAGAATGGTTTGGGTTGGAAGGGACCTTCAAGATCATCTAGTTCCAACCCCCCTGCCATGGGCAGGGAATAGGACCGTCTTCAGAATAAGTGGTGTTTTAGTGGTCTTTGGGAGTTACTTGGGAAAAGTTCTGAGCTGAGACTGTATAACAGCCTGGCACTGCTCCTCTTCTTTTGTTTTTATTCACTTTCCTCTATCTAATCACAGTTTAGAAGATAAAATAAACTATTGGGAAGAAGAATCAAGACTCTTCAAAACCAATATGTTTCTAAAAATATTTTCTGAAGAAAACACAAATAATTCCTTTCTCCCAAACTGAAGGTAAGCAAATTACCCCCATCAAATATGATCCTCTAGGAAACTATTATTATATTACATTACAATTTCTTTTCCATAAAATGACAGGGAAAAGCAAAAAGAACTGAAAACAGTTGCAACTAGTAGCATAAGTTCCCAGCCTACATAAAATCTTTTAATAAAAGTTAACCTCACTTTAATCCACAGAGCACACAGTCTCACAGACAGTAATATTAAAAAGATACAGTCAGAAATTCAGAAAAGTGTTTGCATCATGAATCAGCATTAGTTTGTACCTAAGTGCAAAAATTCATTCATCAAAACAGCACTTAAATTGTGGCTGGATAACATAATCTGGTAGAATTCAATACTTATATTCAATTAGTTTAGCTTAAACTTGTTGGAAAAATAGATTTTATCATCACCTTTCAGTCTTTCTACTACTGAAATAACATTCTTTAAACACTACTAATGTCCTTTGTACAGCTCTAGGCATAAATTCAAGAGAACAGTGGTTTAAAAATTAGAATTATTTTCTAAAACATTACAGATTAAAATTATGGAAATCCCAAATATTGTTACTGAAAGGCATCAATAAAAGAATTACATAAAAAACCCAAAGACTTACTTTTCCTGCTGCCATCAAGGACAATGCAAATTGATACCAGAGATGGAATTCTTCAAATGCAAACTTCATGGCTCTTTCTAAACACTAAATTTGAGGGGAAAATTGTTACTTAAGGGCATATTTTTTAATTATTAAGAAGAAATGCTAATACAAATGTTTCCTTACAGACTCATACCCAAAATTAATTAAAAAGTAATTAAAATTTTAAATAATTCAAAGAAGTTATGGCAAAGTACCTGCCAGCTTCTACCTAGAATAAAAAAAACAAATTTTTTTTTCCCCATTTACAGTATCCTGCTAGTACTGTCCTATTCAATCATAAAGAAGGATTATCCCCTTATTTCAAGGTATCAGCTGCAAAAGGCAAGTCTTCAGTGAAAGGGAAAATTGTACACAAAATCTTCCTAAAATGCAAAGACTTAAGAAACAATGGCACCACTTAAAAGGGTGAGTGGAGAAAGGCTGAGCTGACACTATTATTTTTAAGACTTTAGCTTCACACTCATTATTTTGTGAGATTTTTAACTTCATCACTCAACACCAAAAGGAAATTTATTATTGCTGTGATTAAGCGAATTAGTATTGTATGTGAATCTGGAAGGTTTTGGAAGGTTTTGTATCTGCTGTTGTGAAGAAGAATGATTTCATTTTGTTATACTAATTTTTCCTAATTAGGCCAGCTCCAGAGAGTCAAAAGGTGCACTGCTTTTCTGGACTAAACTGAGACAGCAATTAAATTTCTACTCTTCAGAGTCCAATTACATGAAGTGCCTTTTCTGCTCTGATAGCTACAACGTATCTGTTAAACCATAACACCATGAATTATTTTTAACATTCAGACTCGGCCCTAATAATACAGAAAGCACAGTCAGCTGTGGAGCATGTTCCCACACTTTAATAGAACCTGAAGCAAGGAACAGCCCTGAGGATGAAACAAAACAAATAGGAGAAGAGCATTATTTGCTACATAAGTAATGTATGCTAGAATTTTCCCTAACACACAATGTCCAGTATTAACAGTAATAGGGTTTTTAAAATCAAATTATTACAAAAGAATTATAAAGGAATAACATGCATCTTTCTTAAGCAGATCCATGCCTCCCTACCTGAAAACCACATGAATTTCTGTGCCATTAAATCACACCTTTCATACCCTTTCTTTGCCTGACCACCTGAAGTCTAGGTGTTCCTGCTCTGGAGGGGGGATTGGACTAGATGATCTTTTGGAGGTTCCTTCTAAACCCTGATATTTTGTGAAGCCACTTGTAATAAATTTAGACAGTAAGCTTTTTGAGGTGCAAACATTTTGAGCTGCATTCATACAGAGGCCAGAATGCCAGCGTCCTGCATTTGTTTAGCCCTGAAGAACTACTGCAATGAACCTGGTTAAGAGAAATATTCAGTGAAGAGCCAGGTGACTATTAGCTATTATCTACAAACCTCCGAGAGCATTTCATATTGGCCTCTCCTTCCCAAGGCTATAGTAAGTAAATCATAGACTACAGATGCACTTTGCAAACTGATGATACGATCATTTTTGTGTTCTGGTATTCTGCTCAGCACAGCATCACGGTTAGCCTGAAACACAGCATGAGAAAGAGACAAAGAATCAGTCATTTTAATCCAGATTATAGATTATATGTATATAAAATCCAAATTATATTTTCACCTGAGTAACTGCTGTTCTGTTCACATCAACAGTCAGCAGTTGACACAGGAGATACAGAAAGACAGAAAAATCACCAATTTTTCTAAGTTCTTAGCACAATATCTCTATTTTGACTATTTCACAGACAATGCAAGGAGGGGATCATGATACTTTAATAACACAGTATCATCTCAATTTTCTGAAACTGTTCTTATTTCACCACCAAATACTGCTTTCAAGACCATAAATCAAACACTACTTCACAACTATTAACAGCAAGAAAAATTAGCATATTCTGAAAGTGAATCAATAGCTCTCAAAGCTCAGAAAGATAAAGTCTGTAGTGATAGTTCTATGCTCAGTCTTTGCCCCTCCTCCTCCAAAACTAATTAGGACAAATGACCTGATCTAAGTCTCCCTGCTCTGGGAGGGGGGATTGGGCTAGGTGATCTTTTGAGGTCCCTTCCAACCCCTGATATTCTGTGATTCTGTGAAATGACCAGGTAAAAGTAAGTCAATCACTTGAAAAGGCAGGGGTGTGATGGGAGGACTAGAAATAATGGATGTAAATTGGAAGAGGGGAGATTCAGGATAGATATAAGAAAGAAATTCTTTATGGTGAGGGTAGTGAAACACTGGAACAGGTTGCCCAGAGAGGTTGTGGATGCCCCCTCTCTCCCTGGAGATGTTTAAGGCCAGGCGGGACAAGGCACTGAGCAACCGGATGTAGTGGGAGGTGTCCCTGCCTATGGAAGGGGGGTGGGGACTCGATGATCTTTAAGGTCCCTTCCAACCTGAACTGTTCTACGATTCTATGATTTTATGAAAACAAACTCTTTTGCCTCAGATAACCTGTAAAAGTACTTCTGGAGCAAAAAGGAAATGGTAGGCTTGCTAAGGGCACATGTTCTACAGTAGCAAGCATTTCATACAATTAGGCAGGTCTAACTCATAAAGGAAAAGCTGTGAGTAAACATGAAACAAGACTTCAGAGGGCAGTACTTTTGTTTTTTGGGCTTCTTAATGAAGCACACATTCAAATACAGCGATCAGTTGTCAGATCCTGCAGAACAATGAATGTTTCCCCTTCACACCATGGCCACAGCTGCCATCAGAAGTCTATCTCCTCGAGCTGCTCAGGCACCTTAGAGAGGCAGAGACAGCCCCTTTGAGTCATAAGCAAATACTGCAGCAAAACCCACCCCACGATGTGGGGAAATGTTTGCTCAGCTGTTTTCTGCTGACAGATTCTGTTGTGAACAAGGCAGATCACTGGGAACAAGGGAAGCAGCTGGCACTACAATGTAAATGTTTGCCACTTTAAATCAGGGCAATGTTCAGCACAATGTTCTGATCTTATTTAACTGTGTCAGAGCAGAAATTGTGCTACAGCATGAAAGCATCTCAAGCTCCTATAGAACTTGAAAGGTTTCAGGCTTGCTGATTTGCTCTGACACAGACCACTATAAGATGCCTCAGATTTTAGAGGCTCCTACACCTCCATCAAGAATTCCATTGCAAACAGCATCCTGGGCTATATTAAAAGGGTCTTGGTCAGTAGGTGGAAAGAAGTTCTCCTCCCCCTCTACTCTGCCCTGGTNCCCTTCCAACCTGAACTGTTCTACGATTCTATGATTTTATGAAAACAAACTCTTTTGCCTCAGATAACCTGTAAAAGTACTTCTGGAGCAAAAAGGAAATGGTAGGCTTGCTAAGGGCACATGTTCTACAGTAGCAAGCATTTCATACAATTAGGCAGGTCTAACTCATAAAGGAAAAGCTGTGAGTAAACATGAAACAAGACTTCAGAGGGCAGTACTTTTGTTTTTTGGGCTTCTTAATGAAGCACACATTCAAATACAGCGATCAGTTGTCAGATCCTGCAGAACAATGAATGTTTCCCCTTCACACCATGGCCACAGCTGCCATCAGAAGTCTATCTCCTCGAGCTGCTCAGGCACCTTAGAGAGGCAGAGACAGCCCCTTTGAGTCATAAGCAAATACTGCAGCAAAACCCACCCCACGATGTGGGGAAATGTTTGCTCAGCTGTTTTCTGCTGACAGATTCTGTTGTGAACAAGGCAGATCACTGGGAACAAGGGAAGCAGCTGGCACTACAATGTAAATGTTTGCCACTTTAAATCAGGGCAATGTTCAGCACAATGTTCTGATCTTATTTAACTGTGTCAGAGCAGAAATTGTGCTACAGCATGAAAGCATCTCAAGCTCCTATAGAACTTGAAAGGTTTCAGGCTTGCTGATTTGCTCTGACACAGACCACTATAAGATGCCTCAGATTTTAGAGGCTCCTACACCTCCATCAAGAATTCCATTGCAAACAGCATCCTGGGCTATATTAAAAGGGTCTTGGTCAGTAGGTGGAAAGAAGTTCTCCTCCCCCTCTACTCTGCCCTGGTGAGACCACAGCTGGAATGTTGTGATTAGTTCTGGTGCCCTGAGTTGAAGGACAAGGACCTGCTGAAGAGAGTCCAATGCTGAGACCCAGAAATGATGAAGGGATTGGAGCATCTCCCTTCTGAGGAAAGACTGAGGGAGCTGGGTCTCTTCAGCTTGGAGAAGAGGAGACTGAAGGGTCATCACATTCATGTTTAGAAATATGGAAAGGATGAGCCTCAGGAGGACAGAGCCAGGCTCTTCTCAGTGACATCCAATGACAGGACAAGGGGCAATGGATGCAAGCTGGAACACAGGAGGTTCCACATAAAAAGTAGAAATAACTTTTTCACTGTGAGGGTGAGAGAACAGTGGAACAGGCTGCCTAGAGAGGGTGTGGGGTCTCCTTCTCTGGAGACATTCAAACCCCACCTGGACACCTTCTTGTGTGACCTGATCAGGGTGCCCCTGCTCCAGCAGGGGGATGGGATTAGATGATCTCTCCAGGTCCCTTCCAATCCCTGACATTCTGTGATTCTATGATTTATGCCATTTAATACCAAATAACTGACCTGGTAAGAGAATGTCAGTATGTGGCAGTTGATAAATGACTAGTAAATATGAAAGGCACAAGTAGACCACTGAAAGCAAACACCTATTGAGAGAATGAGGACCAGAATCAAGGGCTGAGTGACATCTGAGGTTTAATTAATGAAAAAAATACTTTCTAGCTATGTTTATTAGGCTCCCTTAGTTGCTTTCGGTTTGGTTTGTACAACAAAAATAACTCACATTTTAAGTCTGTCTGAATGGCAACAGGGGTTTGTACTTTTAAGTGATGTCAAATGAAAGACCTGGATTTGTGTTCACCTGCCTATGGTTAGGGAAGAAGCTGGGTTCAGCTACACTAAAGGAGAAAAATCAATTCATCTTGCTGGCTGAAAGGAAAAGCTTGAGTTTCAGAAGTAACAGCCTGCTTTCCTAACAGAAAATGAAACACAAATCAAAGACAGGACAAAGAAGTTCTATTTTCATTTAAAAAGAGCAATAAGGAAAACACACACACATCCAGAACACAAATTTGTTCAATTTTACCTACCATGGATTCACTAATAAGCAGCAACAGTAAGGCTTCTTCTGTGTTTTCTTGAGGACAAAAGATGCTGTTTAAAATGAGAATTTAATTATTTACAGAGGACACCTTACATTCAGGCACAGTTTAGGCAAATACAGTTATAGCACTATAAAAATCAGAAAATTTTCAGAAGAAAACACAGTAATTGATTAAAATGCATTTCAGAAAAGATGGCCAAACACAGTAAGAAAACATCATCTCTACAGTTATCAGAGCTGAACATTCAAACACCCTAAAATAATTTGACAACTGTAAAAACAGTGCCCTAGTTTAACTGCCCTCTGACATCTAATTTATCTGAGCTGAATCAACATCATTCATTCAAAGCTCTGCAACCAGAAACAAGGTAAGTTTTGTATTTTAGAAAATATATAGATAAATATTTCTTACTCATCTTGCATCAGCTATGATTGAGAACTGCTTTCCTGATGCTCTCAATAGATCTGAATATTCTTAAATAGAGCTTTCTTGCCTTAACCACTGCTCCTTTCAAGCAGTTAAGATATTTGTTTTTAATGAGTTTCACTTCCATATGATTTAATGCTGAAGGCTTGCACAGGATTATTTTGCTAACTGCTTTTTCTGAACACTGGATGCTTTTCTGTGCAGTTGGCCAGACAACAGTAGCCTGTACTGTGGACCTGACTGGTAGCAATTCATTCATTCATTCATTCATTCATTCATTCATTCATTCATTCATTCATTCATTCTCTCTCACACATACGGAAACTCAATCAGTGACTCAATTTTTTTCCCTTGATGTGTTTCTGACTTAGCACAAGTAATATTTATTTCCTGTTAATTCACACCAATAGTTGGACAATGAACTCTTTCAATATAGAAAATGATTTATTGTCATTAATAAGCAATCCCTAGAGTTTTAAGGGTGTTTCAACTACAATAAACTACAAACAGGGAAAAAAACCTAAACTTGTCTGAGATTCAAACATACTTAGTTACTTTTTAAATGTGCTAGAAATTTAAACAGTGATTCAAGTTCTGAAGGAAAACGTTCAGTTACAGGTTTGCAATCAAGTTCAAGTTTCCTTTTGTATCCCAGACTTAAGAGATGGTGATTCTACTACACATATCAAAACCAACCAACCAACCAAAAATATTTTGAGAATAAATAACAAAATATGTCATGGATGCAGTGTGCAGTGCAAACTTCTGCTTAGAGAAGCATGCAGCTCCCCTAGTTTTCTTCAGGGAACATGTAAGTGCACACACCACCACTGATCTGTTGGAGCAGGTTCAGAGGAGGGCCATGAAGATGATCAAAGGCTGTAGCATCTCCCTTATGAGGACAGGCTAAAGGAGTTGGAGTTGTTCACGCTGGAGAAGAGATGGCTCAGGGAGGACCTCACATTAGCTTCTCAATACCTGAAGGAGGCCTACAGAAAGGCTGTGGTGGGACTTTTTAATAGGGTATATGATGGAAGGACTAGGAATAATGGATGCAAATTGGAAGAGGGGAGATTTAGGCTGGAGATAAGAAAGAAATTCTTTCCTGTGAGTGTGGTGAGACCCTGGAAGAAGTTGCCCAGAGAGGCTGTGGATGCTCCCTCCCTGGAGATGTTTAAGGCCAGGCTGGATGAGGCATTGAGCATCATGATCTAGGGGGAGGTGTCCCTGTGTATGGCATGGGGGGTGGAACTAGATGATCTTTAAGGTTCCTTCCAACCCAAACCATTCTATGATTCTATGGGAAGAGTTCACATTGCCCAGTTTCTTTCACAAATCCAAATCACCTATCACATTAGGTAATAACTGCAACTATAGAAACAAGAGGGCTATAAACTCAGTCATACTTTTCTCCAGTGTATACCCGGGGTCTTCTACTGAGTGCGTAGCTCTTGGTGTTTGCACCTTTTCGAAGTGGATCATCTAGAGGTGACTGGTGAGGAGGATCTTCCAAAGGATTCCAATAACTCTGTTCACACATGCCTCGTAACAAAATTTCTGCTAGTTGTCTTGCTATCGTCTGCAGAAGAGAAAGATTTTCCTTAGAAATGATGAAAACAAACCCTTAAAAAATGTTTTGTCCCTTCTAAAGAGGGCAGGAACATTTTTCTCTGATTTTAAAACAGCCCCGAGTTTTGAGACAATGCCAAATCTGTGTCCCATGTGGGTCTGAGTGGGCTTGGGGATGGCTGGTAGTGTGTGTAGGCTCAGTCTGGGACAAGCATCTCCATTAAGCTCCCACCATGGCAGGGCAGGGAGAGTGGGTGAGGGGAATAGCTGATGGTTGCCACGCTGAGCCACCCAGGGTGAGGTGCTCCTCATGCTTCATCCTTCAAATGTCCTCACTCAGGCAGTTTTGGCTGAAAAATATTCTATTTTTCAGGAACCTGGTCTAGTGGGAGGTGTCCCTACCCATGGCAGGGGTGTTGGGACTAGATGACATTTAAGGTCCCCCTTCCAACTCAAAGCATTCCATGATTCTAAGGAAAAAAGCAAGAGTACCATTGTCTGAAAGGTTCAATTCTTCAAACACAAATGCACATAAAGATGCTGCACTGTCCCCACTCCCATTACATGACAAAACCCCTAGTGAAACTCTGGGAAGTCATAAACAGGGCAATAATGATTCAGATTGCAAGTATTATCAGAGATCAAACAGGTTTTAACCATAACCACATAAAGGGAAGAGAAATGGGGGAGAGACATGGTATGAAGCATTCTGTTTATGTCAATCACTCACTTAAGCCAGGAAATCATAGAATAGTTTGGGTTGGAAGGGACCTTCAAGATCATCTAGTTCCAACCCTCTGCCATAGGAATCTTATAAAGTGGTGGATAACATCCTGTTCTATTGGGAGGTGTCACTGCCCATGGCAGGGGGGTTGGAATTAGATGACCATTAAGGTCCCTACCAACCTAAACCATTCCATGATCAATGTGCTCTCTCTCCATCAATGTCTCTTAACTCATTTTTGAGTATTTAGGCTTTATCTGCCAACTAAAATTCAGATGTCACAACAGGAATGTGGTTTAATCCAACTTACCATTCGCAGGTTTTGTGTAGTTCTTGTCTCAACAGCTCTTAGTAACTCTCGAAATCTACCAACTCCTCTCGTCAAGTTCCTGTATGTAAACACAGAATTTGACAGTATTCCAACTTGGATGTGTAGTAACACCATATTACTCTAGAAAGTTGTTCAAAATTCACACTATCATTTCTCCCCTGCCATCTTTCTGTGAGATAGAAAGATATATATATATATTCATCTGGGAATCTGGTTGCTGTAACAACATTCCTTGCCAACTTATTGAAAAAAGAAAGATTTCCATGATCAGTAGATAGTGTAAGAAGTGGACATTCCAAAAAGGGTTAAAAAAAAAGGGT
>VZTY01027260.1:11132-33707 GCA_013400935.1 Turnix velox | reverse complement strand
AGGTGGGGCCTCATCAGAGCCTAATAGAGGGGAGTATGTAGGAGAGGAGTTTTTTCTCAGTGAGTGGATTACTTGTTCCTTGGTAGGGGCACTTACTTCGTTTTTCTGTGTTTTTTTTAATGTAAGCATAAGGGCTTGACAGTGACACCACAGTCATTCATGCCAAATGGATTGACACCAGCAGTGGCATTAATGCATACTCTAATATCTGCTTAAACAACATGATGCCACGTTTAACTTAAAAGGATTGTTGTTTTGTTGCTGGGAATCACAACTGTTCACTTCCTCTCCCTATACAGCATCTTGATTGAACAGGCTATTGAATTGAATGGAATATGCTTTAAGTGGCTGTATTTTATATTAAAATCTGATTAAATTCATTCTGTAGGACTCTTCAATGTGAATCATAATTATGTTATCCTGCCAGTAACTGAGGTAATATGATAAGAAGGACGTCACATTCTCTGGGCTTCTTTAAATGGAGTATATATTACAGCTCAGTGCATGCTGTATTCAGCAGTCCTCACTTAAGGAAGAAATTTAGAACTAAATGCCAGCTTAAAGCTATAAACCTTGGTGGGCCACACTCTTCCTGCTCATGCATCAGGTTAAAGATTAGAGTTTCCAAGTAGTGACTTATCTCCATGCTTTATGGCAGTCCCTGCTCACAGTTGTTGTAAGAAGAAAGTTCTTTACGGTGATGATGGTGAGACACTGGAACAGGTTGCCCAGAGAGGTTGTGGATGCCCCCTCAATCCCTGGAGGTGTTTATGGCCAGGCTGGATGGGACATTGAGCAACCTGATCTAGTAGGAGGTGTCCCTGCCTGTGGGGAGTTGGAACTCGATGATCTTTAATGTCCCTTCCAACTCAAACCATTCTATGATTTATGTTGTGGTTTCTCCATGCTTCAGGTTATAGTGATGCATTTTTAAAATACTGATTTGCAGTTGTTTGTTTGATGTCAGATGACCTAGATTCTGTACAACTGTAAAATACCAGTCTTAAAAAATAAAACACCTTGGGAAGATGGGTTGAATCAACTTCTTCAAGTGAGCAGTAGGATCATTACTGATGCTAGTTTTAGTTTCCCTTACAGTGTGACTGTTTATGGGAAGTCATTGTGTCTTAACCCTCTCCACACCAATATTCTCTTTCCCTTCATCATTTCTGATGACTGGCATATGAATATGCTTGGAAAAACTTCCAAGAACAAAGAGTTGGCACTGAATATGCCACAGAAGAGCTGCTGAAGGCCATTGTGGTTAGGCTGGGATGACTGAGGCTCTAGAAGGAACTAGGGAGGCTGGTGGTGCATTCCCTACTGAAGATCTTCATTTTCTATATGTTAGAAATCAACATCTCCTGATGTTGATCTTCATCCCTGAAGATCTTAATTTTCCGTATGTTACAAATCTCTTTTTTTTTTCTATGTATTACCATCTCTTGAGACTGGGTGGTGTATGAGAAACAGAAGCTATGCTCTGAGCTCTGATATGAAAAGTAGTATGAATCTTGCCTGTTGGATCTAGTAGAGGAGTAAGTGGTTATTGATGCAGTGTCAGGAAAAAAAAAATTAGTGACCTTGTCTTGATAAGCCTTGAAACGGCCTTGGATCAGCAGCTGCTTCTGGCCAAATTCTCTTGTCAAAACACCCCTTGGCAACGTTGCAACATGTGAATAAACACTAAGTGTCATACTAACAATGAGGCGAAGGTTAAACATAAAAATAAATAAAATGGCAAGGATAAAAATTACTGACCTGAGGCTCAGTCCTTCATCACAGAAGTCGGGGGACTTTTTGGTGTATTTTGAGACAAATCAGCAGGTCAGGCTGACTGGAATTATTATTTGTCTTGGTCCCACTCATATTTATTTACTCTATGCAAAACTGCAGTAATGACTGTTTACACTGTGTTCAGACATTAGTAGCTCTAGTAGACATGAGCCGTCTTTTGTTGGCATCAGAAGGGGAGATTTTAAGTTCCAGTGGGGTTTATTTTTTATTTTTTCAGTAATAAAATTGTCTCCTTGTGTCAGCTGCTGCTCCATTGGGCTGAACCCTAAATTTGGGATGTCACCAAATTTGTTAATATGAGGAATGCTTTGTTTCAGGGAGGCTTCTTTTCACACACACACACCCTCTGTACATGCTTGCTAATTAGCAGATGAATTTTGATGTTTTAAATTAATCTGCAGTGGAAAGACAGCTGTGTGGGCCAGCTGTCTCCCAACTCAGCTGGGCCTCCCCTGCCCAAGGGAAGGAGCTGCTGACAAATGGGTTTAACTGGAGTGGGTTGCCCTGGGGGAGCCCCTGATGATGGTCTTGGCAGGCCACAAATGCAGGAGAACTGTCATTGCCCAATGATGTCCTTTCCTTTGCCTTGCTGAAATTCAATTTTTCATGCCTCACTGAGCCTGCCACCCCCCACATCTTCCACTCCGAGCTTCCTTGCCCCTGATGTGGAAATCCTGTATTCTGCTTGATGGCTGTTTCAGGGGAAAAAAAAATCAGACACTTTAGAGTGGAGTTTAAACTATATTTAATATGCTAATTGTATCTAAATGTGCTTGCTTGGTCATGTATAAAAGTATTTCCATTTAATTCCTAGGGGTGTATTCTTTAATTATGTTGCATTTAGCAGGTAGCCATTGCTATGAACCTTTTAACAATGATGTTAGTGCACCACAGTTTCTCCACGTGGCATGCCACATGTGTAGAGTGAATCATAGAATCACAGAATGGTTTGGGTTGGAAGGGACCTTAAAGATCATCTAGTTTCAATACCCCTGCCACGACCTCTCTGGGCAACCTGTTCACGTATTGAGAAGCTACTCTGAGGTTCCCCCTGAGCCTCCTGGCTGAACAACCCCTACTACTTCAGCCTGTCCTCAGAAGGGAGGTGCTCCAGCCCTCTCATCAGCTTGGTGACCCTCCTCTGGACCCATTCCGAAGATTCAATGTCCTTCTTCTGTTTGAGGGCTCCAGAACTAGACACAATACTCCAGGTGGGATCTCACCAGAGCCGAGTAGAGGGGCAAAATCACCTCTCTTGACCTGCTGGTCACACTTCTCTTGACAGAAACCAGGATTTGGTTGGCCTTCTGGGCTGCGAGCACACACTGACAGCTCACGTTGAGTTTTTCATCCAGTGACACCTCCAGATCCTTCTCTTCAGGTCTGCACTCAAGCCACTTTCCACCCTGCCTGTATCTGTGCTTGGAGTGATGGCTACTGTGCCCCTTAAACATTTAGCCTTTCAATTGCAGGTATGAATTTTTAATCATCTGTGTCCAGTTGTGCACCTTTTTTGTCAAACCTAATAAATACTTGCACATAACAGGTGCCTTTCTACAAAAAGTAATGACTGTAGCCCAAGAAAGTACAAATATCTAATCAATCTTTCATGTCACCCTCCTTCATGAATAGATTTCCAAGCTGTGCACTACATTATCTCCACTTTCTGGAAGCCATTGATTTGGATATACCTTTGGGAGGAAAAATACCCTACAGAAAGTGCATTCATGAATTGTAATGAGTGCCACATCATTAGCTTTCTGCCCATCTGATAGATATCCAAGCACATCCAAAGCAGTTATGAGTGTGCAGATTTATAGACTGCTAATAAGTAACAGCTGTTTCTGGAGGCCCACGTGTTTTACCTGTGGAGAACAGACATAAATCCTGAAAGATAACTGCCTACTGCATTTGCAGAAATGTAATGTCACTTCTTCATCATTCTCATTATTATCATTGTGATTATTATTTCCGTGTAAGCTCCCCTCTGTAAATACATGCAAGTGATGGGCAGTCATTAGAAAGCAAAAAAGATACAGGTTTATACTGTTGCTTCTTGTTGCAAAAGCAAGGTGTACACCTATGCAGGTACAAAGCCAGAAGGCTGGTAGAGATTTTGTCAAATTGACCCTATGTTGAACAGTAAATGACAGCCACTAAAATTTTTCAGAAAACTACCTTTGTATTTCACACTATTATAGTCCCAAAGAGCAGCAGAAAGGGTATCACAGAGAGGAAATAACAAATCAGGATTCCAATCAACCTTGTATGCCAGTGTTCTCTGCCCCTGTATGCAGGAATAAAACAGTATGGGTTAAGCTTAAGCAAACAGTATCTAAGTAAATGGGACTTCTCTGATGTAAGTCAGAGATTTTCCTTACTTGGCAGTGATTTTCTCAAAACTTCCATTATGATTTACATGTCTTTAGAATGGATACTTCGCTCTTAGGGTCAGCCCCTGTAGCAATTGCTGCCAAGTGGACCATCACCAGTAGGACTGGGTTATGCTGAGCTCATTTGCAAGCCCCTAATGGAGAGGAGGGCATTAGTAGGGACTAGCTGTGTGTTCCACCACTTCGTGCTGCAGCCACAAGGGGCATAGAAGGAAGATGTTGTCTCCTGACATAGCTGACATTTCTAAAATGAAAGTGCCAGTAACTGCCTGCAGGTAGCTACAAGACATGGTTGCTGCTTCAGGAACTGAGGGGAAATTGTACCTGCTTACATTTCTCCAGCCATCTTCTGCAGAGCAGTACCTTGTTGCCTTGCTAAGAGCTTCCTACCAGTTGTGCACTTAGTGAGCAACAGGCTGTGCTAGATGGAGAAACCAAAAGGCTGTGTGACTTCTCCAAACTCAAAGCTACATTTTAAGTCAAGTCCCTTTTATCCCAGCAATGCATGAATGAACTAGTCAGAGGAACACTTTAGCACATGGCTCAGGGTGGAAGTTCTCCTGCACTGGTAATGTCTGTATATCTGGCTGTCCATCAGGCTCATTCACTGACTCAAGATCTTCAGATTACAAGGTATTATTTGCTGCAGAAAGTACTGTGGGTCTTGGGGCCTCCATGGAGGGTCGGGCATTGATCTCAATGTGAATCTGAGTCATTGCACTGCCTCAGAGGAGGCAAATATCCAGGTGATCCCTTTTTGTCATTTATACTGTGACCAGATGCCCTCAAGACTCTTCAGCACATATTCTAGATCCTGTCATTGGGAAAAGAGTTCTTCCCTTCCTTCAACTTGTTGGGATAAAAAGCCAGCAGTTACCTCTAGCTGCTCTCAAACCTCCCTTTGCTAACTAATAAACGGGTGATACAGAGAAACACTGTTGGAATATTGTTCAGTTTTGACCACGTTAAGGATGAATTTTCTAGGCTGGCATTTTAGACCCCACCAAGATTAACATTTGAAGTTGTCACTTTGCCTATTAGGTACTGCCTTACTAGCTACTTCTAATGCAAAGTGCTAAGCACTCCCCATCTACACCTAATTGTATAACTGTTGGGATTCAGAGAAGAGTTTGTTCCAATGTATATTGTGAAGTACCATTTTGTGCTGCCCTTATTTAATTTTGTTTTGAAAGAAGTAAATATAATGCTAGAGGTATGTCTACAATACAGCTTCCATGGTACTTTGTCATGGCTAAGGCATTAAGGAGCTGCTGCTTCCAACTTTCAAATGAACAGAGACACCAAAGAGAGTGCAGTGCTTAGCTCTTTTATAATGACCACTATAATGTAGTTACTTGGACTAATCTTTTATTATATTCCCATGCCTAGCACAGACAGAGATCTAATTGTGTCTCTAGCTGTTGCTACTGCAAAGTACCATTTAAATCATGTTAACATCCATCCTTGTCTTCTTACTGGTTTTGATGTGTAGATCACAAGATACTGTTAAATTCCTCAGCTGACTCAGGTTTTATCTGTGCCACAGCATACAAATCGATCTAGTGGGAGTAATCTGAGGGATCTAGAAGAGGCAGTGACCCCTCATCTCTGGGAGGGCTCTCAGCCTTCATTTTTTCAATGTGCAGCATTCAAACCTACTTGGTATTTCAATGTTAAGATATAGTCAGAAATGAATTGTTCTACTTCTGGCTGTCCAAAAAAAAGCAATGCTTTTTCTTTGGCTCAGACCTAGCAGTTGTGGGATTGTGTTCTGCACAAGCAGGCTGGATTATTGCAGTTCACTGAGGCTGAAGATAAAAGCCCCATAGAAACTTCAGCTCTCATGGAGTGCAGCAGCCTGCCTCATTAGCACGGGCAGAGCTGTGAACACACAGTGCCAGTGCTGTGCATCATCAGCTGGCATCCCTTTTGCTTTGGCAGCCAGCTGTGGGCTCATTCAATGTGTAAGGTCATCAAAGCTGTGGGATGGATGCTGTTCTGTCTCCAGAATGCATTGCTAGCTACGTGTCGCTGGTATAGTACTGCTGATCATGCGCAGAGTCAAACTCCCCAGAAGTGAACAGAGGCAATTTTAGCCCAAAGACATTTACCTGAATTTTGGTGACTGAATTTTGAGGTTTCATCTCAAACAGTTTGCAAGCTTCGTGTTCTTTTGAAGCTCTCCTGCTGCAGTGATAGAAGAGAAGTTTAAAGACGTGTGTCAGAAAGGAAGGATACAGGAACTTGGGAACTTAGAATCATAGAATGGATTGGGTTGGAAGGGACTTTGAAGATCATCTAGTTCCAACCTCTCTGCCACAGGCAGGGACACTTCCCACTAGACCAGGTTGCTCAGTGCCTCATCCAGCCTGCACCGAGGGATTGAGGGAGCATCCACAACCTCACTGGGCAGCCTGTTCCAGTGTTTCACCACCTTCCCCATGAAGAATTTCTTCCTTATATCCAGCCTGAATCTCCCCCCTTCCAATTTGCATCCATNNNNAGGAGGTGCTCCAGCCCTTTGTGATTGGCCACTTTGCAATAGAATGTCCAGTCATAGCACAATGTCCTTCTTATGTTGAAGGCTCCAGAACTGGACACAGTACTCCAAATGTGGTCTCAACAGTGCCGAGTAGAAGGGCAAAATCACCTCCCTTGACCTGTTTGTCACACTTCTCTTGATGCAGCCAGGATTGGGTTGGCTTCTGAGCTGCAGGCACACATTGCTGGCTCATGTTGAGTTTGTCATCTACTGACACTCCCAAATCCTTCTCTTCAGGGCTGCACTCAAGCCACTCTCCACCCAGCCTGTATCTGTGCTTGGGATTTCTCCAACCCAGGTGCAGGACCTTGCACTTGGCCTTGTTGAACTTCATGAGGTTGGCATGGGCCCTTCTCTCAAGCCTGTCAAGGTCCCTCTGGATGGCATCCCTTCCTTCTGGCAATTTCTCTACACTTCCTTCTAGTACAATGCTCCTAAAACTCATGGAGCCTCCTCTAAGGACAATAATTGCCTCCTGTCTTTAATATGTAGCACTTCTTCTAATAGACTACAGATCTGTGTGTGTCCCCTGCCCTGAATACCCTTACAGTATTGGTTCTTATGAAAGTCATAGCTCCTTTTGGGTCACAGATTGCCAAGGGATTTAGTAGGTTTTTGGAGTTTCCTTTTTGTTTTGTTGTGATATCCCATAGTGTCTGCATCTACATATGGCTGATTTCATCATGATATAGTCCTCTAAAAGAATTCTGATGTGACTTTAAGGTCAGAAAGGGATGTCAGTCATTCTTCATCAACTACAGTGATCTTCATGCAATGACTGAAATTATAATTATGGCATCTGGCTTTAAAGTTTGTGTAAGAAGGAGAATTGATTCTATTGTTTTAAACAGACATCTATGGTAGGTATTAGAGTAGAAATAAATGAGGGGGTCTGCTGTTGTTTTCCATGGAAGGTCAACTGTGTGATACAGAGGCCAAAGCAAGTTTTGTGGGTTTCCTTCCTGCAACAACATGACATGTCTTCCTCTGACCTAGGACACTTTGCTTTGAGCAGCATTCAGCCCTGCAATTTCTACAGGCACTCATATTTCACTTCTCCAGTTAATCCTAATAACCAGCTTTTAGAAGATCATGACAGCATAACATATGGGTGGTAAAACTGCTCATAAACCATAATAGCATGGCCAAAAAAGATTAGACAGATAGATGCACTGTGTTTATTGTGACATGGGCTGATTAGGAGGTAAAGCTACTCATTATAACCATTACCTTGGTGACTTGGAGGCAGGCTGAAGCTGGTATTTATTTGAAAGAACCAGTTATGAGTCCAAATTTAAAACAACTGCATGCTTACTATTTGTAAGAGATATAATTATGTTTGCAATTCTGTTCTTCGGAGTGCAGATGGCAATTTTGTTCATTTATGGTTGCACACTGATAATGTTTTTCTTTAGCACCAGGCTCGGCAGGATTAAGTGTGTGTTAACAGTGAGTAGGCAGTCTGTAATATATGGTTATCATTTTGTTGGTAGGGTTCTGGTGGGATGAAAAGCCACCAAAACCATGAATTCAAATAATGATTCCTTAGCTCAGCACCAAGAAAAGCTTCCTATGTGTGCATATGTTTTCTTGCTTCTTATTATTTATTTTTGTAGTATGAAGGTTGGGGTTTTTTGTTTGTTTGTTTTTATTCCCTTCTCATTTCCAAACTTTTATTCCAATTTCATTTTCTGTGTAATCAATAGTACTGGGCATCTGCAGGTTTGTGCCTTTGGCAATAAAATGAAGTTTCTACTCAGAGCTACCTGTTAGTTTTTAAGGGGGTGATATATTGGTGTATTCTTATGAATTGTATATGAAAAAGACATAAAAGACATCTAGAAAAGATACACAGATAGTTGAGGGTGTTTAACAGAATTTTCAACTGCTACTGCACTTCCCCAGATTCAAAGGGAAAACAATAAATGTGCAGATCAACCCTGTGAAGTGTTTTTAGGGTCCTGAGGTTAGGTGGTAGAAAAATCATGCTACAGGATAGCTGGCTCATTATTCAGGTTTTCAAGTTTTAGAGTTGTGTTGCAGTCTTAATTCATGACAATTTAATTAAATACAGTCATAAAAGAGGAAAACTGTAGTTAGGTATCAGACTCAAGATGTATAGTGAGCATCCTCTATTGTTTCTTGTTATTTAAGTAGAAGAATGAGGTTTGCAGTCAAGGGAAATGGTCATATTACATTATGCTATATATAATAATCCATATGTATAAGATATACTATATAACTGTACTATATAGTATGCATAAAATATACTAAATAACATATACAAGAATATATATTAAAAGTAGACTGTGTATTCTATCTATAGGTGTTTCTATGTAAAAATTCTGTATAAATGCACACAGAATTTATGGTAGAAAATACAGATGCAGTAAAATGCACTGCTTTAGAATAGCCAAAATGGTTTAAATACTCAATATAAATTTAAAAGCTCAACCTAGGATATGAGATTCTGCTTTAGCAACTCAAAGATTTTGCTAAAAGCATAACAGTCCCCAGAGCTGCATAATACAAACCTGATTAAAATGAGGCTTTATTTCACTTCAAGAAATGCTCTGACTGATTTATGTTCTTTTATGACATATTGTGGAGGGGGTTTTGTCTCATCTACACTAGTAATGTTATGAGAGCAGCATTATAGCTCAATGAATGTGTTTTATCTCAGTTTACCACGGTTATGGAAGGAGACAGCTACTCATGGGGCCGTTTGTATCTTGTTAGGACCTTCCCCTTTTTCTTCTGACTCTTGGGATTTGGCACTGATGTGAATGGACCCTTATACATGTGAGACTGAGTGGCCCTGCAAAAAATGCACTCTAGCAATTGCATTGCACACAAATGTCTTTACCAAGCATTATTCCTAATGCCTAATCTACAGTTTTGGAGCCAGTCTAACGTTTTTCTTTCCCGCTGGCTTTCCTCTCCCCCTTTTCTCATCTCTGAAGACTATAAGGCTGCCAAGGCAGGGATTACATCTTTTGTTCTGTAAAAAACCTAGTATGCTTGTAAAAGTAAGGAATATTAAACATCACTCTTAGAAACAGGAGCGATGTATTCAGTGGCCAACCAAAGTATTCTGAGATCAAAATAGTTACTGTGATTTCAAAAGATCATGTTGTTGTTTATGGGACATAAAACCTGTTGACTCCTTTGTTCCAGATGTGTTAATAGGTCCTTTAACTTATTACATTCTTCATAGTTCTGCTGAGGGTATGGTTGTGGACAGATCTAAGTGATTCAGGAGGTTGGAGACATGAATGGAGAGGTTTGTGGTCATGAATTCTCTTACAGAGAACTGCTATTTTGACATCTAGAAGATAGTCTGACTCTGGTTTATTTATATATTTTTCTTAGTAAGCCAGCATGAAGTGAGCTATCTGTGAGTAAAAAAATCTAAGCAACCTGAAATAACATTATGTAGGAAAAACAAATGTGTCTTTAAGGGAAGGAATGTTTGCTAATTTTATAACTGAGAGAAAAATACTGTTTGAATCCTTTGCAGTTTAACATTTGGATATGACCAGTAGCCCATAGTCATGCATATATTTCCAGGTTTGTGAACAGACTTGGTTTCCCCTGCCCCTCAGCAGTCTATTGGTGAAGGGCTGTTGACACTTCCTTAATTTATTGCAGCTCTGAGAAAAAACTCTAATACAATCCCTGTTCTTCCACGAAGCCCTGTTTTTAGCCCCTGAAGATCTAGAATTTTGACCATATATCACAAGTGCTTCACATAATTTCTTTTCCTTGAGTATCCTAGAAGCAAGGACACTCATGTTGTCTGGCTTGCAGGCCACTCAGCAAAGTAGCATCTTTGGAAGGCAGTAAGCCACAATCATCCTAGATGATCCTCAGGCTTTTTTTGCCCCTCTCACTGAGGGGGCATCTTCCCAACTCAGTGCTTATAACTTGCCTCTTTCTGCAGACACAGTCTTTTTTTTTTTTTACATGGCTACATGTTCAAGCATCTGGTTGGCTGAGACTTTGATTGTAGAAAAGAAAGAAGGATGTGCAGGAAAAAAAACCCCAAAACCATGTCATGGTAATCTATTTTCAAACTGTCAAGAGATATATGGCTGACTTCAACACAGTTAGCAAAAGTGGATTTGACAGCCCCTGGGCCTTAAAATGTTCCCTGAGAAATACACATGATATATTAGTAAGAGAAAAGATGAATTTCATGAGATAGCTCCCTCTTCCAAATATATATATATTCTGAACACAATTTCCCTGGATTTTTATGAAGGAAAAAAGAAAAATAAAATCCAGAGTTTTCCATAGCATGTTTATTTCTCATAATCACTAGTAACCCTCTCTTGTACAGGTTGCTTTGGCAGCAAAAGGGAAATGGTGGAAACCAGTTCCTCAGACACTTCCTTAGTTGTCATCTACTGACTAATAAAAGTGTCATTTTGGCTAAGCCTGTGAATGAAGTTTTAAATGCCGTTGGCAACTACTCTGAATTGTGTATTAGAGACCAGATGACATAGATAACCTTATCTACATAACCAGTTAAATTATCTGACCAATATATTTCATGTTCACAGGATCATTTTTTATCAGGGGTTGGAAGGGACCTCAAGAGATCATCTAGTTCAATCCCCCTTCCAGAGCAGGAACACACAGATAAAGTCACACAGGAAGGCATCCAGATGGGTTTTGAATGTCTCCAGAGGAGGAGACCACACACCCTCTCTGGACAGCCTGTTCCAGTGTTCTGTCACCCTGACCCTGACAAGTTCTTCCTTATGTTTCTGTAGAGTGGCCAAATCACCTCCCTCGACCTGTTTGTCACACTTCCCTTGATGCAGCCAGGATTNTTAAATAGCACTGGTCCCAGTACTGATCCCTGAGGAACACCACTCCTCACTGGTTTCGACTTGGACAATAAGCCATTGGCTGCAACTCTTTGAGTGCGACCATTCAACCAGCTTCCTTATCCAGGGAGTGATCCTCAAGTTTCAGGGCATTGCCTACCTGTCCTGGTGACGGAATGGTAAAAAAAGAAAAAGGGTCCAGCATGGATCTGCATCCTGCCATGACCCACTGAAACAAGCAGTGTTGCATATATGCCTCATGCAATGTGTGTAATACCTCCTGTTACCAAGCTGAAAGTGGGGTGCAGCTGCATGGGGGCAAGCTAAGACTGAGATGGCTGATGCTATTAAGCAATTCTTTGTTTACAATAGTTTTTCAGAATATTTGCTCTAGTTCCTTTTTCCACGCTTATTCGAAGTGCTCTTAACATTTTAATCCCCACGCCCCATGGACCATAAAGTAGAATAAACAAGGAAATGCGTGGAGATTTGTGAAACAACCATCTTAAACTTAACAAACCTTTTTATTCTTTTTTTTTTTCAAGCTGTTGAATAAATCCTCTGTGGTTTGTGTTGCAGAGGTCAATGCTCTGCAGTAGGAAATGACTGGTATCATGTCAGTATTCTCCAGGAGTTCATTTCAGTTCCAGGATTTGTCAAACATGACAAGCCTGAATGACTGTGTGGTGAAAACAGAGCACAGTTTGACTATTAAAGTAATTGGAGCATTGACATTTAACCAAACTGCTAGAGAATTGGACTAATAAGTCTGAGGAGCACAACCACAAGCAAACCAAAAATGATCTCTTTCTGGAATCTTCTGCTGAAACTTGTATTTTTAGCAATATAATTTTCAGTATCTTTGAAAATTAAATTATGAGTGAAAGAAGAGGAAATTCCTCTTTGCTACTTTTTTTGGAAAAAGTACTAGTTCTGTATGATTGGAAATTCCATTAATTTAATATAAAACCTGCGGCAATTTTAATGTTGTTACACATTATTATATACCTTTAACGGCCTTACAAAGTAAGAGAGCTTTTTCAAAATAATTTGGAAGGTTCTTTTCTTGTCTCCACCTGCAATTGGGTTTTTACATTTTAAAGTAAGTTACTTCTGTTCATAAATTCTACACATATCAGCTTTTCTGAGGCATATTAAGACTTCGGAAAGCAACATAATCAGGCACTGTGGAAAATTCAGATTTGTGCTTGTGGTCCTGACTGGTTTCTACAATCACCAAAATAGTGTTTCAGACAATGGCTTAAGCCACAGCCTCTTCCCATGTCTCTGGAGTAGAGACTGAAATGATTTATTACATGAGTCTGAGAAGGCTCATACTCAGGTGATTTACCTTCTTTTTGGCCCATTAATTTTTCATTCTCTGAACTTGTAATATGTGTTATCACCAAGGGTGAGAGCAAGTCATCATGTGGAAACAGGGAATCTCCTACTCCAGGTGAAGTCAGCCAACCACTCAGATAGTAAAATAATCTCCAAAGTGAGGAGCAAGAGTGTGGTACAACCAACATGTCTAAAATACCTTAATATTTATTGAAAAGTACATTTTTACATTACATACAGAGTATGATTTGCAATCACATCCTCCTAGTTATGTTATTACAGGAGCACAAACAGTACTTTTAAATTTAACCTGTTCCTTACCTTGAATTACTTAAGTCCCATTTCTACCGATCAGGTGAACATTATGCTTAAAGCAAATTTCCTTATAGAAATGTAGGTAAATGGTTAAGGTCCTTCTGTTTTCAGTGAGACTTAGGCACACTGGTAAACCACTTGCTCATTATAAAGAAACTTCAGCATAAATGTAACTATTTTGCTGAATTTGAAGCTTGAGTGATACAAAGGATTTGGGGGTGTCAGTGGATGACAAACTCAGTGTGCACTTGCAGCCCAGAAGCCAACCTAATCAGGGGCTGCATCAAGAGAAGTGTGACCAGCAGGTCAAGTGAGGTGATTCTGCCCCTCTACTTGGCTCTGGTGAAGCCACTGGAATTACTGTGTCCAGTTCTGGAGCCCTCAACATAAGAAGGATATTAAGCTGTTGGAGTGGGTCCAGAGGAGGCACATGAAGATGATGAGAAGGCTGGAGCAACTCCCTTATGAAGACAGACTGAAGGAGTTGGGGTTGTTCAACCTGGAGAAGAGAAGGCTCAGGGGTGACCTCATGGTAGCTTCTCAATACCTGAAGGGGGCTACAGGGCTCCATAAGACAAGGGGTAGGACTACTTAATAGGATATGTGATGGAAGGACTAGAAATAATGGATGCAAATTGGAAGAGGGGAGATTCAGGCTGGGAGCACTGAAAATCAGGTGAGACACTGGAACAGGTTTCCCAGAGAAGTTGTGGATGCCCCCTCAGTCCCTGGGGGTGTTTAAGGCCAGGCTGGACAAGGTACTGAGCAGCCTGATCTAGTGGGAGGTGTCTCTGGGCATGGCAGAGGGATTGGAACTAGATGGTCCTGAAGGTCCCTTCCAACCCAAACTATTCTATGATTCTATCAGTATTTCTTTGCTTTTCTTATCTTTCCACTGCTGATAACCTGATCCGTTACATCACTGTCAAAAACTAATACCCCATGTAGCAAATTGACACATTTATGATACTAACAAGGTTTAAAAGTTCTACAAAATACTTAATTTCTATAAACACATGCTAAGAAAAACCTGACAATGTCAGGTTTTGATAGATATTGATAGATATATCTTTGCAAAGGGCAATTATTTGTTATTTGCCACACTTTTCAGTGTCATTTTGTTAAATGAGCTGAAAAAAATCTCCCTGCCCAAGGTGTCCACCTGTATGTGGAGAACATGGTGTAGATTCAGTCTGCCATCCTGAATTCTGAGTGAACACTCAGCAGAACCTCTTAGATGAACTTCCTATGAGCTCACACATCACATCTCCTACTAGGTAAGGCTACAAAATTTCTGTTTATAGAATAGAATCATAGAATATTTTGGGTTGGAAAGGGACCTTAAAGATCATCGAGTTCCAAACCCCCTTCCATGGACAAGGAACACCCTGTTATTGTTTAGCAAATAACAGATGAAAGTATAATGAAAATAAAATCACTAGGCAGAGAAGTTAAAAAAATCTGTTTAGACTACCCTGGAAGTATATTTATACAAATAATTATAGAATCGTAGAATAGTTTGGGTTGGAAGGGGCCTTAAATATCATCAAGTTCCAACCCCTCTCCCATAGGCAGGGACACTTCCCACTAGATCAGGCTGCTCAGTGCCTTGTCCAGCCTGGCCTTAAACACCTCCAGAGAGGGGGCATCCACAACCTCTCTGGGCAACCTGTTCCAGAGTTTCACTACCCTCATTGTAAAGAACTTCTTTCAACCTTAATTGAAGAATTATGTCCATCACATCAATAAACTAATTAGCTGAGTGCCATCAAAGAACATGGTGGTACATAAGAAGTCCATGTCATGTACTGAAGAAAATGAGGTTTTGGAAAGGGGCAGCAGGGTCAGATGAAGAGAAACTGGTGCAATTTTCCACTCTGCCACAGATATGCTGGGTGATAGTGGGTGACTATGCTCAGTCCTGCAAGCATGACTTTGCTGTATGGACAAGATAATTTTGCTGTGAGTTGCTTAGAATCAGCAATGTTAATATCTTCAAAATTCAGTAATAAACTCTAGCCTGATCACCTCTCCTCCTCTCCTTCAATTTTGGCATAAAACTTTAAGTTACTTTATTTCCTTCTGCTCTTGTCCCCCAAGAAAATTTAAGGCTGATTTGTAAATGGGAGAATGGTGATTCAGCCATGAATATACACTTCCATTGAAAAACAAAGCAAAACTTACATTCAAGGCTAGGAAAGTTACTCCAGAAGGAACGTGTAAAAAGTAAAACAATAAGACCTCATTGGGGAGCTCATTTTAGAGAAAGCACAGCAGGATGCAAAACTACAGAAAAACAATATTCAAAAAATCTGACCTATATATCACTATTTTCTAGTGACTAGAGTTCATTTAAAACAACAGATTAAAGATGTACTGCACAGGACTCTTTGAAGCTGAGAGACACATTCAGTTTAAATAACCCAATTCAAATTACCTAAAAATAAAAGCAACATCTTTTTTTCTTTCCCCTTACCAAAAAGTAACAACAAAGCAAGCTGAGAGTTCTGCTATTAGCAGGCAGCTAATAATAAATGAGTATGAAACAGAGTTATAACTTTGTAGGGTTTTATATGAGTAAATGCTTACTTTGGCTATGAGCAAACCTAATAAACTCACAGAGAGTGCTGAGGTCGAAGGGATTACAAATGCAAAAGCAAAAAACAGTCTCAAACTGTTCCAGAGTTTCACTACCCCGTTTCCATACTATAAACTTAGGCATTTCCATATAATTCTAGTGGGAAATAATAATGATTAACTTAGTGTCTCATGGTAGCAGTGTGTTAGAATAGGCACATGTTAGAATATCTCCTTCCAGCCTTTCCTACTTCTCTGTTTCCCTCCCTGAAGTGCTACAGTGAAAATCCTTCTTACAAAAGGAGGCTTGGTTGTGAACTTTTAACAGACAGGAAAAAGGGACAAATCAAACCTTCCCCTCCTTGAGAAAGCTTTTGAGTTGTGCTGAACATAGCCCCAGGTTACCTCTCCACTTCGAGTAGCTATTCAAAGTTAAGCATGTGTTTAAGCACTCTAGGAATGCCAGAAGTGGCCTTTCTACTGAATATAGCCAAGCCTTTATTCACCTTACAAGTGATTACCTTTAAAAGCTTTCCTGTTGTGGAGGCATAAATCATAGAATCGTTTGGGTTAGAAGAGACCTTAAAGATCATTAGACTTGTCCATCTTTTTCTGTAAAAATAACATCATGCATCACCAGGTATTTTCTAGTCTAAATTCAAAATCTGCATGCCTGCAGAAGTTCCTCTGGACAACACCATATCTGAAAAAGACACTCTCTCCACCGAAAAGAAACCCATAATCTCATCTCTAGTTGAAAATTTCCCGAAGAATGAGAGCTGAGCAGAGAGGCCAAATCACCTCTCTTGAGCTGATTCTCTTGATGTAAATGTAAAGTTTAATGTAAAGTTCGTATCAGAATGAAGGTTCTGAAACTGTAGAGAGAGGTGATGAAGCCTGGATGAAAGCCTGCTGTAAGCCTTTCTAGAGCAGCTCACTCAGTGCTCCCTGTTCTGGTGTTGGGGGTCTTGGACTTCTCATCTCACAATGATCCAGAGCAAACCTCAAAAGGTTTGCTGATAAGAAAGGTTTTATTAGAGCAATTGAGGTGCACTTAATCTTGAAATCTTGAGCCTGAGTCAATAGGGTGAGAATGTGTTTAGGGGGTGCTTTCTTTTTTAGCTGGAGAACAAAAAAACTGGATATGGTGGATAATTAACTCCTAGCACCTGCACAGCAGGAAAAGAGGTGTAGACTTCCACCAACTGACCTGACATAGTAGACAATGAGGATTTCAAACACATAAATGGTGGGTAATTAACTCCTAGCAAGAGATGATGAGTATTGGAGGCGCCTGTGCTGGTTTCTATTAGATATGTTGTCAGCCTTTGACACTATTGATCACGGGGCTTGTTGTCTCTTGTGTTGTATGATCTACTTCACATTTAAATTAAACAGTCAGGCAGGTGGTCACCACAATGACTATACCTCTCCAAAGTCCTATATAAACACTGTTTTGAAAGTTCAAGAGGCACTTTAAGCTAGCTGGCCCTTTGCAGAAAGGGAAATTACTCTGAGATGAGTTTTGCTGCCTGAAGGAGCTGTGGATTTGTAGATAAGTGAGGAACTGTCTCTGATTAGATTTTGTAACACTCCTTGCTGAAAAGGTAGTTTGTCGGGAAAAATCTAGAGAAATGGAGGCTTTTTTAGCAGCAATTTGAAGGTAAAACCATCTTTGCAGTCATTTGCCAGTTCCATAATTCTTTTTTTTTTTAGTGCAAGTTAAGTGTCATTAAAGACCAGCCGTCGTAGTTTTATTTCTGTACATTGTATTTGCTCTAAAGACATCCATCTATCCTTGGAAAGTACTTACTACCTTTTTATTAAAGGTTACAGATCTGACTGAAACATATTTATTTGGGCATCTCTGACCAGTGACATTTCAAGATCAAGACCTTTGAGGTTCAGTGTGTAGACCAAAATACAATTATTCTTTTGGGTTTGTCTTCAGATTCATTCATTGAGATGCCTGAGGCTGTATGGGGTGGGCAAATGGAGAGCTGTGTTGTGTCTTCTGCAAAGCTGGTGGGCAGGGATGGGAGAGGATAGCAAGGTGGCTTTAGAGAAAAATCTCTTTTTCTCCATGTCATCAGTTGTCTTCTCCCATCCCAGCTTGGTGATGCCTGTAACAGGAGTGGAAGTACTGTCTTCTATTATAGAATCATAAAATGGTTTGGGTTGGAAGGGACCTTAAAGATCATCAAGTTCCAACAACCCTGCCATGGCAGGGACACCTCCCACTAGACCAGGTTGCTCAGTGCTTTGTCCAGCCTGGCCTTAAACATCTCCAGGGAGTAAGGGGGCATCCACAACTTCTCTGGGCACCCTCGTCCAATGTCTCACCCCCCCCCTCACATTTAGAAATTTCTTCTAACCAGCCTGCATCTCCCCTCTTCCAGTTTACATTCATTGTTTACTCAATAAAAAAAAAGTGTTCAGTGATCTTCCATTTTTAACATAGGCAGTGTATAAAAAGAAATTAATTTTGATTCACATTTGTCCAAATTAAATGGCTTTATTTAACAGGATTATATGAAAGTGTGGAGTCTCCTTTTCCAGAGACATTCAAATCCCACCTGGACACCTTCCTGTGTGACCTGATCTGGGTGTCCCTGCTCTGGCAGGGGGATTAGACAACATGCTCTCTTGGGGTCCCTTCCAATCCTTGACATTCTGTAATTAGCAATGCAATTAGTTCTAACATAGTGCATGTTGCTCACCAGGCAAGGCATGAGAGATTGACAGATGTTCTTTTGAACTACTTCCTCACAGCAAACTTGCAGTACCTGAATGGGGTCTACAAGAAAGCTGAAGAAGGATTTTTTTTTTTTTTTTTGAGTAGTGATAGGATGAGGAGTAGTGGCTTCAAACTGGAAGATCTTAGATTTAGATTGGATATCAGGATTAAATTTTTCACTTTGAAAGTGGTAAGACAATGGAAGAGTCTGCTCATGGTGTCTATGGCCAGGCTGGACAGGGCTTTGGGCAGCCTAGTCTAGTGGAAAGTGTCCCTGCCCATGGCAGGGAGCTGGAACTAGATGATCTTTAAGGTCCCTTCCAACCCAGACCATTCTATGATTCCATGTTCTCAGATCTAGCTGACCCTTTTTTGGAGGTGGAAGGTTTCTTCCAGGTGTTTGCCTGGATGAAGACAGCTTGGAGCAAATACCTCCTAAGTCTTTAAGAACATGAAAGAGACAATATTATCTTTCATATATCTTAATTGGCAGTGATGTATTCACCCTAACTTTTCATTTCACTAATTGATTCAGTAACAAATTAATCTTAAATCCACTGTGGATTTTTTTTTTGTATATTTGTGGGGGTTTTGATTATTTTTTTTGTTTGTTGCTTGGGGTTTTTTTTTGAGTGGGTTTTTTGTTTTTTGTTTGTTTGTTTTTAAAAAAAAAGATGTGCCTGTAGACAAATTCGCCACCAATCCTCCTGCCATTGATGTGACTGCCATTTATTTTCATGGCAGAGCCCCTGGTGGTTTCTGCAACAGTAGTCCTGAGCTTTTAGTTTTATTTTTCAGGAACTCATCTTTTGCAAGTGACTGTGGGTTTAGAGGAACTTCTAAAAATTCTTTCTCATCAAAAATAAGCTCCTATTTTTTAAAATGTCCAGAGTGAGTGTATATGACTATTCTTTGCATTGTAGGTTGGAGACTAATATGCCTTGCCTTTCTCTACACAGTAATCACTATAAGCTAAATTAATTTGCTGTAGGCGTTTATTAGAGGGTGGTGAAGAGCTGGAATTGGTTGCCCAGAGAGGTGGTGGAGTCCCCATCCCTGGAGACATTGAAGGTCAGGCTTGCTGAGGCTCTGAGCAGGATGTCCCTGTCACTGCAGGGGGGTTGGACTAGATGGCCCTTGAAGGTCCCTTCCAACCTCACGAAACTATGATTAGTCTATTTGAAAAGAAGTAGGGAGATTGAGGTGGTAAAGATTTTGTGTGTGTGATTTCTATACATATTTTCAGCAAAAGGATTTTAAATAAATTCCACTAGCTTTGTTTGACCAAATTTGTACAAATACTAGCAATGTGGAATGTGTTCTCTGTGTGTGGACTTCTGAAAAGCATTCTAACTCTCAGTGAGTGACACTGAATTTTTAAATTTGAAAGGTATTAATTGTATGTTTTATTGGTAAAATGCTCATCCTAATGCTCAGTTTCACAGAACAAGTAGCTTTTTTTCAAGAGCTGCTTCAGAAAGTTTCATATTGTTTGCATGAGGACTGCATGTCATCTGTGTTGATTGTGTTACTTTGGAGCATCATGACTCACTGTAAATTGGTCTCGGGCTCTCTGGCCCTATTGTCTTCATTTCTCTATGCTCCATTAACTTACTCCTGATGCTCTCCAGACATTCTTTTCATGCAGTGGTCTGTTTTTTGTCTTTTTCTTAATATTGCACAATCTCTCGCCCACTTGCACATGGTCAAAAATGTCATCATCAATTTGATTCTAGTTATAACATTAGTCCAGAATCTTCCAGGCAGATTATCGTACGTTATCTGGATAGTGCCTGCTTTCAAAATAGAGTAGGATCTCTGGGGCTTCTCTTCCCAGGCAATTTTGTAATAACATATTGTCTGGGGCATCTCTGCTCTCTCTTTCACTGTCCAGCAGTGGACAACAGCTCTTGACAAGTGCATCTTCCGAGACCCACTAATTTGTTTAGCACCCAGGATAAATTTCATCTCTGTACAGAATAGGCACCACAGCTGGTTAGATCTATTGGAAAGAGAAGCATTAATTCAACAGGAAACACCAACTTTTCTCACTTTGAGTGAACATCTAAATATGCCCTTATAAAAAAACCCCAAAATTATGTCACTGAAGCAGTTTTCTACTGGTTTTGTGCTAATGCCTGCCAGTTTCCCAGTCACCTGCTATTCTGTACAGACAGGTAGTATCCTCTACTGTGCTTTTTTGACCCAGATTCTTTGTACATCAATGTTTGCAGTAAACAGCAATCTATTTGCCTTGTGACTAAACTTTTCAGTCTTTCTTAGGACTACCCAGCAACTGGATAAAAATAAAGCTGATGAATAAAGCCTGGGATATACTAACAGTTCAAGTGAAGGTGGTTAAAAAAAAATTAATAAATGATGTTGATAGGAAGCTACATTGAACAGTTTTCATTTGCTGCAATTTACAATCACATCTCCTTTGCACAGTCTGCAGTCATTTCCCTGTCTCATTCCCATCATAGCTAAAGCAGATCTTTCATTTCTCTGATGTGGAAAAATACAAGGATGTCTGAAGAATTTTTTCCCCCTCTTGCCTCCCATCTACATTGCTGTGACACCGTTGCAAACCTAGCTGTATTCTTCATAAAGCATATCAGAGTATCGTTTTATCTGTTCTCAAGCTGCATTTGTGCAAGTCTGCAAAAATCAAACAAGTTCTGCTTTTTTTTTTTTTTCCAAATAGTTGTAATAATAGTAATAAAAAGAAATAAACTTTAAAGCCTTGAAGTGATGCAGAGCAAGCCCCATACATCTCCCTGGGAGGCAAAGCTGTGATTAGCATGTTTGAATGCCTCACTACAAGTGATACTTTGTGAAAATGCAGCATTTTTGTGGGAATGGAAAGTGCAGTTGCAAAGCAGGTTGTTAATTAACAGAAGACTTAGTGTAGTGTTTGCTGTGATTTCATCCTGGTTTAACAGAGCAGAACCAAACTGAGGAGCCAGAAAAACTACAGAACAGGCAGGCAAAAGCTCTTCTGTTGGTGGTGAATTTTTACATCCTTAATATTTGATTTTAAAAGTTCTTGTGGTCCCTGTACATTAGGGTAAGGGGAAGAAAATCAAGAAGTACTTGTTTTAATTCAAGGTTTTGTGCATTAAATGTACAGATGTTTGTTTTTCTGAGATGGTTTCCAGTGTTGCAAAGCTGGGAGATGAAGACAGCAGGTTTATGTTGTTGAAATATTATCAGTGTTTCAGGCCGACACTTGACAGCTAAATTATCCTTGCAGAGTAAATAGGAAGGAAAGGGAGGTTCCCTAGGGTAGCAGCATCATGTTAAGACAGCTGAGTGTTTTCTCTTCCCCTGCACTAATCCTGCTGCCTAAGCCAGTCTGTGAATGCTCCCTAATTCTCTGCCTGTTTCACACTTCAGGTTGAAGTGAGTGGATGTGGGTTTTGCTGCTGAACCAACAAAGGTTGTTGTCTTCTGCCTCTATTAATAACTTTGCAGAGCTGTTGTGAACAGATCAGGTACATTCTGACGTCTGATACAGGGCATCACCAAATAGATACAACTGGTGAAAATTATAAGCACATCAGAAAAGCACGTCTTAATTTATTTTAAATGTCCATTCCCATTTTTTTACTGATACCCTATTCCTATTTTTTTTAATTGCACTAATATTACAGCTTCTCCTTGTCAGATGAAAGTAAGTGATGAATGAACTTGATGATCTTTAAGGTCCTTTCCAGTCCAAACTATTCTGTGATTCTATGAAGTTACTTTCAGTGTAATGACATATCCCAGCTCAGCATGACAAAATCAAGTGAATTATAGATCAGTAATAGATGAAAAGTGCTCTATCCAAATTGTCACTGAGATCATGTGTGGTGAAAAGACTCTATCTCCTTAAGTGATTATGAAATAGAATCATAAAATGGTTTGAGTTGGAAGGAACCTTAAAGATCAACTAGTTCCAACCCCCCTGCCATGGACAGGGACACCTCCCACTAGACCAGGTTGCTCAATGCCTGGCCTTAAACACCTCCAGGGAGGGGGCAACCATGGTTCCAT
>VZTY01027260.1:0-10620 GCA_013400935.1 Turnix velox | reverse complement strand
CTGGCTCCATTCTCCTGACACTCTCCCTCTACATATTTATAGACATGAATGAAGTCCCCCCTCAGTCTCCTCTTTTCCAAGCTAAAGAGACCCATCTCCCTCAGCCATTCTTCATAAGGAAGGTGCTCCAATCCCTTCATCATCTTTGTGGCTCTGTGCTGTACCCCCTCAAGCACTGGGGGAGTATCACCCCTGGACACACACACTAGTATCCTGCAATCCATTACAGCCCAGCCTCTGGCATCCACAGACCTGAGGCTGTTTGTGGCCCTTAGCACCCTCTAGGAGCACCCTTGCCATCCCTGGTCTGTGAAGCAGGAGGTGAATGCAAAAGTGGTTTGTGTTGCTTGCTATTCCCCAATTGCCAAACCACTTTGAAGCCTTGAATCTTACATGCTGATGCTTTAGCAGAGAACAAGATAATCCTTCCACATCCTGACATTCTTCAGGCAGATTCTTGGCTCTAGTCTTTCTTCAGAAAAGAGATTGAGGGAATCTTCCTTCCTCTCCAATCTCAAGTTCCCATCCTTGCCATGCATGCAGCACCAAGAATGACTCATCTGTAACTGGAGAAGGGCAGCAATATTTACTTTTCTCTCAGTGCTAGGGTTAGTGGAGATTGAATTTGTTGTGGCAATATAAAAGTGAAATTTGCTCCCACATGTTGGTTGTCATACTAAAAACTCTCTCAAGAATAAGAAATGATTGTTGGGCCTTTTTTGTTGCCTTGTCTCACAAAGTCATTTGACAGACTCTGTTCCATCAGTTTGCACATGAAATATGCTTTATAAGCTCATTTCTCTTGGCTGAGGGCCCACGGGCTAGCAAGCATTTAAACCTACATGGCTGTGAATGAAAATGCCCTATTGAATGCTGCTGAAATACCCAGAGCTGCCCCAGGTCTGATCTGGGTACTCCTTCGGCTGCCTGTCCACACTCAAAAATGCACAGCAGCAGCAGACTGGGATGGCCTCCAGGGTTTGGGTAGATCTCCTTTGCCTCCTCCTTTATAACTCCTGCTACATATCTGCCCCAGAAGAATTGATTCCCTGTGAGGCAGCTTCATCTTCTGCTGTCTGAAATAGAAAGCAAGAGGCCAGAGGTTGTTGAGATGCTGAGAGCAGAACTGTTGAGCTCTGCAAGTAAGGATTGACCTTGCGAAAAAGATAGGATGGAACTTGTTGGAATGAAGCCATGAGAGCAGCAAACTGTACTGGGAACAAGATCTAACAGAAATAAGGACAACTGGTATTTGTGTAAGATAATGGGGATCTTTTGTCAGTAGGCCCTAGGATGGAAGATAACTGCTGGTATAAAAACCTCGCTGTAGCTCAACAAAGTAGCTCTACTGATTCATATCGAGTAGCATGGAGTCTGTTTCTCCATGGCAGCATGAATGGGTCTGGGGTCTAACTTGGACCATGGGAACTAGCTATGAAGAGCCCAACCAGACTAAGTTATCGCCATTTGCCCATCACTGGTACCATTCAGCGTGTGGAATTCTAAAGAACACTGTGCAACAAAACAGCCTTTCTGACCCCAGACTCCATAAAGACATGTCTGTTGTGTTACAGTTTCATATGAACTGTGCAGTGCTAAACATTATCAAGGAAAGGTTGTTTCCTTACTAATAGTGGTAAAAAATCAAGTGATGTCTTTCTGACTGTTGTGAACAGGACTGTGTTTGTAAGCCCAAACATGCTAACTACAAAGCTTTCTTGTCTCCTGTGATCCAAGTTTTATTCCCACATCAGCACGCATAACAA
Source organism: Turnix velox (assembly GCA_013400935.1). Lineage (NCBI taxonomy): Eukaryota > Metazoa > Chordata > Aves > Charadriiformes > Turnicidae > Turnix > Turnix velox. The sequence goes on along the minus strand of VZTY01027260.1, from coordinate 8,854 downwards.
CAACTTGAGGGAACAAAAGAGTCTTTGTTTAAAATAAATGATTATTCAGTCCTTTTTTAATTTAGCATAGTCTGACCCTTTGTCTTCAGAAGCTCAAGCCTGGCTGCAAATTGTTGGAGTGCCTAAAATTCTCAATGTATTAAAATTGCACTTTTTAGAAATGGCAAGCAGCTGAGCCCAGCAGGGAGGGAGGAGAGGGCAGGACCAAAGGTAGGGGCTGTTTTTCCTCTTGGTTTTCATTGTTTGCATGCAGTAGAGCTCTGCCTCCCCTTTCAAACAGAATTACAGTGTGCAATGTGCCTTTGTGGCCTAGAAGGCCAGTGGCATCCTGGAGTGTATTAGAGGGGGTGTATTCAGTATGTGGAGAGTGGTTCTCCTCCCCATCTACTCTGCCCTGTTGAGACCACATGTGGAGTACTGTGTCCAGCTCTGGGGCCCTCAGCTGAAGAAGGACAGGGAACTGCTTGAGAGAGTCCCGCAGCAGAGACAGAGATGGTAAAGGGATTGGAACATCTCCCTTATGAGGAATGGCAGAGGGAGCTGTGTCTCTTTAGCTTGGAGAAGAGGACACTGAGGGGTGACCTCATTCATGTCTATAAATATGGAAAGGGTGAGTGTCAGGAGGATGGGACCAGGCTCCTCTCAGTGATCTCCAATGGTAGGACAAGGGGCAATGGGTGCAAGCTGGAACACAGGAGGTTCCACAGGAATCTGAGAAAGAACTTTTCCACAGTGAGGGTGACGGAACACTGGAACAGGCTGCCCAGAGAAGTTGTGGAGTCTCCTTCTCTGGAGACATTCAAAACCCATCTGGACAAGTTCCTGTGTGACCTGTTGTAGGTGTTCCTGCTCTGGCAGGGGGATTGGACTAGATGATCTCTTGAGGTCCCTTCCAGTCCCTAATATTCTGTGATTCTGTGATCTTTTAATTAAATGTTCCTCTTTATCTGTCAGGTGACCAGATGGGGTGTTAAGGATGTGAATATAATAGCACATATGCTGGAGATTAGGGTGTAGAATATGCACATAGATGTGCTTGTTTTGGTATGAGGTGCATGGGAGCCTGAGCTGAACTGGCTCAGGGTCACTTATAGTTCAGAAATGAATGCCCACACAGGCAGAGAGAGCACGTGTGATTAATTTTGAGTAATTTTTTTTTTTATTATTCTGTGTCCATAGAAATTTTATTTCATCTTCATGCATGTATTTGAAAAGCCACTAGTATTTAGAAGGTCTAGTCACACTTGCATGAAGCCAAGGACTCAGGCACTAACGACCACTAAATAATCTGTTCAATTAGAAATCATGTTTATGTTGCTCTATATGTACCTTTTGGAGATACTGTAATAAATCGTGTAATTTTATTTAGTGTTATCAATTTGAGCCCAAGATTTTGCGCAACACAGAATACAGAATGCAGTTTGCTGTCCTTTCAGTTCAATGTGAACAGTTCAGGATAAATCTGTAGCCAGATAAATCAATCCTGGTACACCTGAAATTGGCAAACATACTTAGAAAAACTTTATTTTCTTTGCAGACAATTTACCAGCAAGATGAAAACATCGTATTTATCAAACTGTTGACAAGCATTGGTTGAATTAGCTCCAATATTCATAGTGATATCTTAACTGCCATTGTATTGCAAGGTTTTGGATTTATTCTCTTTCAGTACTAAATTGTAAATCTGAGACAAAAAGTGTGGAGTCATAAAGCATCTTAAAGCAGAGACATGTACCACAGTAAATGGATTAGCTTTTTACATTCCGGGAACAAAAGAAACATAAAATCCTCCAAATTAAATTTGTTTGAAAAGCAAACTCAAATGAAGCCAACACTTTTAAATCTGCTAAAGATATAAACAGCTGTTTGACTTGCAGAGTTCAAGGTAATGTCACAAGCATGAGGACAAGTCATAGAATCATAGAATGGTTTGGGATGGAAGGGATTTTAAAGATCATCTAGTTCTAAACCCCCTGCCATAGGCAGGGACACCTCCAACTAGATCAGTGCCTCATCCAGCCTGGCCTTAAACACCTCCAGAGAGGGGGCAGTCTCTCTGGGCAACCTGTTCCAGTTCTCACCACCCTCACAGTGAAGAATTTCTTTCTTATATTCAGCCTGTACTGGGCTCTGGTGAGGATACGTGAATGGAAGGACTGGAAATAATGGATGAAAAATGCAAGAGGGAAGATTCAGGCTAGATATAAGGAAGAAGTTCTTTACGGTGAGGGTAGTGAAACACTGGAAGATGTTGCCCAGAGAGTTTATGGATGCCCTCTCTCTGGAGGTGCATTAGCAACATATTTTCTATGACACAAAGACATTGCCAGGAGGGACTACACTGTGTCCCCCAGACTACAACAGCTCTGAGCCTATTTAATACTGAGTTCATGAGGGGGATCTTTTTCACAATCTAAATCTTTGATTGCTGTCACAACGATGAAGCTCTACTTTTGCCACAGCACTCGGCCAAGCTATCTAGATACATATATCTAGCTACATGCCCTTATACATATAGATATATCTATATTCAGCTATATAGCCTGTAATGCTATATATAATTAATAAAATTGAGAGATCAGCCATATAATACACACACACACATACACATATATATATTTATATTCATTTTGATGTTCTGATGGAGCCCTACATGCAAAGAACTGCCTGTGTCAGCCCCTGGGCTCCCACAGCCCTTGCAGATAATATTCTGATCACACAAAAATGCAGCAGCAACCACTGTTTTATCACATGGCCCTTCCATACACAAATGTCACATTATGTATTGTTCTTGCCAATGCAAATGTCACTTCAGATTGTTCACAGGCTGCAGACATGCTCCAGGTTACTCAGGGTCCCCTGTGGAGCTGAGGCATGAATTCTCAGCACTTCACAGGAGGGGAAACCTTTGCTGCAGAGATAGGCAAGGGTACACTAGGCTGCCTTGCTGGCACCAAGAAGGCCCCCCAAAAATGTCAAGCCCCCTTCTGACCCCTGAAATGCAGCATCAAACAAAAGCAGGGCAGGACAACTTCTGCGGAAACACAGTATTAATGATTCAGCTTCTGTGATCTGTGAACACGGATGAACAGGAAGGTCACAGGTGGGACTTTTCTGAGCACAAAATGGACCTTCAAAGAAGGTCAGGCACCTAAAAAGTAGGGAAAGGAGAAGAGCACAACACTTGCTGTGTGACTTCTACAGATAATCACTCCTTTGCTGTTTCTACAGCAACTACTTAGACTCATAAAATGGTTTGGGTTGGCAGAGACCATAACGATCATCTAGTTCCAATCCCCCTGCCATAGGCAGGGACACCTCCCACTAGATCAGGTTGCTTAGTGCCTCTTCCAGTATGGCCTTAAGCACCTCCAGGGATTGAGGGGGCATCCACAATCTCTCTGAGCACCCTGTTCCAGTGTCTCATCACCTCCACAGGAAAGAATTTCTTATCTTCAGCCTCAATCTTCCCTCTTCCTAATTAGTTCTATTATTACTAGTCCTGCCATCACATATCCTATTAAAAAGTCTTTCTGAAGGTTCTCTTCCCTATTAACCAGCCTTTCTGAAGTTTCCCTTCAGGTATTGAGAAGCTATTATGAGGTCCCCCCGAGCCTTCTTTTCTCCAGGCTGACCAATTCCAACCCCTTCAGCCTGTCCTCAGAAGGCAGTTGCTCCAGCCCTTTGATCATCTTCATGGCCCTCCTCTGTACCCACTCCAACAGCTCAATGTCTTTCTTACATTGAGGGCTCCAGAACTGGACAGAGTACTCCAGGTGGGGCCTCACCAGAGCCAAGTTTAAGGGCAAAATCACCTCTCTTTGACCTGCTGGTCACACTGCTTTGAGTCTGCATCAGACAGATTGGACTAGGTGATCTGCTGAGATCCCTTCCAGTCCCAAATATTCTGTGATTCTATGATGATGCAAGTAATTAATTTGCTGTTCAATGAACCACAGAAGCTGGTGTAGAAGAACATGTAGAGCTATATGTTCTCTCCCTGCCTCCTAGTCACTGACATCCAGCACTTCTGAAGTTGACTGTTTTGCCACCCAGCTTTTAGGAATATATCATGCAAAACTCAGTGGGTCTTACCCTCCTCCTTATGGAATGTTAACACAACCTTGCTTGACTGAATGCACCATCAGCTACACTCTTTCATAAAATGATACACAGAATTAATTAATTTTGACATGAAAGTTTCTTATTTGTGGCCAGGAAATTCCTTTCAGATTACATGCTTCAAAAATACAAATTAGGAATCTGTGGAGGGGGGGATAAAATTACTCATGATTTTAGCAAAACATATGCTTGCAGCTACTGAGACATGTAGGTTTGGCAGGAAGCAAATCTGTACACAGCCTATTACAAAGGGCATCTTGTTGGTTTCTACTACAAATGCACAAGTAACTGACAGGCTGTTTGAAAACTCCTCATGAAAATGGCTTTTCCGTTCTGTTGGGGTGGTGTAGTTTTTTTAAAAAAAATACAAACAAAGAGTCTACAAACATTTGCAGGACATGTTAAATCCCAAATATTTCTTTTTAGGGAGAATTCTTTCCTGGATGAACTGGCATCTAGCAGATACTATGAGGTTTGGAGCCAAGTGTGTACCCACTGACCAGGATCTCTGCCTCTCCCTTTTTAAGATCTTTCCCAAAGTGGTTGCTGTTAAAACCTGGAGAGAAAACTCCCTTTCCATATTTTGTTCCCTGCTGGTTGAATGTGAATGCACTTTGTTGAACTGTGACTGAGAGTCATGGAATGATTTGGGTTGGAAGAGATTTTAAAGATCATCTAGTTCCAACACTCCTGCTATGGCAGGGACACCTCCCACTAGACCAGGTTGCTCAGTGCTTTGTCCAGCCTGGCCTTAAACACCTCCAGAGAGGGGGCATCCACAACCTCTCTGGGCAACAAGTAGGACTTTTTAATAGGACTTTCACAGGCGTGTCCTGCTCTGGAGCATATCTCTTTTCAGGGCAGTTTCCCTGCCTTTTTTAGCCAAATTGGTAATATCTTCTGTCAAATATTACCTTTTCTTCAGACATCAAAGAAAAAGCAGGGGGGGTTGGTTAGGAAGAAAGGGGGACAAAGGTTTCAGCTAGTTCTTCAGAAAAATACTCTACACAGATGACTATTCTTTTTCATTTGTTGTGTGTTTTTGTTTTCTCTGTGTTTCCTTCCAAAAGTTTGAGATGTTTTCTTTTGGGATTACGTCTTCTATGAAAATAACCAGGCTTCCAAATGCAGTCTGTCAAACATGCCAGGTTACTAGACATGCAGGTTGCCAGAGGAATTTTTGCTGCTTGTATTGATCTAAGTAGATCAGCAATGTGGAAGCTTTGAGCTTTTGCAGCATCCTCAGCACACCTGCAGTGTTTTGCTCAGAAAATGTGAGGTGACGAGAGGAGGAATTAATTTTTTCTCTCCTTTTTGTGCATACTGCAGGGCCACCCCTGAGAGCATGTCTTTTTTGGGAGCAAGGAGTTAAATGGGTGAAGTCCCAGAAGGAAGCTTGACTGGAGCAAGAATCAGTCTGGCCACATGGGAAAGCAAAGCTTAAATGATTGTGAGAGCTAATTAAGTCTAGATGCCTACGGGAATCGAACTATCACCACTTTTTTTGGGTCCAGTTGTTGTGTGTTTACATGATACCTATTACTTTTAGGGACAAGATGTTCTTTACAGTGAGGGTAGTGAAACACGGGAACAGGTTGCCCAGAGAGATTATGGTTGCCCCCTCTCTGGAGGTATTTAAGGCCAGACTGGATGAGGCAACCTGATCTAGTGGGAGGTGTCCCTGCCCATGGCAGGGGAATGGAACTAGATGATCTTTAAGGTCCCTTCTAAAACGTGTTGGAAGGTGATTCTTTTGGATTGTCTTCAAGTAATTTCTGGAAAAATACATCTGTCCAAGCTAGCTTAATAATCTGTTAAGTGTGACTGTCCCTGAGCTCCATGGATAGAGCTCCATGGCTAGAGCTCCATGGCTACAGCCACAGAGCTCACAAGACCAGCAAGTAACTGAAAAAAAAGATATCCTAAAGGAACAGAGGAACAAAACAGGCAACATTTTAAATTCTCAAAAGTCAGAGCATGTTGGGGATTGTTTTGCTTGTTATTGTTACAGTATGGTCACACTTGTGCTTTGAATTTTAGTGGCCCTGTTCCCTAAAGCTATGTTGTGTGGCTTGTTCAGTTGTTGCTCTTTTTATGTTGCTAGAGGTCTTCTCCTGCAGTACTCCCTCAGGGAGACAGCAGATGCTTCTTGACAAATATCTTTTCATTCCCTGCATAAAAGTAAACAAAGAGCAAACCATAACCTGAGCAGCACCTGCAATCTGCTAAAGAGACCTTCTTTAAATGCTTGTGATAGTTCATGGGTTGGCAAAGCCACCATAATATAAAAACAAACACCATTCACCAACAGTGATGTCCACTGCAGTGAGTACCAGGTGATACAGACACTTTGTTCTTTCTTGTCTGCTGCACAGACAAGTTGCTTTAGGATCTTTTGTAGGAAGTTCCTCTGAAGTGGAGGCTTTTTTTAGTGATTTTATTAGTTCACTTCCAGACTGGTGACCCAGTCCATGTCTGCTATTGTGTGGGAAGTTATCCATGATGGTGTGTAGCTGAGCTGTGTACTTGGCAGTCCACGCCATAGAAAAATCTGCTTGACAGTCTACACCATAGCACTCTACAAGAGGTGCTGGCTGTAGCCACCTTTGGCAGGATGTCAGGTCATGCTGGAGCCCAGGTTCAGCTTGCTTGCTACAGGGACTTTTGTCTACTGCTACAGATTGTTTCAGGCAACATGAGATTGCAAATGTAGTTCATGAAAATTCTATTAAACTGATCAAGCGAGGCAGGAAGGTTTAGCTAGAATGTCTCATGTATTGCATCTGTGAACTCCACTCAGAACATTAAAAGGAACTGATGTAATGACTCATCTATTCATGTATTGTATCATCCATCAGATAACAGCATTTTCAGAAGCACAGGACAGATTATTTTTACGTCTTCTGCAGCATAGACTTGCTTTCTCTTTATTCCCATCTCTCCCCTCCCTCCAATTCTGTCTCCGTGTCTCTCCCTCTCCAATTTATCAGAATTAAACAAGTCTCTGATTATTCTTTCTGCCACTGAAAATAAAGTCATTCTCAGAAACAGATGTCGAAAGAGCCCAGTGAAATAATCCTGGAGGCAGATGCAGTCTTCCATAAGCTGCCAAGCTCGTGGTGCAATCAAAGTGATGAAACAAAATGGAACAGACTGCAGAAAAAGTAATTAAATTATAGTTCCATTGTAGAGGCACATTTTAAAATTACTGAAATTCGAAGCCCATAATACAAGTATTATAGTTGAGAGAATACTTGCCATGGGTCATGTGCATCTTTTTTTTTGAACAGTTATTAATCATGCTTGACTGGAAAGACATGTGTAACCTACAACAAACTGTGGCTGTAACTGTGCCAAAGGAAGCTTTTGTTCCCTGAAGAGAATTGTATCAAAGGCCAGTGTGTCCTACTATTACATGTGCAATTGCAAAGTGCAGAATCTGAAACGGGGCATTTCACATTTTACTACAGAGAACTGGAGGGCAAAAAAAAAACCAGGAAAACAAGTATTTTATTTTTTTTAATACTATGTGACCTGCTTTTTCTCTTACCAAGTTAACTTACTCCATGACTGTATAATAGTAAAAAAATATTCCTAAACTGGCCTTCCTTTCTATGACAGAACATCAGGGTTCTTGTAAAAGTGGAAGAGATGGAAAATGTACAATCTTGAAAACTAAAGATTAGTTCATTTGACTGTGTTTCCTTTCCATTACAAATTGAGCCTATAGAAGAGCAGATATAAAATTTCCAAATTATTTGTGTTTCTGGTTGCCAATATCTAAATGTCCTGTTGGAGCCTATTGATTTGTTTATTAAAAGTTAAATGGAAGGCTTTAACAAGGACTGTTCATTCTGCCTTCTCAAGTTTGTAAAATTGTGGCTTTTTGTTTTTTCCTATGCAAGGAGTTATTTCTACTTTGAGATATATTATATATAATAGAATGTAAAACTAGAAGTTGAAGTGCATACAAAAAATCAGCTGTAGAGCAATTACAACCCCACACTAATTTATTGCAGAATTTGATGTTTTGGTTCATTCTAGAATTAAAGCCAACTTTGCAAGATGGAATTTCCTATAAAATTGGTTCTCTGTGTCTAAATTGTGTTTAAGACCTGATCCAGCATTGCCCTTGCTGAGGATTTCAGCAGACTTCAGTGTATTTCTTAACTTCTGGGGAGCTTTATGCAATCTTTCTACATGGAAATATAAGAGCTACCACTGCTTCTAGAAAGTCATTCAGCATGAAAGATAAACCAGACAGTTTTTTGGGACAGAAATCTAGCTTGAATTGCTTCCCTTTCTGAGTACTTAAGTCATCCTTGCAACAGCCAGCCACTCTTGTGACATCCCAGTTTCTCTCCTTTTCCCTATTTCCCTCCAGTCAACAGCATTTTTCAAATACTGCCAAGTTTGTTACCAGGGAAGTTCCACATCTATCTTTGCTTCTGTGTCTTTTCTGTTAGTGATTTTTCTTCACCTTTCTCTCAATAAATTGGAGCTTTTCTTTTTCCTCTTTTTTCTTTAATCTGTGATAAGGGAACATCCAGGCACCAGAATTAAATAGAATATGGTGATGCTTTTTAAATCAGTGACAAAAATATTGATTAAAGTGGCTTAAATCTTGGTGTATGTTTGGCTTTTTACTGTGAATATTGACTCCTCATGAAAGAGTAATTCATTGTGGGCTGGTTGTTGGGGTTTTTGGTTGGATTTTTTTGCTTGTTTTGTT
>VZTY01027257.1:125619-145575 GCA_013400935.1 Turnix velox | reverse complement strand
CTGAGCAGCCTCATCTAGTCGAAGGTGTCTAATTCACTGGTATTTAACAGGTACTGAACTGTAATGGTTTTAATTTGTCCCAAAAATTAATTCTGTGTACAACATTAATCAATGTGAATGGGATATAGTGGGAATTGAGCTCACATATGAAGTCCCTATGTGCCATTGCTTCCTGGTGACTCTCAGTGGATGGCAGTTACCCATTAGGCAGGGCAGACACCTTGCTCACAGTCCCATCATGGGTGATGCTCCACTCCATGGTCCTCACTGCAGAAAACTTACTCCAATACCTTGAGTACCCTGGCCACACAGGTGAGGGTTTGTAATTTTAAAAAATCCTATCAGTTTATCAGTGAAGCAGGCAGTGATGCTGACCACCCTGCAGCTTGTGTTTGAAGAGGTTAGAAGAGGGGTGACCAGCCTTTGACTCCAGAGCCATAGACAGTGGATAAATCAAACCTCTGCTCATCCTAAGGCTGCCTCACACAGACAGCTCTGCTGTGAGGGAACACTGACGCCTCCAGGGCTGGAAGGAGACAAGCTAGAAGGAGCAGTTACATCATCACCTCCCAGCTGTCCTGGACTGTGCTCCATGGCCCCCATCAGACCCAAGCCATCCCTTGACCTTAGGGTCTTCTGGTCGTCAGCTGTCCCCTCTGCCCTCTGTGCAGTACATGCCCCGTGGCTCGCTGGATTTTTGTTATTTGTCTGCTCCAGTCACAAAGCCTGTACATAACTGAAGTTATATGGGTGGGGAATGGTGCTTTTACATGCCCCACCTGCTGCTTATAATAAAGTCATAGAATCATAGAATAGTTTGGGTTGGAAGGGACCTTAAAGATCATCAAGTTTCACCCCCCCCTGCCATAGGCAGGGACACCTCCCACTAGATCAGGCTGCTCATGCCTAACTAGAAGCAGTACACATTGAACTACTCAGAATAATAGGTATTTATTTTCAGTGCTATTTTAATTAAATATTGGCATAATATATCCATGTCTGAGGTAATAAATTAAAAATAAATTCAAGATTTCAGTCCCATATTTGTGCTGCATAACTTTTCTACCATTACACATAATTTTGAAGCAAACACACATAACCCATAATTCTGAATGCAGCTAAGAATATTATTTTAATACAGTCACTTTATGTTTCAGTATAATTTTGCCAAGAATGGTTATTGCATGATATACTTTTAATAGACATTTTAGTTATACTAGTCTTTTCTATTAAATCACACATATTCTAATAATAGGAAGATGGGCATGAAGATGTGCTTTGAGCCAGGGAAGGCAAATATTGAATCAGTGATAGCACATACTGCAGGGACATAGTCTGCCTGCGCTAGAGCCCAGATCCAGCAAAGCCATGTCAGGGTGTGCTTAGCTTTAGACGTATGAGTCATTTCAGTGCCTTCCATGGACTTAAGTTTTTGCTGAATCAAGGACTAGCCAAGTCTGCAGACCTAAATTGACTCCTTTAACTGTGTGTTATCTGAAAACAGTTTTGCTGGTTTCACATTTTGTGTGATATTTTGTAATAACCTTCGCAAGATTTGTTGTATCAGTGAAGCAAGCACCCATGAAAGTTTCTAACCTGGTTCATAAAGACATGATGTAAAAATAAGCAGCTACAATGACTCTCTTATACACACTTTGTTAAAAGCAACATCTGGTTTGAAAAGTTATTAAAGTAATTTTTCCCATGGTAAAATATATTTAAAAAAATAAACTCTTCATTTCATCATCTTCCATCAAACATATAAGCTTGTTGAAGGGCAGGGCATACCTCAGGTATTTTCATTTATAAATGCAAGAGACTGATTCTATCAATCTTTCTGCACTTAAATGCTGGTGGTAGTAAGGCCCTTTCAGCTAAGTTTCCATCAAGCCCAACATCAGTGAGCTAAAGAGACGAACAAAGGAAAAATTTGCTTGCATATAACGTTTTCATAATCCTGAATTGAAAAAAAAATCCTCTCCGCTTAGGAAAAAACTCTCTTTTAACTGCTGCCATTAAAAAAGTACACCTCACCCTCACACTGTTTTAAATTTAATCAGCGATCTTGAATGCAAAAGATTTAAACACTTGCTAAAATTACTGTGGCGTGCCATCAGGCTCTTAGCATTCATAAATCGTGCTACTCCCCATTTGAATTAGGAAGCTATAGTTTAGAGTTAGAGCTAATGGTTGTCTTGGTGTTAAAGGACTATTTCCACCTGATTTTCTTTACTCTGTTTTGCAAATGGTCAGTGCTCATGATGTGATCCTGAAAAACCGTTTGGTGTTATTACCAAAAGCTATATAGTCTGTGTGAAAACTCTCCATGCTCATGCAGTGATTTGCATCATTGAGGGGACCACAGCACACACTGCAGTGGTCTTGTGCCTGGCCACCAAGGCACAGCTGTGCAGCCCGGGATCTTCAGTACTCCACTGAGCTCACTATTGCCATAGACTCATCAAAAGTTGCCAGCCTAATCTGCTTTGGGGTAGGGATGGAGAGAATCTCTCCAGTGTCAGGTGGTGAGTGAATGCCATTGTCCATTATGTTTGAAACCTCCTCCTCGTGATCCTCATACAGTGTGTTGATGTGCAGCAAAGGGTGGGCTGGGTTGCAGTTCAGTGCAGGTGGCGGCTCAGGCTTGACTTGGTTCAAAGTCATACTGGTGGCAGCAGAGGTCGTGGCTATATGGTTGTGGTTACACGTGACAAAAGTCCCGGCAGCTGGCACAGTTCTGCACGTCTCAGATGAGTATAGGATCTCTTTTGCAGGATGAGTGGTGTCTAAAAGAAAACAAAACAGGCAGTTAAAAAATGGGCAGCATTTCACTCTTCTTAGTCCACCAGACAGGAGTGTCCTCAACCAATAAAAATCATTGGCACTTTTGCCACTGGTTTCAGAAATGGACCCAAAAATTAATTAGCTTAGGATGCTTTGAGAACTCCAACAGGACTGTTTCAAAACAGGATTGTAAGCTCAGGGAAAGAAGGCAACAAATGGGTTTTGTGAATCTTGCTCTTTTTTATGCATGCTCATGCTTCCTCTTGTGAATGGTATTGTTGTAAAATGAACAAAAAACAACAGAAAAATATCTTTTATTCCCCTCTACAGTCTGGCAAGTGTTTCATAAATGTTATGATTTAATATTTTGACAAATGTTATGAATGTTGAAATCCAGAGAATGGAATACAAAAAGCACAGATATTTCCAATAGGAAAAAAATAGTGGTTACACAATGTAAGCCACTTGTCTTTATAAAGATTTCAGCAATTTGACATGAACCAATGTCTATTCCCAGAAATTTTAAGTGTACCTTACCTGGTGGACTATCATATAGATCTAACTCAAAAACAAAGCTGAAAATTTTTAATGGGAATGGGGAGTAACAGAGCCCCAAAACCACAGTAATTATTTTTTGCTCTTAAAATATTCAAGCACTGATTTAGACAAAAGTAATTGAGACCAGAAAACCCCAGTAGTTTTGAGGAGTTGAAATCAGAGCAGGTGACTGCATAGGGAATGTTGTAGAACAGCTCACATGCACATCGGGGAGCTGGGAGGCTCTAGGGAGCATAAGGATTTGGAAGTGACAGAAACTTTTATACCTCAAATCACTTCTTTGCTGGGCAGTGGGGTGACGGTAGCTGTCAGTCTGTCGAAGCCCAGAGGGAGGTCTTAGCTTGTAATGAGATGAGAGCCATTGCTTTAAGTACGTACAAATCTTTCTGTAACTTAACTGCAGTGCTTCTTTCTTATGTCAACAGCTTACAAAAATAAACAAGACTATATCTATCTCTGTCTTTCAGTTTATCTACTAATCTATCACTTCTCTTAGTGCTCACATGGCTTTCTCCATCTTTCTAGCACCTAACAATTACCAATACATTTGAAACACTCCTTCAAGGTTAGAAAGGGACAGGATTTCCAAGACACACACAGAGAACTGAGGGACAGAAAGAGCACCTCCTGTGAGGACCTACAGGACAGAATTCCTGAACCTCTGACCAGCACCCACATCTTTGACCATCCACACCAGCAATTTACAATGTCTTTTGCATGAAAAATTATATAAATGCTCTGAGCTGTGATTTCTTAGGTGACAAATTCATGCCAGCTCTAAAGAATATGTACTTTAAGAGATTTTTTTCTACAGGCAGCTTTATCTGCCATTAGCATGGTTACTCACACACTGCTAAGTGGCAGTTACTGGCCCAAGTACTGGTTCTCTACCATGGTACTTTCCATACGACTTGAAAATAAGCAGGTATGAAACATGTCAGGTGCTGGTGGAGCAGGAAAGGGTATTATGGAGGCTAAACTCTTCTCATTTCTGCGTCAAGCCATGACCACATTCATAACTGTGAAAATCTGCTAACATTTGAAAAATTACCAACAGCCTTCATGCTGTCTTGTAGGAGCTCTACTTGTAATAATCCTTATCTTCCATATAGCTGTTACAGAGAACTTCTATTTCTGAGGTCTGCAAGCCCCAAGTTCATTAACCATCCCAAAATCTAACAAGGCAGAACAAATATTCAGATGAACTTTGATTTCCTAAAGATCACAATGCAAATTGTGCTCTGTGGAGCTGGTAGAGGCATTATGGCATACTGTACCTTTGAGAGAGGAGGTAACGTGTACTACGACATTCTCTTCCTGGTTCAAAAATCCACCCTCTTGGCTTTTAGATGTAGGCATTGAAGGAATGGTTTGAACCTCTGGCTTGGGCTTTTTGCTACTAAGTAAATATGGATGAACATCCAAGGAAAAGTGTCGTGTGTGCTTTTTTTCACTGCTTGTGCTTGGGATAGCATTTTGCTCAGTTTTATGAGCAGATGATTGCTGTGAAGTTTTTGCAGCAGACTCTAACAAAGGAGCTATAAGGCTATCCGTTGCTGTTTTCCTCCGCACAGGCTTTGGTTTGTCAGGTTTATGGTTCTCAACCTTCATAATGGCTAATTGCTCCTTGAATGGCTGAGGAAGGGGATTGGTAGTTGGGATCCATTTCATCTTCTTCCGTGGTCTCTTAATGATGAGCTGCTCATTAGCATCAATGTCTGCTGGATCAACACTTGGGTCTATGGTTTGTATTCCTGAATCACGCATGGTTGGTGTGGCATCATGATTGGACTGGGCCAATGCTGCAAGCAGCTGGCGCACCACATTGTCATACATCAGATCACTTTCATTTGTAATAAAATCCAGACGGTTCAGTGATTTTATATGGTCGCGATTTTCATTACAAAACATGGCCAAAATATTGATGTCACAAAACTGGGACTTCTGCCACTGTTTCTTGGTCTTTATTCCTACTTTGTTCAGTTTATCAAATATGAAATTGGACTTGCGAAATATAAAGAGGTGAATTAAGTTGATGAGGATTATCAAGTTCATAAAACAGAGTAGAACGATATCTACACCAGCAATAATCCGCTGGAGCTGGACAGATGGCAGTTTGCAGTTCACTCTAATGTGCAATTTGGAGCTGCTCGTTTTGTCTGGGGGCTCTCCTAATGCACAAGTAAATTCATTTTGCTTCTGTGTAGCATAGTAGGTGGATAGGTATGTAATCGGTATGATGCTTAAAAAGATGATGAACAAATGTCTTGCAAGATAAAGCTTAGCTAAAAAGTTACTTCGTCCTCTTCTCTCCAAGTATTTCTCAAACAAGTTCTGTTCGGGGCTTTTTTCCTTCTCTGCATTCTCAATGATTTCTCTCTTCTCTCTCTCGGTGATCCCTGGACCTTTGGACTGAATCTGTTTCTCTATTTTTGGTGCTCGCCCTTCAGCTGCACGATGGTAGCAGTTATCGATCTCCTGAAGCAAAAAATTAAGCTCTGAAGTCAGTCGAGTGGAGGCCAGAAACTCCCAGCCCAGAGCTGGAATGTACATTATCCCAGCAAAAGCCAGCAGTGCATAAGGTAGGAACTTATGCTCAAACAAGGAGGGCCAGTGGCTGGCATCAACTCCTGGCAAGGCATCTTTTAACTCTGTCCAACAATATCCTCTGGCATACAAGGCTTGATCGCGGGTGAAGTTGTGTGGTGTGTAACAGTATATTGGCTCCTCTGTATAACAGAGAGAAAAGTCACTGCTGTGCATTAACCTACAAAAGGAGCTCTGGAAAATAAACATTGCAAATTATATAAATTCTATTTTACTGTATCTTTACATGACTATTAAGCCCTCCACGTCTGTTAGAGAGTTCAGCTTTCATACATCTCTACAAACCTCCAGACAAAACGATTTACCTCCAAGTTTTAGAATGAACCTGAGTAAGAAATGTCAGCAAGAAATACATATCTGGGTTTAATTACCTCTCTGGAAACAATATCCTAAGCAACTCCAACCTAAGCTCTGGGAAGCTAAAAGACCTGATAATCACTATGAAGTAGCTGAGGATGTTAAGTACATATGCTGAAGTTTAGGTGAAATTTAATGTTCATCCCAGTTAAGTATTCTTCTAAACAGACAAAAAAAAGTTAGATATAGCTGAAGGTAATGTTCTTAATCCTTACTAACAGTCCACTCATAAGATATGGTAGGAAAAACTAAAACTTAAAATACAAACAAGCATTTAGTCAACTGCACTCCTCTCAGCTAATACTCCTGAATTAAAGTGTGACTGACATGCACAAAATCTGCTGTGTTAACTGCATTCATCACTATGAAAATTTAATTCTGCATCTGAAACTGTAACATTGTTTTTACACAATGTGCAAATAAATGGTATAACTTGTCATACAGTATTATGGAAGAAACAAATACTGTGGATCAAGGAAGCAAAATATAGAATATACAGTTAATGATGTAGTTTTTCTCTCAAGATACGTTTAAACCATGGGCTGATGAAGAGTGCAAAGGTTTATCAAAGGAACTAACATGATATGCTTGTTTGTTTTAACACTCCTTCCTAAGCATTTACTTTTTGCCATCATCAGAAGCACTTTGGTGCTAAAACACTTTGGTCATGACCCAGTAGAGAAGTTATGGTCTTACACAATTACATTTTTGTAGCAATGAGTCAAAGTAACATAGAAAAAAACTTGTGAAAGCTAGAACAGTATTAATTATCCAAAGAACATCCATCATTATCAAAACACCCTCCTCAAAGAAAACCACTGTATTTTCATGTTTTGGCAAGTAGGTCAAAGAGAATATATTTTATACAGTTCTGATATACCTTTTAAAAACTTCCTAAAATGAGACCCATAGGAAGAAGGCATGTTCTCTTGAATTGAGAATCGCTCAAGAACATCAAGCTTGCTCCAGTGCTGAACACAATCTACAATTCAGATCGAGAACAGCTCACTGGAAGAGAGTGGTGACACTGTTCTCTTAGTAACACAGATAATAAAACAAAATAATAAAATATTATGACTTGATAAAAGTAATTTAAAAAATAAGCAGGCAAAATACCCTAGTTCCTTTGGCTTAACAGAGGACTCCTTACTCCTCACATGTGAGCAAATCAAAAGCATTTACTAATTCTCTTGTAAAATGCTGAGGTGTAAACCTCTTCTGAGACTTACATGCTGAGAGCTGCATAAAAAATTATTTTCCTTTTAAAAAAAGTGATTTGATGAGGACTCTCTTCTAGAAATACAATCCATTTAAGCAGAGCTGGCAGAATAAATGATGCTACCCAAAAAAGCATATAAATTGAGTAAACCCTTTAAATCCTTAAAAATCACTTTTGAAGACCTCAGAGAGCTTAAAGCACTATTAAAAGCTTCACATTTGAATATTTTTGTGTATTTACAGCCATGTGGTACAAGAAAAATTCTCACTGACTCTCTTGGTTCTGACAATTCTCACCCAACCCCTCCCCGAAGGGATGCATACACAAATTTTTACCTCCTACTGTCAAAGAATCAGCACACAATTTCCCAGGAGACAAAGTAGAATCCAATGTGAGAATGTTACCATGGAGAAAAAAAAGCCAAAGAAGCAGAAATATTTTGAATTGTTTGTGCCTAAGCTCAATAGAACAGGCCAGTATGGAAGCCAGCTTCCCAGGACATACATGGGTTCACTTCTTCTAGGTTTTTGTATTCATGTCTCTGTTGCTACTGCCAAATAAATTGTGCACACCTCTCATCAGTTTTCTTCACTGCACCTGAAAGCTGACGTGACTTCTGACAAAATTAAATATTTGATTATTGCATATATACATCTGTTTAATAAATATAAAAAGGAAACAAATATAAAGGACTTAACATTTACATTTATGTTGTACAGCTCACTTAAGAGACTGACTGCAATCTATCCATTGTCACTACTTCAGAAAAAAAACTCTGAAGAGCTTCAAAGCTCTGTTTTGAAATAAACATCCACATTAAAAGCTACTTCAAAAATGAGGTTCCCAGTCTAGTAAAGAAAGTAAATGTCCTTTTATAGCAGTTTGCTTTCTTTTCCTCTGTTAAACATTTTTTTTTAGCTGCTCTCATTGCCTAGTAAGTTGGGAGACATCTCTACCTTATAAAGAGAGCTGGGTATGGTGTCCCATTCTCATTCAAATTTTTGTTATTTGTTGATGCCAGTCCAGTATTACTTTGTATTTTAAATTGACATGATTTCCATTACATGCTACACAAATTCCAATACCACTCTGATCTATCCTTTCTGAATTCAGTAGCATTTCTTGTAACGGACAGAAGTAGGGGTAGCGGGGATACAATTTTATTAAATTTTTTTTCAAATGCTACTTTCTAATATGTTTGAGCTATATTTACTGACAGCCAAGGTAATTTAGCTTAACCTTTTCAGCATAGGATCTGACTCACAAAGCATAGCATCAGCCTTAGGCAACTCATTCATCTAGAAAACAGGGCAGACAATGCAGAAGATAGGAATATTCTTACAGACACTGATTCTAAGAAAATCAAGCTGCTGCCAGGAGAAGTTTGTCTCTCTTCCTTGTCAAGAGTCTGCCAAGCAAGATCACCATGAGGTCTGAGTTAGCTTTTGTGAATGTTATTTCCTAGGTAATGGCAGCATTTAACTGGGCATTTAACACCATAAAGATGTTCAATTCCATCACAACAGACTATGGATCTCTTTCTCCTCTATGGCAACCTTTAAGAGACAAAGTAAACCTATGCTAATATTATGAAGATATAATCACTGCATCAGAAAAAATCCTTGATGTTAATACATTATAAATTATATTTTATCTTATACTGGCTGGAGTATGAGCACACTAAGAAGTTTAGCTTTCCCTTTTTCAGTACTGTTAGGAGATCACAGAAGCACTACATCAGATGTTTCCAACAGCTGTATGTAAGTGCATTTTATCCTGCTTACTAAGCACATTACGTAGATTCTAGAAGTCCACAAAACTTCATTCACAGATAAGGTGAGAGAAATCTCACCTCATTTTTTGGACATGGAAACAAGATAAAATAATCAACACAGAATACTGAGTCAGTTGATTCACTTGAAAAATTAAAATACCTTTTTTTCACATGCTCCATTCCATATCATCTCATCCCACCAGTTTAAGTACTACTGAAATGGAGAAAAATGACTTGCACATAGCACTGTGGTATAAAAGGCTTATTTTAGGGGAATGAAAGAGCATGGTTGCAAGAGAGCCAAGATGGGCCTCATGTCTCACTCAAAGCAGGGTCAAGGCTGAGTTCAGACTAGCTTGATTTAGACTGCCAGTCTGAAAACCTCTGAAGATGGAGACTACACAACCTGCCTGTACAAACTGCTACAATACTTGCTTGAAGCTGAACTATTTTCTTTCACTTTCATGAAATGGCAACTTCCAAAAACGAATGCAATGGCCAGTTGCACTAGGAACTAGCAGTGTTTCAATTAAAGGAAGAGCAACCAACAGTACAGTTCACCAAGGAGGCTCTGTGTGTCTCTGTATGTGCACATCCACATGCACACATATATGTGTATTTTTCTATCTATGAAAAAACCCCAAAACTTTTGTAAAAAAAATATTAGCTGGTATAGGGTACACAAAACCAACACTGTTTGAAGACATGGTGAAGCCACAGATATGTACCACTCTGCATTATCTTTGCAAAGTTAAATTTTTATGAGTCTTTCTGGTAAAGTGAGTGAACTGCATCAAACAAAACCATTCACTCACTCCTTTAAGATCAATATAACAATGTCAATCTCTAGTATTCAACATAGTGAAAAATCAGACCTGCAACTTTATGCGTTTGGCAGTCCCTATGAAGCCAAGTATTACTTATAGTGAACAGAATTTGGACTGTGCATCTCTCTTTGAAGAACTGATGCTGTAGGAAGGTCAATTTCAAGCTTCTAAACTATTACTGTAAGTTATTTTAGTAAATATGGCCAACACATTTACAATGCTTTTTGGTTGACATTAAAATTATGAAAGGAAAATATAAATAATAAACAGTATATGCCCCTATGTAAATGAACAAATAATGTTTTACACCTACCACATTCCCAGTAAAATACATTCACCCAAAGCAATATGTAAATCATAATAAAAAATTGCGTATCTATTCTTCGACATACAGCTTTTAGAATTTACTGTGGAAAAAGAAATCACAGCTTACTAATCTTCCAACTGAATTGCATGATTTCAGGACTCTGGTGCAGTAATTCAGAAAGAATGTCACAGTTAGTTCTAATAGCAGACAGAAAATAAGGAACAGTTTCCAGAAAATACAATTCAAAATTGAAAAAAGATGATAATTCCTGTGTTTGCTACAGCATGACAAAGGTAAGGATGCCTCTTGGGCAAAAAAAAAAAAATTGCTGAGAATCTAAAAGTAAACATTCAGCTAGACCAACACGGCCCTACAGTGGGTAGAGGCAGCAAAAGAGTTGGCTAGGTGCTGCCAGACATGCTGGATCTCTCAACTCAGATGAGTAAGGATATTGATAAGTACACTCACTGAGTTAAGAATATGACAGAATCACCCTGCACCAAGCAATTCCTAGTAATTAGCTTTCTGACCTCTTAATGAGGGCTGCTAAATCATCCTCATGCCACTGCCCAATATCCCTATTCCAGTCAAATTCCTTGTACAGCCCTCCCCACTTGACTCTGAGGAGAAATTCACTCTTTAGGCAGAGTTTCTGAATCCCCTTACTCATCTGATGCCAGAATACAAATTTCTAACAGCCATGATAAATTAGAAACTCCCTGAAATCAGCAATAAAGGCTAGTATTTACAAGGGGAGTCTTCTGTCACACTACTCTCCTTACGCTGTGTCACATATAAATAAATAATCAGACATACATGCCTCATTCTTGGGTACTAAAAGGATTGCACAAGAAAGCAGGTAGTAAACTGTTTATTTTGAGAAAAATAAATCATTTATTCAGTAGTTTTTCAGCAATTTTTTAAATGGAAAAGAAGAAATGTCCAGGATCCTCTTCTCTCTGGAAAAAAAGAAGAACAGAAAACATTCATGTTGCTGAAGTTGATAATGTAGTCTTAGGAAGTATAACATTATCTAAACAACATATAGATTTTCCATCTGTCACACAGTCCACAAGGAATATGTAACTCTGAATGTGATTTTAACAAGTGCTGGCTAGTACCCAAAATAATTCACAGCCAAAGGAAAAACTCCCTTAATTTAACTGGTTTATTTCAACTACTGGGTATTTAAAGGGTAGAAATTAGTATAGGATGAGGATGGATTCCTGAAATTATTTTTGTGTATCAACTGTACTCGTACAGTCCTATTTAACTCAATGAGTTAACTCACATGAATAAAAAAACATTCATCAAAATAAGCCTTAATTTAGCGAGCTGATTATTAAGAATTATCACTTTTATCAAAACAAAAAGACAATACCTTTACCTTTCTTAGTGAATATTCTTTCCAAATCTGAATATAGGTTCCATGCCCATGAAGTCTTCCTAAGGTACAAGTTTCTCCATGATCAACAAGGTAAGGTATAGCCTTTTTTGCACAATTTCTGAAACCACTTGTCCTGTTTTAAGAAAAAAATCTTCAAAAGAAAGTCCCTAAAGAGATGAGACAGGAAACCACTGCTGCTAGCAAGTTTTACTGGCCTATACTCTACAAGAATTAGTCATAATGGGTAAGGTGAAGATAACCAGTTTCAAAGCCTGACTGATAAAAGGTTAAGGTAATGGGTTACCTACTGGGTAACTCCAATATAAAGGCCACAGCAGGTGTCCCCATATTTGCAATATAGATCGTTTTTCCTTCCAAGACTGCTGCTTGAACTGCATGTATTTTGTATATGTAGAATCATTATATTAGTAATACACTAATATACCAGTGGGTATATGGGTTTATATAATTATATTCCCTGCATGTAACAAACATTGTCTTTCCTAAAATTAGCTGGTATGCTGAAGTTCTGAGGCTTAAAGATTTGTTGCAACAGCCCAGGTTATTATGGAAAGCAAGATTCCTACTCCTACATGTTTGATACGTTGAAGTCTGTTGGCGAAGTTATTCCAGAAATGCCAGTTGTTATGCAGAAGGTGCAGAAATTCTTAAATGAAATCTCTCAGGCTTCTCCTATAGAGGAATGTTTCCTCAATAATGAGCTACCATCCACAATGTGATGGCCATGCAGTATGATGGAAAGAGATCTTATTTACAGTGACTGTTGATCATCACTAGGAGCATTTCTTCCTGTACTCAAGAGAGCTCTGTGAGAACACAGAAAACACCTGGAAAAAAATTACAATGCTTGTATTTTTACATAGAGCAATGTTCCTGTGTTACAATTTTGTGCTGTATTATGTTAAAGTTCGAGGGAAGCTTAGATTCAAATTGAAAAGAGAATATGTATCCAAATACAGTAAATGAAATTCAGCCATGTGAACCTACAACACAGATCTGAGTAAAATTTACTTCTAAATTGAATGCCTATTTGAAGAGGTGAGTGGAATTCTGGTGATGTATAGATCTGCGCAATAAAAGAAGTAGTGTGTGAACTGTTCTCATGTTTTCCAAAGATAAAAAAGAGATCTTTTGGCAATTCAAAAATTCCCCTGCACAGATGGAACCCCACAACAACTTGCAAGCACTCTCATTGTGATAATGTAACAACTACAGTAAACCATGAGAACCTGTAAATGCCAATGTGAAAAGAATCATGAAACTCCTCATGATTCCTTCAGTCAAGAGTCAAGTGCAAAACACAGGAACCAACAGGAAACAGCAAGCTGGTTCTACTGCATCACTGTTATTTAATGATGAGAAATGAAAAACATGGCTCATATTAAGCACCTTTTGGCATAAACACAGCACCCAGAAAACTTCATGTTGAAAAACAAGAAAAATGCCAAAAGTTAACCCATTAGGTAATTATGTTATTTTAATAATATAGTATTTAGGAGGCAGAGACAGCCTGCCTTTCACTTTTTGGAAAATTGACTCCTCCACATGCAGAAAAATTTGGGTTTGCAAAATGACAGAACTGTTCTGATTTATGACAACAGAGGCAGGGGACCTGCAATTTCCAGTGTGTAAGTCTCGTATCCTCTTGAGCAAGTCATGGATTCCACAGAAGGCACCTCAGCCTTGAAATACACTGAAATAGTTACTTCAGAATAACTAAAATGCTTCAGAAATAATTCTTGAGCTCTAAGCTGTAAAAATCACAGTATGTACTTCAGCACCTGACTGCATCACTGCTCTGGTAACTTAGAATCTGCACAACAGGCACAGTGCCAGTAAAAATAAGCAAACAAATCCCCAAACCTTGCTATTGTACTGAAATGCTGTGTTTTGCCAGATCAAATGCAAGACAGTAATACCGCCTGGCAACAAAATCTCTGATGACCTGCTTTGATTTCAGTTTTCCTTAGAATAAATCCTGTAGAGAGGGAAATAAAAGGAAACCTCTACAGGAATCATGCCTGCGTACTGCAAAATTATTCAGCTTTTGTAATTAAGCACGTATATACCAACTGAAGCTGCCCACTGCAGTAATTTTTAATGCTGACAAAAGCTAGGGAACTTGGTGATGTTGCAGATGCTACCGAAAGGGTTTGACAAAACTAAGAAACAGTATAAGCATAGATTTCTTCTAGATCATGGATGCATAATTTCTACTCAGTTTAGGGAGAAAAAAGCTTCAAAATACTTAAAAGCTGCTATGGAAAACAATCTCGACCTTACACTTATTCATTAACAAGGGTTCATCTCAAGTAAGATGACTAAATTAAGTAGCTCTTAAACAAGAATATTTCTGACCATCTGTTCAAATTGATGAAGTTATCTTGAAGCATGTACTGAACTAAAAGTCATGAACATTTTAGACCTCTTCACATAATACTTGTAAAGGTGAAGGGTTTAATAGTGGAAACAAGGTAATGAAATTTCACAAGAAAACAAAATGTATGTGTATCAATGAAGTTCGAGAAATGGCACTCATGACAGAAAAGCAGCTGTAGCCACTGGCGACTTCAGTGGAATGAATACACATTAGGCTAATGCATTTCCTCAAGATTACCTTTCTATTTAACATTCAACTCTGTAATTTCAAATCTTTTAATGACCAAAACTCACAGAAAGGCAGCTTGTGTATCTTGAGCACACCTTGTGCTTGCATGAGTGTGAACTGCTCTTACCCTGTAGGAGAAGTTTCATCAGTAGTGTGAACAGCCAGCACGGGGCTGCTTCAACTATTTCAGTTCTTTTCAAAAATACATGTCTAGAAAGCACTTAAACAAAAGTGTCACTGAGACACTCCTTCACTTTTTTTATCACAGCTAATACCATTTGAGAATCAAATCACATACATAAAACAAACCAGCTCTGCACTCTTTGTACTACCAATGATCACTTGGAAAAATGCCATCTTCATCTTCTTTATGTGGCCTTAAATGCAGTTGAAGAGAAAAAAGCATAGGGAGCTTAAAAGCAATATAATAGGTAAGTCACATAAGTAAGCATGTGCAAATATGCTTCAATAAACTTGAAACAACAAAAGAAATTCAGAAAGTTGACCCCAAATATAAAATAAAATTCCATCGTATAGAGAAATCTTCAACATGTACTACTCATACAGAGGGTGAAATGCATAAAAAGACATTGAACTCACACATATACTGTACTACATAGTGAGGTAAGCATTGCTTATGCAAAACATTTACAAATTAGAAAACATAAAAACTTGAACTGACCCTTCAGTCATTTAACTTACTGTCTCCTTCCATTACTTCCTCAAGAGAATTTTCTAGCAGAAGTGTGGCAGAGGGCTGAGCTATGTAACTGCTAAGAGACATAGAAATACAGTATTTATCAGTGACTTTTTGGTATGTTGTAGGCACTACTTTATAAATCTATCAAATGCAAAAGATTGACTTTTGACTAAAATGTTAACATATCAGCTGTATAATATTGGTATTTAATAGCTCCTGAGGAAAAAGCAAACATGACTGCAATACAGAAAGAACAATGCAATAAGAATAGAAAGCATGAGGTGCTACACAAGAGGGACATGAATTAGCAGTTCCTGTAACTGACCACATCAATCTTAAATCTATTGAAAGCCTGGAAACCAAAATATTCACTGTCATAGATAATACATGACAGAAACAGTATCACTTTCCTTTGGGGCCCACGAGCCTCTGGTCCCTTACAGAGAACCTCTCAAAGACTGATTGTGTTGCTTTTAAACACAACACTGAATGAGAAAATTTGAATCACCTGGTGAAAACATTAAACAGTACAAACTATGCATCACATAATGATAACCAAGTATCTCTTCATCTTGGGGACTGTAGAAGATAAGATGTTTCATTACAAAAGGCTGTCACTAGCTGCCAGTAGCATCCTCAGCCACTAACTGATGGCAGAACACAGCTCTTGCTGGTGAAGACCAGCATTAAGTACCCAGCAGCATCCTACACCTGGCTGTGGTTTGTGTGTACTGGTTCCATGGTAAAAACAGGAAAGGAAGAAAATCACATGGAATACCACACAGATCCACTTCAAACTGTTCACCGAAGTTGCAGTCTAATAATATTCTGCATTCCATGCATTTTAGTAAGGAAGTGAAAATAGAAAGGTAGTGTATTAAAGAATCAATCCCCTTCCACCCATACCTCCCCAGCGTAACTAACCATGCTTTGACAGGAGATACTGAAACATTGTTGCAAAAAACAAGTGCTGAACACTGACCCAGGCTGTAGCTATACTGGAATGACTTTTCTTAGAATCTTAGCTATTAACATTCAACTAAGCACGTGGGATTTGCCATTTTCACTATATATTAATCTAAAGCTGGTCTGCTCCAGCATAAGAACACATTTAATACTTGCCCTAAAACCACACAGATAAATAAATAAAGAACCCAAAAACCTTTACTGTGGGAAAAGGAACAATCCAGCAGGGTCCAACACAGACAATGGAATGGCAAAAATGACAGCCTATAAGCATACAGGATAAGATGCAGGATTACAATTTGCATCTCCACCAGCCAGTAACAGGCATAGTCACCTGTTCCTGCACTGGACAGCACAGTATTGCCAAGTCTGGATTCTCTCTTCATACTGATTGTATTCTACTTTTTTTGCACAGGAACTGTTCAAGCTGCTAGGGAATGAGAAGTCAGGCCTCCGGATCTTCAAGTCTGAGAAATCAAACCCCAGGACAAATACAAAGATTTTGGATTTTGTTTATTTTATTTTATTTTTTTACTAACTTATTTTTTTTAATTTTCAGAAAGCCAGCATATTATCTGCTAAACCATTAAGTCTTGCCTTTTATGCTACTAAAACAGAAATTTGTGATGTAATTTTTCAAAAGTAACGCAGAGATCAGAACACTCCAATATACTGGAGGTCAAACAAATTATTTACACAAACAGCAAATGCATCAGACTAAATAAGACTTTACCTATAGCATTAGAACAACATAATTAAGTAACTTCATCTTCACCCATAGGCAAACTACTGCATACAGTAATTTACACTACAGACTTCATTATTTTTAAGGTTGTTAATTACCATCTTTTAAATAAACAACACACTCTCTCCTATGTTGTGAGGCTGAGCTCTGCTTTTGTACATGCTTCACAGCAGCCTCTGGTCCCAGAGCAGTGCCCTGGGATGCCCAGAGCCCCTGAGACAATAGGTTGAGTTCCACATACACTCGGGGCAGGACGCCTACAGTTCTCAGCCAAGCAGCTCTCACTGCACTCACTGGGACTGGACTGTATACACAGTTGCTCTTGGCTATGCTTTAAGCTATGCTTGATCCCATAAACTACAAGGTAGATCAGAGAAATAACACAGGCTTTTATTTCCTCTGTGCTCTAATCACATAGGCTCTTCCAAGCCAGAGTAAAAAATTTTGTAAAGAACCACTGCTTTGTGATCACTACATTCTATGTCTCAAGAGCACACACCACTGTTTCAAGAGCTTTAACAACACTGATTACGTAAGATGGGACAGACTCCAGAAAACAGGGTGGCTGTCAGTTGAGTGGCATGGTGGTAGCTTGCCATGGCTTCCACTGGATACCATTGAAAGACACAGGAACAATGAAAAGCATGAGCTTTTACTTCCTATTCCCAAGCAATAACTGATGAACACAAGAGCTCAACAAAAAGTCTGAGAAGCTACTATGATACTGATAACCAAAGGGGCAGCAGGAACCTTACCTCTTTCTGTCAGCAAAGTCTGCACTTTATTCACATTTATTACTTAAATGGCACACACGGAGCAGTTCTCAAAACAAGAAAGAAAAGATAGTTTTTTTAAAAGATCTGGCAGCAGATAAAAATGGCAGTACACTTTTATCTCATATGAGTTTTATCCTTTTTCTCATACAATTTTTCTAATTTCAGACCATCTGAATAAACACATGACATCATATGACAAGAGTGTTATCCAACGTTTTTCAAAATCACAAGTTTTCTGTGTTGCCTTGTACATTTTGTCCTGGTAGGACACAGTAGACTACTGCTCTACATCTTACTGGGTCAAATGACCATTCATGGTCCCTAAGTAGACACAGTAGTAGTAATTTCTGAAAAACAAACCTGGATCACAACCATCAGCCACAGCAAAATCAAACTCAAACACAGAAATTCATCGGACTCCCTCTCCTGTATGAACCACAGTTCAGAGGGACATCCACTGCATTAATCTGAGTCTCTTACACTTGAGCCTTCCTCTGCAATCTGCAGTCTTGAAGTACTTGTTCATACAGAACAAGTTACTGCTGTCTGCACAAGCAGTGACTCATCAAAAGACTCAAGACTCCTGCTGCAAAACTCACACAATATAAAGGAGCACATGTGAAGGGCTTACTGACGTTCAAATCTTTACATCCCAAGCTACATGGACATGTATATACATATGTGGTCTTGTGAGCTCCTGCAGGATTGCAACTTATGTTTACTTCACTACACACAAAAGAGAGGAAGGGATCCCCAAATGTTTGCATTCTACAGAGCATTATCCAAGGTGACCTTGAATCCTGCCTTTCAGTTGCTATGAAGAGAGAGTTCTTCAATGTATAGCAAGCTCAGCATGCCCTGAATATATGGTTTCTTCAAGGTACATCCTAATGACCATCCAAAAGATCAATGGTCATCAGGAGGCTAACTGATCTTTGCACTAACTGTTGCTGAAGATCCTGAGCTGTATGTTTTAAAACCAAAGCAGATTAAAAAAACTTTAACTGCAAAAAAACCTCAAGAGCCCATCTGCAAGCATTTATTCTTCTAGGTAATTTAACTTATACTGAAAACAAATTTTAAGGATATGTAGGTGTTGGAAATCAAAGCCAAAGCACCATGCAAAGCAAGAGCCTGATTCTGGTATGTTTAGACTGACTGAATACCACCACTTCCCACTAAGCTCACAAGTTACAGACTGCCAGGCTAGTTCTGAGTGTTAGAGCTCTAATAATTTCACATAGATCTTCAGTGTGGAGCTTCAAGAGACCGTAAGACCTTAAAAGCAGTCATGCACTGGCAACTACACTCACCACATCTGTACTTCAAAGAGTAAAACATGGTTTACACACGTTGCTGCCTCAAACGGTGTCTATCATAATAGGAATATCATAATACTGGGTCAGTAATTTTTAAGGCTCATCGATGCTTGACTTTCCTAGACTGTAAAGACTCCTCACTGGTGGTGACAGGAAAACAAACTAGGCTTTCAAAATTGTTGCTGGCTGGATGCAAGGTGTAGGCCCTCAACAGCAAAAGACACCAGTGATTTCCACTATCACAATAAAGCAAAGCACGATGTGGATGTGTCTCTGCATCAATCCCCATGAAGGCAGCTGCCTCTCACCCCACCACAACAGTTGAACGAACTCACGTTGCAGATGCCTGAATTAACATCAGGATAAATGCGTGAAGTCAGCCAGGGTCCAGCTCAGGATCCATCTCAAGGTCCATACAACCGCTCCCTGTGTCACCCACACCAGCTCTCTGCGGCCGCGGGGCAGTGGCTGCCTAAACACAGGTCCACCCACCAGGGGCCATAGGGAAGGCAGCCGGGACCTCTCTCCCCACCGGGAGGCCGCAGCCGCTGGTGGCTGTTAGGGGCAGCGACGGCCGTTAGGGAGCGGCCGTTAGGGAGCGGCTGCCGCCGCGAGGCCACAGCCCCCCCCGCGCCCGCCGCTCGCCCCGCCGCGCTTACCGGCGAAGTTCTTGGTGAAGACAAGGGTGACGAGGAGGATGGGGATGAGGACGGTGCCGATGGTGACCACACGGTCGAAGGGCAGCTCCAGCTTCAGCTGGAGGAGCAGAGCCGCCAGCGCGCCAGCCTTGTCATCCTGCTGCCCCGGCAGGATGAGCTCCTTCAGCTTCTCGCCCGCCAGCAGCGCGGTGGCCATGTCGGGGTGGTTATCGATGATGTGTTGCATAAGCGGCAGCGGCGGGCGGCCTCACGCCGCCGGGCCTCCCCGGGAACGGGCGGCGCCCGCCCGGCCTGCGGGGACAACACCGACAGCGGTAACGGCGGGGCCGCGGCCCGGCCTCT
>VZTY01027257.1:0-124968 GCA_013400935.1 Turnix velox | reverse complement strand
GCGGAGCGATGCGAGCTGAGAAGAGGAGGGAAACGAGGAGGAGGCGAAGGCGAGAGCGGCGCTGGGGACGGTGGGGTCCTTTAAGGTATTACAGCGTGCAGCTGGAAGCTACTGTGCCGGCGGCAGCTGCAGAAGGACAGCGGGCAGCGGTGCGGGCGCGGCACATGCGGGGCTGCAACGCGCAACACGTTGCGGCGGCAGCGGCCGCGTCCCTAAGCGAGCCACCGCGCGGCGACAGCGCGCAGGCGCGGCGGCAGCCGGTCGGTGAGGGGGACTGGAGGGAGCGGGAGGGGAGCTGGGGGCAGAGGGGGTGAGTGACCCGGGCAGGAGGTGGTCCGCATTCCCCTCCCCTCTCCACCCTCCTTGTCACCCCGCAGCGCGCTCGGCGCAGGTCGGAGCCGACGACGCCCCCCACAGCCCCGAGGCTTGAGAGAAGGGGAGACCCTCACTCGAGGATGCTGCGAGCTGAAGAGCTTGAGCACGTCAAGGTTTAGGTGAAAGCCTTGGCTGCCGCCTTTTCGAAGCTCGTGTGGCGTTAGTCACGCCTGACAGAACAGCTTCGGGCAGGGAGCTTGTCAGAAATGGAGAGGACAGCTTTCAGCTTGCTTCAGCCTAATGGGGTTCAGTCTTGTATTCAGAGAGGTGACCAGACCTTGGCTATCTGTCTATGGAACTGTCTAGGGACAAACCATTATGTCGGGGGCAAAAGCTAGACCACGCAGCATCACAGCCAGCAGATACGGCACTCAAACAAAAGCTCCAGGTCACAGTTTCTCCTTCTCAAGTTGTTTATAGATTTTATATTTAGCGTTACTTAGATGAAAATTAGAGATATGCTTAGACCCATATTGCTGACATTTCTCTCAAGATTTTCAGTTGTCATCTGCAATGCAGCACGGGCAAGGCAGAGGTTTTCATCTTCGCCTAGAAATTTTCCTTTAACCAGTCACTGTGAACAATACAGTGGTATTGCTTGTTATTAAAATTTAAATATTGGGTGAAGGCTTTAAGGAATACTTGGTGGAAGGGATCCTTCCATCCAGACAGGGATGTAATGAATTAAGGCAAGAGTGATGTCCTGACAGTGAAGACATGATGAAGGATTATAGAATTTCATTATAGTTTAGGTTGGAAGGCGCTTTAAAGACCATCTAGTTCCAATGCCTTTGCCATGGGTAGGGACATCTCCTACCAGACCAGGCTGCTCAAAGCCACATCCAGCCTGGCCTTGAGCACTGCCAGAGACAGAGCATCCACAACTTGTCTAGTCAACTTGTTCCAGGGTCTCACCACCCTCATAGTGAAAAATTTCCTTCTGATATCTAAAATAAATCTATCCTCTTCCAGTTTGAAGGCATTACCTTTCATCTTATAACTACATAACCTTGCCCTCTCCAGCTTTCTTGTAGACTCCTTCAGATACCAGAAGGCTCCTGTAATGTCTCCTTGGGGACTTCTCCAGCCTGAAAACCCAATCTCTCAGCCTGTCCTCATGGAAAAGATGCTCTAGCCCTTTTGTCACCTTTGTGGCCCTCCCCTGGTTCTGCTACAACAGGTTCATGCCCTTTTTATGTTGGGAGCCCTAGAGTGGGACATCAGTACTCCAGATGGGGTCTCACCAGAGCTGAGTAGAGCGGCAGAATCACCTCTCTTGACCTGCTGGCCACTCTTCTTTTGGTGCAGCCCAGTATTCAGTTTGCTTTCTATCCTGCAAGCAAACATTGCCATCTCATATTAAGCTTATCAGCCAACACCCCCAAGTGCTTATCCTCAGGGCTGCTCTCAATCCATTCTCCACCCAGCCTGTAATTGTGCTTGTAGGCAGCCAGAAAGTTGTCATTGCCACATGCTCTTGAAGAGCACTGGAGATGAGAAGGCAGGAGAGCTTGAACTTGAAGCTGTCTCTATCGCTTCAACCTCTCTATTGCTCTTCAAACTCTATGGACTTTGTGGCTCTGTTGGTCCTCTGTAAGGGCCAACACACAGTATCTGCCTCATGGGTAGAAGATAAGGCGGAGAGGTACCTCTCATCCTGTTGTCTGTGGGTGCTTGAAATGTAGCATAGCAGAGAGTTTGTGGTCACCAGCTGCATCCCAGACAGAGTAGTGAGGAAATGTGCAGTGAACTTGGGAATGTGAGGGCTGAGGGTAGTAGGGACAGTTGGAAGCCTCCTGGCAAACACCACCAGCAGCTGCTGCACAGGCAGGGATGGAGGCAGCAAATTCTCTTGACATAGCTGTGCATGTGTTTATCAACCCCTAAGATACAAGATTTCCACTCTAAACAACTGAAACACTTAGTGTTGCTGCAGGAGGCGTGTTACTTAACAAGATGGGCTGATAGCCCGAGCCAGCACAGCTAATCTGCAAAACTTGTGCTCAGACTTTCAACACTGTGATCATTTCACCATGCTTCACTGTTGGCAGTCTTGTCCTGCTCATTGAGAATGCTGCTGACAGGCTGTTTTCCTAATCCTCACTATGTCATTCCTTTTTGAATCCCCTTCTTTGACCATCCAGTTACTTAACAGAAGACAAGCTGCTTGCTTTTTTTTTCAGAGGCTTTTTGTGGTATTATTTCTCCTCTTTTTCCCTGCCTATACCCTTACCACTTGTATGCTACCTACATGCTGACTCTAGGTGCTTCCTTGTGTTTTGCTATGAGGAAATAATGCCAGCCCTCTTTTACACAGAGGAAGTGTAAAAATGAGGCAACCTGATGCCTAGTTTCCTAATTGCCAGGTATATTCAGGGAATTTCCCCAAGCTGTTAATGGTGTAATAACCCCCAGAAGGTCTCTTCTCAGAGTATTTTTTTCTGGTCTTCCCTTGGGATTTCACAGGATAAATTCCACAGGTTCACAACCTGTTGTATCAAAACCACCTTGGTCTGTTTGTTTCAGACATCGTTTAATGTTATGTGAAGGCATTTCAATCAATACTTATCCATCTTTTCCATTACGTGTTTTTGTAGGTATCTATTGTATTTTCCCCCTAAATTGTATCTTGTTTTATGTTTAATATGCAAGGAGTATTACTGGCATAGAAAAACAGCCATAAATCAGACACTCTGTTTCTAAAATAAATATGCCATCCATGAATAATTTAAATTTTTTTGAAGGCAGCTTCTTTATAATACCATTATTCAATATAATTGTATTGATTTTGCAGTCTTCCTTGACAAGATTATGTCTGTATAAGCAAACCAGAGTGCTGTCAATCCAAAACATGAGTAAACAGAAACCTGTAGTAGGGCAGAGGCTGGGACATGGAAGATTGCTATCATAATTTATAGACAAACACCATAGCCAAATTTCTCAGCAATAAGATGCTGGCATGTGTACTGCTGGATAATCTAGACAATCATCAGACTGTAATAATAATCCTGTGCTAATAAATATTTCACAAGCTGCTGGTCTCGTCAGAAATTGATTTACAGATCAAAGTGGAAAGCCATGTGAATGAATCCTAATTAACTTTTGTCAAAAGATCAAAAATGAGTACTATTTTCAGACAGTTTGGATACATAATTTGATGTTAACATACAGAGTATATTGATCCTTGAAGGTAAAACATAGCTTTTTAAAATCACGTTTTCTGAAGTTCTGAAAGTTCAGAAATGTAAAAGCAAATGAGTAAAAGAATGAGACTGATTGCAAATTTTGCAGGGGAGACTTTTAGCCTCCAGAACTTGGCTTCTAATCAGAGGGTGTGCTACCTCTATATGCAGGGTTCATCTATTCAAATGGGATGGCATTTAGCTACTTGCAGAGTACTATTTCTGGATCATGTGGGAGAACAAATAAGTGAATATAACAGTGCAGTTCATGTGACCAAATGCAGAAGTCCTCTTCAAAAAGAGATTAATCATTTCCACATTGTAGGTGTCTCTTATGTTACAGCTTGTCCCAGTGTAGCCATTTTCCCAAGGGTGACTGCTGCTCTCCTTGTCAGCTCCTAGTCACTTGGGAACTGCTGCATTTGGTGGTTTTAGCATTGGTCATGCTACCGTGAATCCTTCATGCAGTCCCCCAGGATGTCTTATGGAGAGGATGCAGCTTCCCTTGTAACATCATCAAAGAGGACTGAGAAGCAGCTGCTTCTTGCCTTCAGCCAAGGCTGTGACTCCAATCCACATAGTGTTTACCACATCAGATCCCCTTGGAATTACATAGCTCACTGAGCAGTGACGTGGGGACAGCATGACCCTCGTGCAGAGCAGCTACTCCTATGATTGCATGGATGCTCTTATTAGGCAGGATTTGCAGTTAGTGCTGTCACAGCTCTGTCCTCCCTGAGCGGCAGCCATGCCTTTGGTGTGAGCAGTCCTGCCTCTGCAGATGCACCCAGGGAGAGAAGACTCTGTAGGGCTGGCAGTGGGAACTTGCAGATGGCAGCAAGCTGTGACTGTGGGTCTTTGCGCTGGGTTTTGGCTGCAGAGTTAAGTGGGATGCCACATGACAATGAAAAGTGGCAACTGGCAGTGCAACCTGGCTGGGGCTGCTGGCACTAGCATGAGGCTTTGGCAGTAAGAGGAGTCTCTGTGCTCCCTGTCAATAAGAAGTGACTCTTAACAGTAAGATGCCATACTGTTGCTGACATCGGTGAAGTGTTCTTTGTAGCAATCCACAACACTTGCTAATAGACCTCGTCCAGAACTGTTTATCTCTTCTGTCCTCCCAGTCCTGCAATTCTCTGGGGAATTCTGCCACTGTACTGAATAGTTTTTCTCAAATAGAAGTAAGTGATCAAAAGCAGATTTTTGCTCTTTCATTCAGATAAAGTGATTGTATGAAGAGATTTTACAGCCAGCCCCATTAAGATGCTTGAAGAAGAACTACTGATTTCAGATCTCTTTCCCTTTTCTGTCTACTGAGTGTTGGTAAGATGTAGAAGAAGCCGGTGCAGGTGGCAGAAGATGGTGCTGACACTGCAGGCCTGGCTGCTGACAGCAGGGTGCTGGGCTGGCTGGCTGCTTGCTCACCCTCCTGCTGCTTCTACTTCAGCTTCACTCTGCTGTGCAGAGGAAGGGAGAGCACACTGCAGGAAGACATCATCTGGCCTGGCCTCTTTTCCACTGGCATCATCCACCACTGTGTCAGCAGTGTAGGCTGTGGGAGATTTATTCCTGCCTCCGCCTTCATTTACTTTTTTGTGTCCTCTTGTTCTAAGAAAGGCCTTGAAGTGGCAAGATGTTCCCTTAGTGGCTTCTTTACTGTTCAGAAGTTGCACTTGGATGGAGACAGTGGCTGCGCAGGGACACACTGTGGGTCTGAGCTCCTGCTCAAACACTGGGAATCACAAGCAACTAATGCCTGCTGTGGGTGACTGAAACCATTCAAGGGCAGAGTGACTGTGTGATGGGATGCTCTGTTGCTCTGGTATGCAAGCTGCCTCTGCCTAAAACAAGAATCTGCATGGCTTAATTAGAGTTAGGAGAGAAGTCAAGGCTAAAGTCAGATATTTTTGTCCAAGAAGCTTGTATTTAGATGAAATGTAACCAGCTTGAATGAAAAGGGCTGAAGGGAGTCTTGGGACTATCTAGATAGGAGTATAATACCATACTGAATCTAAAATGCCTAGATAAGTGTTAGAAACACCAGATTTGGGTGTGGGTATAGCAGAATTGTGACCAATGAAGAAAAAATAATGAGGGGCAGGAATTAAAAAGGTCCCACTTGTCTGAGAGTTGTCAAAAAAGAGAAAGTGAGATGTGGGGTTAATGAAAAGGTGAGTTTAGGAATAAAGGAATTTAGGAATAAGGAATAAAGGCTAGAAATTAATTTAATGGGAGAAAACACAAGAAGTAATTAAAATAATAGGAATGGGATATAGTTTTGTGGAAAACAAGGGTGGGACATTTTGGTTGCAGAAGTGTAGACATCTTTGTCCCCAAGCTCTCCAGGATGCTGGAAAAGCCCACAGGACTCACCAGCCCTACAATCGAGAGGTGAGAAGAGATGGGCTTGTGCCTCAGTACTAGGTGGAGAAGGGAAGATACTTCAGAGGAGGCTAAAAAACAGAAATGTGTTGTGTATTGAACTGATGGCGTCTTATGCTTGTATCTTTCTTCTGACAGAAGGCAGCTTGCTTCTTGTTTTAGTCTCTTGCTTCAAAATTTCAAATTCTGGACAAAAGAAAGCAAAGCACATGCTTCACTGCTTTGCACAGGACAGGCTGCAATCAGCTACATTCTGTCAAACTCTGCAAGGAAGCTTGCAAAGTAAAGGCTTCATCCTGCCAGGCAGTGGTATTAACTATCACAAGGCAGGCTGTCATAATGCCAGGTCAGTGCAGCAAGGATCATTTAAAGTTGAAGTACATTCACAATGCAAATGAAGAAAGACGTACAGATGAGATTATGATGTTTTTCTTTTTCTTTTTCATTTGACCATAAATGAAGGTACTAAGAGACCCCATTTTTACTGCTAGTCCTGTTTGTTTGAGCCTCACAAGCCAAATACATAAATTCCATTTGGAGCAAGGAACAAAACTTCTGCAAACTCATAAATTGCTGAGAGCCTTCATCTCACTGTACTACACACAGATCCCCTATAGCTTGTCTCCTCTCCCTGGTTCCATTAATCTTGCACTCTGTTGCACGTTGTCTCTGCTTTAGCAGGATGGATGGAGACCACCACTGTTGTAGCCTATTTTGTAGCATGATAAGGCATTTTACTGAGAAGTAAAGATTCAAATTCTTCAGGCTGTAGAGGGCCTAAATCTCAGATTTTTCAGTTCCAGAGGAAGTGCTGTAACCCTTAGGATATTGCATTGTCTGCTGTGCTGCACAATACAAGAATTTTCTTTAATGAAAAATTAAGGAAGATGCTAATATTATATATAATTCTTCAGTTGCTCAGAGCATTCAATTATGCTTTATTGTTTTCTTGATATTTCTGTGCGTCAGCCATCAAATAAATGGTACTTCACACACTGAAGTGGTACTGGAGGGATTCCTTCTCTGGCCTCTTTGTTAAGGAATTCTGGCTGTCTGGGTTCTGCATGGTGCTCTGTGATCTGCACGCCAGAAGGAAGAGATGCCATCAGGAGGGATCTTGATCAGCTTGAGAGGTGGGCCCATGTTAACCTCATGAAGTTCAACAAGGCCAAGTGCAAGGTCCCGCACCTGGGTCAGGGCAATCCCAAGCCCAGATACAGGCTGGGTGGAGAGTGGCTTGGGTGCAGCCCTGAAGAGAAGGATTTGGGGGTGTCAGTGGATGAAAAACTCAACCTGAGCCAGCAGTGTGCACTTGCAGCCCAGAAGGTAAACCAAATCCTGGGCTTCATCAAGAAAAGTATGACCAGCAGGTCAAGAGAGATGATTTTGCCCCTCTAGTTGGCTCTGGTGGGGCCCCTTCTGGAGTACTGTGTCCAGTTCTGGAGTCCTCAAAATAAGAAGAAGGACATTGGTCCTTTGGAGTGGGTCCAGAGGAGGTCCACGAAGTTTATCAAAGGGCTGGAGCACCTCCCTTATGAGGACAGGCTGAATGTGTTTGGGTTGTTCTGCCTGGAGTATGGAAAGCCCAGGGGGGACCTCAAAGTAGCTTATGAATACCTGAAGGGGTCCTACAGAAAGGCAGGGGTAGGACTTTTTAATAGGATATGTGATGGAAGGACTAGGAATAATGGATGTAAATTGGAAGAGGGGAGATTTGGGCTAGATATAAGAAAGAAGGTGGTGAAACACTGGAACAGGCTGCCCAGAGAGGTTGTGGCCTTTGATTCTGTACAGTTCCTCTCTCCCCATAGCATGGGCCAGACCTCTGTGGCTTCTTCTGGAGAGATGCATATGTCTTTCACTGCAAAGATTCCTCTGCAGATGCCTAACAGGGAGTCAATTTGTCCTTTCCTCCTTTGCTATCACAGATTGAAGACGGATCCAGGGAGAAGGAATAGCAAGTGAAGAGGAGAAACAGCTTTCATCCATGTAGTCTCCAGCCAGCCCTGGAGTCCAAGTAAGAAGCCTGGAGAGGAGAAGGCTCAGAGGGGACCTCATAGTAACTTATCAGTACCTGAGGGGGTCCTATAGAAAGGCAGGGGAAGGAATTTTTAATATAATATCGGATGGGAGGACTAGAAACAATGGATATAAATTAGAGATTGATAGATTTAGACTAGACATAAGGAAGAAATTCTTTACAATGAGGGTGGTGAAGCACTGGAACAGGTTGCCCAGGGAGGTTGTGGATGCCCCCTCTCTGGAGGTGTTCAAGACTAGGCTGGACAGAGCACTGGGCAGCCTGGTCTAGTGGGAGGTGTCCCTGCCTATGGCAGGGGGGTTGGAGCTCGATGATCTTTAAGGTCCCTTCCAACCCAAACTATTCTATGATTCTATGATTCTATGAGAGGGAAAGGAAATGAGGAAAGGCAAGGAAGTAAGTGAAATCCTGCATTTTTTGTCAGTTTTAGCTCATGTAGGTTGCAGTCTTTTTGATAAGGACCATTAATTGTTATTATCAATCAGTTGTTCTAAATTCACAACTATTTTAACCTCCTTGCATACATTAGCAGAATTAGTACAGATCATAATTTGTTTTTAACATTTTTTGTATTGTCCATTTAAATGTATAGAAACAAGAAGGAGCAGCTGTGCCAACATTTTCTTAATGTATTTGAAAACAGTAATGTACACATTTCAGTTACAGGGATCCCCATGTCCCCAAGCCAGCAATCGCAGAGATTTACATTTTAATTGATATTCTATTCTGTAAAGGAAAATAAACCCCCTCAGCTACCTAAGTCCTTATAATTAATTAGGCACAAAATACTCCATAAAGATTAACAGTACCCTCATCCCAGGAGTGCTCAAAAGAACTCCAGTCTCAAAAGGCAAAAGAAACACTTGAAAATCTGAAAGCTATCAGTACAACATGTCTAACAACAGCCCACAGTTCACAAAACAGCCCATGGATTTGCAGTGAGTAAATTATTCATTCAAATTGTCAGGCATGGCATGAATTTGAGCACATATGGCATCCTGCATTTTCATTGCCTCCATGAACCTGAAGTCTATAGTTCTTATGAGGGCATATTGTTTGGTTAGGGGATCCATCAGCACGTAGGCTCTGTTTTACGAAAGAAATATTCTCTAGTTTTCCAGCTACAGACTGTGACAAATACCATAGCAGCTGTATGTACATACTTTTGCAGTTTTGACATCCAGGTGATTTTCAGATCAGTGACATTTTGCTTTTGGGTTCCACATTGAAAGGCCAGTCTGACTTTGAATCTTCTAAATGTGCTGGACTGCAAAGTGAAATGGCTGAGAGCTCATTTTAGTATTTGGAGGAATCTTTTCAACCCTGTACCATAGCACTGAAAGATTGGAGTCCCTCCTGTACACCCATGCCATGCTCTAGACATTGTGGAGCCACTACTGGTTGTCCCATGTCAGCAAGGCAGTATAATCCCACCTACCATGCTGGGACTTGTTCTGCTGTTCCTCAAGTGTTGATGGATGAGAATGCAGCATTCATCTTGTTTGCCAGATTTATCATATGCTGTGTGTTCATTCTCCATGCTCAGTGCCTTCACATAATGATGAACTGCCTCTCTCATATAGTGTCCCAAACCACAACTGCCAGCAAGCACAGAACCAAACAGTGTGCAGGCCCTGAAAAGCCATATGGCTT
This sequence comes from Turnix velox, assembly GCA_013400935.1. Classification (NCBI taxonomy): domain Eukaryota; kingdom Metazoa; phylum Chordata; class Aves; order Charadriiformes; family Turnicidae; genus Turnix; species Turnix velox. The sequence goes on along the minus strand of VZTY01027257.1, from coordinate 115,335 downwards.
GGCAGACCAACACAACTTCTGCCCTTAAGCTTGCTAAGAAAAAGGAAGCCTCACAATGCACCACAAGGAAGTGTCCTCCTGGGAATGGCTCTGCATTCCCATGGAGAGGGTGGATTTGCCCCTACCAGCTGCCGAAAGACTGTTAGGCACAACATGAGCATCAATAACCATTGACTGGAGCCTGTCAGGCAGGACAGCATGCGTGGGAATGAAGGGATTTTGCCTGTCTCAAGCTTGGTGTCCACATCTGCAGAGGTGTGGACACTTCCTAATATGTAACTAACTCTTAAGGTCAATTATTTTTTTGTATATTGTGTTACAGGGGTCAGGCAGTCTTTGTCTCACCTTTTGGCAGATGCTTCTGCATACAAATTTGGGCACCTTCCTATCCTCAGAGATGATCCAGTGAAAACTGGACTTCAGCTGGTGACACTCTTCATTGTCAGAAAGAAGTATCACAGAACTAGAATACATCCTTCAGTGGCTTTTGCTGCCTGAAGTTTGCAAATAGCTCTTGCAAATGGAGATGTCCTGGCATTTATTTCCAGGCATGGGCATATTTTCTCATGGATGCAAAACATGTATTTCTGGAACGAGAAGACTGAATGAAAACTCCTAATAAAATCAGTGCTTTGCCTAGTTAATAATAAAGCTGTTTTTAATAATAATATAGCAACAAAGAAAATAAGTTGAAATAGAAAAGCATCTGTTTTTTACTATTCAAGAACTCTAAATCATCTCTTCATATTTGAATGAGCTATGACTATAGCCTATACATGAATCCTTTGGCTTAGTTTCAGCTCAGAGATTTAGAAATGACTGAAGTGAAGAGCTGAGAAGGGAAAAATTCTTGAAGCATTTATTAAAATAATTAAAATCCAAATATAGGTGAGAAATCAAGTAAATTCTCAACAATGATATTGAAATCAGTACTGGTGCTCCAGCTATTACCTTTTCACTGTAGCACAGTGAAAACATGCTTTTACCCCTGTCAGAACCAGTTTGAGTCCAGGCAGCACCTGCCTGGCACCCTGTGCCAGGACTGCTGTACTCCCGTGATTTCCCTGACAGAAGGGCAAGAAATCTGACACAGGTTTCACATCCATGCTGTGCCTATTGCCTGCCCATTCATGTTTATCTGCTGGTGGGCTGTGTCTGTGCTATAGAACAGGGTTTGCACCCACCAGGTCACGGCATTCCCAGCTGCTGATCTAATCTCCATATGTCCACGTCTTTTCTTCAGGACGTCCAGCAGCTGGATCTCAATCATCTTTCCCAACCAAACTGCCCAATGCTTAGAAGTAATTGACAAACAGCAAAGTTCTTCTAGTCCATCCAGTAGCCTTGTCCCATCTCTGCACAGGGCTTAGTAGCTCAGGTACAACGTGGGATAAAGGCAAGACATCTACCTGGGCAGAGAGGAAGAATGGGAACTTGTTCTCCAGGAATCTGGAGTGCTGGGCAATGTCATGCAGGGTCATTAGCATCACTCACTGTTGCTTTTGCTGTCTGCATCTGTATTATGCAGATTTTGGGCTATCTATCTGGAGTGTGTGCCCCTACTCTTGTGTGCCCTTGAACTAAGTAAAACTACAGTTCAAAACCCAACTAATTACACCCTCTATAATATACATCCTCTCAGTAGTTCTAACTTGGTATTAAAATGGTGTCCAAGTAAATTAGATGCACATGGCAAACTAAACTGAAAAAGATTTAAAGTAATACTAAATATATCTTGTTCCAGAGTTAGTAATTATCAGTCCTTTAATAAAGGATGAAATTGCCAGTAGATCCTTCCAGACACGTTGTAAGGATTTGCTGTTTACTTCAGACAGTTTAGATAAATTAAATTTTTAAATTTCACTTTATTTCAGATTATCGAAGAAACTATTTTCACTTATGAGAAAGAAAGGACACAAGTTTGAACAACAGAAACTCTAATTAGGTTAAACAAAAAAAATACTGTAAAGGTGGTCACATAGTGGGTGAGCTTGCCCAGAGAAACTGCAGACTCTCCAACCTTGTATTTTTTAAAAACTCCACTGTACATGGGCCGGAGGAACCTGACTTTATATTGTCAGGCTCAGAGAAGCAGGGAGTGGACTGGATGACTTCCAACTCCCCTTCAAGCTAAACCTATTCTATAGCCTTACATTATGTAGGTTGCATTTCATGTCTCTGTTACATCTGGAAAGCTGACAAAACACGGAAAGAAAATACGCCTTTGAGAGCTCCTGTGATAAAGTGCCATAGAGGTGCTGCAAATCATTTCCCTTCATTCCTGGCTGCAAGCACTGAAACATTTTCTTTTGTGAGTGATGTCCCCCCTAATAGCTATTAGTGTAAGATTACATGCAAAACATCTTCTAAAGAGCTGGACTCTCATCTATCAACATAAAAGTTTTCTCTTGTAATCCCACAACTATAACTGATGTAGCCTTGGGAAAAACATTTAAAATTCATGTACTGTTCTGTTAGTGTTGTCAAACCTCCATGTGCTGGAGGTTTGGTTCCCTCCAGCACATAGTCTGGTTCTATAGTCCAGTTCTATAGTCTGTCACACTTTCTTAATTTTACTATGCTGGACAGTCAGGTGGAGTAAAAATAGTGGAAATACTGGCATTAATAAGGCTAAACCATGTGTTTGCAAGTGCTCTGCACTGGTACATCACTGGCAAAAGTCAGCTCTAGTTGGGCAGAGCTCTCACTGAGTGATCCTTAAACCTGGGGGTAATAACATGAAGACCTCCAGTATCAACCTGACTGGACCGAGCTATTTACCTCCAAATGGAGACTATCAATGATTGATATCCCATTGTGGTGAGTTTATATTATTAAAAACTGATTTTGCCATCAGACCCTACTGCTAGAGTTATGAGTATGCCTAGAGCTAAAAGCTACATTTATTGATCAAGCCCCTTTTATTTGTAGGGATAAAGATCAGTGGCAGAATACTCAATATAAACTTGAAACAGATGAAACCATAAGAGCTGAGCAGATCAGGCAATGGGCAGGGAGGGTAAAGCTGTCACTTATGATGCAGAAAATGGAGTTACACCAAATTAAAATTTTCTTTGGAAAGTAGCAGGATGATACTTCATATTCTATCATTACCTACTACAGCTTGTTAAAAAATAGTGGAAAAAAACCCCTACCAAATCAGGGGAAGCAGTTCCTCTGCAGACCATTAATTAAGGAGTTATCTAAATATAAACTGAATAATTTTAAACTTAAAAAATGGCTTGAATCCTGAGGAAGTTATTTTTAGTCAGGAACTTACCATCTTGTCTCTAATTAAAATGGGGAACTACAGGCCATATACTCTACCCTGAGGAGAAATTGTAGAGATTGTGCTCCATACATATCATAACCAGTGGCAATCAGCAAGATAAGGGCAGACTCTGCCCTGGTGCAAGGGCTGTAGAATGGATGTGGCTTCTTCCAAACTCTGCTAATGTCAGATCATGTCATATTTTCAGCTGGCAGGAACCAAGGACTTTCCAGATCTGCACAGTGTTGTGATGTCTCTGTAGCTTCTTGCAATGTGTTTTGCTGAGAAGCCAAGGAGAAGACCAGGTGTTATGCCGGAAACCCAGAAATCCACATCTGAAGCAAACTTTATCAAACACATTGGGACAAAATTACAAATCTGGCTGATAAACTCTGAAATGATTATTTGAAGTAATAGACTTTTGGAAAGCATTTGTAGGTTATTAAGTATGTACCCATTAACTTTTTGATACATAAAATCATAGCATATGAATAACTTTCATGCTGTTTCACAAGCTGCCAGATATAGATGCTTGATGGAAAAAGCTTACAGGCTTGAGTTGTTCAACAAAGCTTCTGCTGAAGTAAAATTAAAAACAGTATAAAATGACAGTCTGAGACACTGCAGAGGGTGTGCAAAAATTTCTCATTCTGTTGGGGAGAGGGAGGTCTGTGCCCCCCAGTGATGCTGAGGCAGAGGAGGTTGGGGAGAGGGAAAATTTGCTGAGGTACCTTCCTCATTCTCCCTGTGCTAATGGAACCACTCAGGTGTTAATGAATTATTACACTGCACACAGATGCCGCAAAATAGGCAGGCAGCTGCTCAAAAAATCACATTCTATCTGTGGTCTTCTATTAAAAATGGAGAAAGAGATTAAAAAAGTACCTGAGTTCATCACTTAAAGGTTTTCATCCCTGGCACATGCAAATACACGCTGATTTAAAGACAATGCACTTACTGAAAATGCTGTGGTTTGGGGTTTTTTTTAAAGAATTATTTTACCTCCTGAGCTTTTGATGAGATTTCTTCCTTCAAAGTCAGTGGGGAGTGGATGTCCTTATACACCGCCTGTATCTACACTAAAATAAGTGCTTCAAAAATACTCTGTAAGAACTTAACTTTCCAAATGCAAACACGTCACAGATATTTTTTAAAAGATAATGCTTGGGATGATTTAATCTTTCATGTTCTTACCCAGCTCAGCAGTTCTCAGTCTTAAAATAAGAAAATCCAGCAGCCCCAGGAGTCTGACTCCTTGTTCACACTTCTAACATACCATTAGTTGTCTCCATTTGCATTGAGATGCTCAGGACACTGAGTCAACACCTTCCTCAAATGCTGTGAGCCTTTCTGCCTGCTTCCCTAATCTGCTCCACAAAGACAAGTGGAAGAAATAAGTTGAAACTCTTGAAATAAACAGATACATGGCTCTCCTTTGCTTTTCAAACAATGTTCAGTGAGTTGTGAAGCCCACAAGGACTGAACTTACATTATTCTTTAGCCGTGGAGTGCTCAGCACTGTCTAAGAAAATGCCTGAATTTCAATGGCACTGCTCACATAAGTGAATTTCCTTCTATCTGTCTCGGCCCTATTTGCAGATTATATCAGGTGATCCCTCGAGGAATTGTTCTGTCATTCAGCCAAAGGTTTGCTGACACAAATTTTATTTGGGCATTTGTCTGAATACATGCTACCTCAGGCTTCAGGATTACAAGGCATGGCTTGCTGTGTATTTCCAGCCAAGAGTCCAAGGCAAAATTTACCAGTATGAAAACAGAAATAAAAAATTCCTTTTACATAGAACACAGTTGTTCCAGTATCTCAAGCATAATTTTACTTTGCAGGAAGTAGTAATAGGGAAGACAGAAGGAGAGAACATACTTGTAAAGCACTTTGATGTCTTCAAGATGTTTTTAAAATGTATCTACTCTGTGAGTTCATTTTCACGTGGTTCTATCAATAATGTACTCTCAGAATGTTTGCAACTTCTTCGATAAAAAGAACATGTCTAAGACCACATTAACATGCAGTCCACACCATTGTCACCAGCCCTTTCACTACCTTTTCTTCACCTGCATTGCACCTCTAGGCCTGATTCTTGATCATGATGTGTTAGTCCTTCCTTGGTATGTCAGGACTAAAGGCAGTGCTTTGCTCTTGCCTGGCTGTGCAGAGCAATACAAACATCAAGACCTAAGAATGAAAACCAAAAGGAAAAGCTATTTTGAGCTATTAACACTTTCTCTCATATTGAGGAGCAATGTTACTTTATTTTACTTCAGGATATGTCTACAAATTGGCTTCAATTGACTTCAATCCCAGGCAGATCTGTTATAATCTAGAGAAATATTAAATAGGAATTTACAAATGACAGCATTAATCTGCCAGTTACTAATTTATTTTTATTTCTACTATTAATAAATTAGCTAAAAAATAATTCTGCTTTTTTGTGATGTTTTTTTCCATCTTCATTCTGCAATGAGTCACTTAAAAGAAAAAAATCACTTTTAAAAATTTCTCCTGCTAGATTTTTCTGTGGTGGTAGCAATGACTGCACACACAAATGAATTTCATGTACAGGCCACTGCTGTAAAGGCCACATGTGCTCATAGCACACTAGCAGTTTTAAGACATAATTTCAGCATGCACTGAAGTACAAAGCAGGAATATTGCACTTATCATTTTTGGTGCAAATGAGATGGTGACATTCACCTGGAATGTCTTTGGAACTGCTTATTACCTAGTTAGTGACACCTGGGACAACACATGTTAAATAGAATCTTTTTAGTATTATACTGGATGAAGAAATCTGATGACTGGCAAACAGGATGGTTCTAAAAATGGGTGGTGGCTTGGATAAAATTAATGAACAGCCTGACAAATCTAATTGCATGCTATTTACTAGCCTGTTCCTAACAATTCCTTGGACCTGAAGTTAAAAACTGCCACATTTGACATATGTCCCAGTGTAAAACCAGCACAATGCCAGCACAACCTTGAGACCATGGCAAATGACTTGCATCATCCACCATGCTAAGAAGGACAGCACATTCTGGACCTCACTGGCTCTGCCTAGCCAGTTCCTGTCCCTTCCAGAGGTGAACTGGCAGGGACAGGGTACCCAGGAAAACCAGCATTTGTTCCAAGGATGGAAATACACATCTGGAGAGTGGCAGGACTGATGTCCTTTCCAGCAGCAAGACCTGGGGAATCTTCAGATAGCTTTCCCCAAAACAGAAATGACAGAGGTGACAATGCCATTTGATCCCTATTCTGTTCCACACAATGATGTCTTAATTTTAGGCACTCTACTAAGAACATTTATGCTGGATTTCTTCTTCTGCCTCACTTATCCCATCTGTGCTGTTTGCTCATTAATTTAAGGGAAGCCAAAAGGGAAATTTCCCCTAGCCTTCTGTCCTTTCTATCTTATCCTCTCCATTGCCCCAGGGAACGGCTCTTAGCAACAGAATGGAAACCAACATGGGGCCATGACTTCCCCAGAAATATTTTCAGCAAATTGCCAAAAACTGACAATGTATTTGTGCTTCTCCCTTCCACTCTCTTTCCTGCTGCTGCAGGGGATTTGTAGTGGTGCTGCTCTGCTCTCGTGCTGAGGACAGAATCTTGAGCTCTGCTGGGCTGTAGAGCTGCTGCAGGCTGCTGCTGGGTCACTCTGCTCATCCTGAGGACACCCACTTATTAGGGCCACCCTGCCAAAGAGGACAAACCAAAATAACAAAGGTTGCATTATTAGAGCTTTTTCTTCAGAGCACGTTTTCGTCTTAGGGTCAACAGGGTACACATGGTTGCTGCAAAAGTATCACAATTAGGGATGAGCCTGCATCCTGTTTGGCCCTTGCCCTGGCAGGATGGCTCTTCCACATGCTACAGCCCCTCCAAACACACTCAAACATGGACACAGATCACCTGCCAGGCTGCCAGTGACTGGGATAATCTTCCTGGGATTCATGGAGGGATATATTGTTAGTTTTCAGATGTACTGCTGGATACCCACAGTACCCACATCTAGAGTCTCCTTGAGAGCACAGGGAAGTTATCTAGTTGTTCATCTGCATTATTTATCTCTGCTGTATCTGAATTTTCACTCTTTCCCTTCATTTTGATAGTTTGGATGCGCATTTTTCCACCTGAAAGAGTTACAGGGAGTGAACCACAAAGCAGAGCATCTCTGTGCTTTTATCATTTGCATTGTGCACACTCCCAAGATGTAAAAAGAAAAGCAGCCATATTTCCTTCAGGACTGTAATGCTCTAGTACACTCAAGTGCATCAAAAGCAAATGAAGGGCCCAAGTTCTGCCTAGGACTTGCCTACATGGGAATGCTGTTTCCCTTTAGGAAGGGGACATACTGAAGTATGTCCCATGTTTATTTTGCATCACAAATGCTTTAAAGTGTTTATCCACTTCAAAATTGAACCAAGACAATTTCTGACAGTCTCTTGGACTTGTGGTGACGAGTGCTGTGTGATGAATAGATCTCTGCATTTGTCAATAAACTGAAGCCTTTTGTACCAGGTTTTGTTGATTTATTAAAAAACCTAGTAAGATTGTACTGAAATAGGCCTTGTTTTGTTTTCCATGTGATGACTATTGATAAGAGACTAATTTGATATAAATTTTAAGATACTCCCTCATGTTATCCTGTACTGAGCTCTGCCACCATGACTCAGTTATTATTTTACTAACACAGCTTTTCTTGAGTTCGTGATCAATGAAGCATTGCATTTTGTGCTGCTGTATTTGATTTATGAAAACCAGTTTACCTCTTGCATCAGCAACCTCTGCTACCTATGCAAGAGAAAATTAAAATTTCAACTGGGTCACTTTCCCAAATGCTGTCACATCCCCTCTCAGGTACACAACTTTTCATTAACTTACAGGAGAAGGGTTGCTTCCTCTGCTTCCAGGAGAAGGATGCAGCATCTGAGAGGGGTTTTCCCTCGCCTAACCTTAGTTATCCACAGTTTGGCTCATCTCCAGTCAGCGGTGAGGGACATGGTGGTCACACTTCTCTTGACGCAACCCAGGATCTGGTTGGCCTTCCGGGCTGCAAGTGCACACTGTTGACTCACGTTAAGCTTTTAATCCACTGACACCCCCAAATCTTCTCTTCAAGGCTGCACTCAAGCCATTCTCCACCCAGCCTGTATCTGTGCTTGGGATTGCCCTGACCAAGGTGCAGGACCTTGCATTTGGTCTTGATGAACTTCATGAGGTTGGCATGGGCCCACATCTCTCTAGATGGCATCTCTTCCCTCTGGCACGTCAACTGCACCACACAGCTTGGTGTCTTATGCAAACTTGCTCTTGACTTGCACTCAATCCTACTGTCCATGTCCCCAACAAAGATGTTAAATAGCACTGGTCCCAGTACTGATCCCTGAGGAACACCACTCATCACTGGTTTCCACTTGGACAAGCCATTGACTGCAACTCTTTGAGTGTGACCAGGCACAGAGGTGAGACTGACTGACCTGTAGTTTCCTGGATCTTCTTTTTTACCGTTTTTGAAAACGGGGCTCATGTTCTCCCTTCTCCAGTCAGTAGGAACTTCACCAGTCTGCCATGACCTTTCAAGTATGATGGACAGTGGTTTGGCAACTTCATTTGCCAGTTCCCTAAGGCCTGTAGCAGACTTTTGTAAAACAGAAGGCTTCTACCATTCTGAATTAGGCAAGGAATGAATAAAACAGCAAGAACTATGATGAAGTTTTTAAAAACCTTCTCTAGTAAAGGAGTGTTCCTGTAAATGGAACTAAACAACTGGAACATGATTTTAATGCAAAGTAAGACATAGTTTGACTCTCTGACTCTACAGTGATTCTTTCATGTAGTGGCTGATCCTTCTTTTCACATCTCCCAAAGAAAACAGATACAACTTTCTTCTCATGGTAAAACCAAAAGTGAGAACTCAAACTGTTCTCCTCCTTTCTCCGCATTTCAGCTCTGCCATACGTCCTTATGGAAGAGATGACTAGAACATTGAAGCTAACAGCTCTGGAGCAACCAGCTCTGCCTACACATCGAGCTGCCAGAAGAGACTGCTCTGAAATCTCAAACACTATTTAATAGTGTATAATTCTGATGAGTAGGTCTCTCTTCAAGCAAAAGTTTTGTGTACAGCTGGGTAGGCAGAAAGAGATGACAGACATTGCAAAAGAAGAGGAAGAAAAAATTATGTATCAGAATGGTCTGGGCTGGAAGAAACCTTAAAACCCAGCCATTGCAAACTTCCCTGTTGTGAGGACACTCCCACCAGATGAGGTATCTCAAAGCTCCATTCAGCCTGGCCATGAACACTTCCAGGAATGGGCAACCACAGCTTCTATGAGCAACCTGTGCCAGTGTCTCAGCACTCTGACCATAATGGCTAATTTTAATCTTCCCTCTGTTACCCCTTGGTCCTACCACTCCAGTCCCTGACAAAAAGTGCCTCCCCATGAGTCCTGCTGGCTCCCTTCAGGTACTAGAAGACTACTCTAAGGTTGCCCCAGAGCCTCCTCTGCAGGCTGACTAGCTTTCAATTCACATTCATCTCACTCATTAAAAAGCACCAGCACACAGGGTGAAGTGAAAGGGGGAAAAAAAATAAAAAATAAGAGCAGCAGGAGTGAACTCCTCTTCTTCCCATGCTTCAACACAGAGGGAGGGCAAGTGTGCTTTGTGTGCCCATCTGAAGGAGGCATAAGCCATTCTCAGGAAGCATTTTTTAAGACCATCAGAGGTTGGGGTCAATAAATTAGTGGAAAACATGGAAAAGATTTCCACAGTTCAGGTGTGGACTGTATGAATTACAGTAAGAACAGTTACTGGTGAGAAGCATATAAGGGGTTCTTTACAGGCCAAACAGAGTTGCTGGATAAAAGAATTTTTTTTTTTAGTCAATCCTCTGCAATTTTGCTATGCAGAAGTTATGAAAATAGAGATTGGAAGTTCTAAATTATATCTTGCAACAGAGTCTACATAATCCATCTCTATTCTGATCTCTGTTGTTCTTTGAAGAGAGCATGAGATTACTGACCACAAAAAAAAAGGTGACAGTAAGTCCAAGCAGTGGCAGTTCGTGAGATAGGTCATAACACACTTCTGATATGAGATTCTTTCAATTATGAATCTGTCTGAGTTGCCTGTTTTATGCAGAATGTTGGTATGGCATCATGGATGAGGACAAGAAAAAGAAGAAAAACACTATTTAGGGAGACAGCTCAGTGCTCAATGAAGCTAACAGCAGAAATGATACTAACCTATCATGTATTGTTTATTCTGTTAAAACATTAAAAAAGATACTTTATTCTTCATTGTACTTGTAGAAATTCAAAACATGGCTTTAATTCCTTTGCTCAGTACAGAGGCATAAGGTCAAACATTTTAAACACAACAGCAAGTAAGTTGCCACTACAGTTTAATAGATTTCACTTTTTTCACTTCAATTATAAAAATCTTGTTTGGAAAAACTTCCAGCTATTCCAGTGCCTTTCCCCAAGGACAAAAGGAGCTAGATTGGCTCAGGATCCAAGTTCTGTTAAGTATCCTTAGTTTCAAAACAGATGAGGAGTGAATGCATCTTGAACACTAAAAAACTAATCACACCTGTAAATTAAAAGGATAAAAATTTTGTTTATCTTTCCATGAAGAGTTTGATTAAAGAACAAACCCAAAATGTTTAATCTAGTGATAATAACATACAATATATTGTTATATGGGTATTAGAAGAGCACTAGAATGTTTAAATCAATCTTCAAGAAGATTTCTTTGATTACATTTCCCATGCATGTTAAATCCCCAGCTTCCAAATCCTTATGGTCAATACAGTAATACATAAAATACAGAAGTATTCAACAGCTTGTTTAATATTTAATGCTCAGACTCTTCTTATGGGGTGAGAGGAAAATGGCTACATTACATGTTATATTTATTATACTTAAGAATGCAAATCTTATTATGATATCACAGGTTGTAGTGTTTTTCAATCTTTCAAACAATACTAGCTGTGCTAGCTTTAAAAATACAGTAAACTGATCCATATTTAGGAAGATCAGGCACTTACTTCTGCAGGGATTCCATCTCTGGAGGCAGGTCACAACCTATGTAAGCTTTATTTGATAAACTGTATTCTAACAGCGCACAAAAGCAGGGATCCTACAAGGGAAGATCAGTGTTCAATATAAATCATGGTGCTCCATGAAATTAACATGGCACATAAATGCAGGCAATTCAATAGGAACTTTCTAAAAACAGAACTCTGTAACTGCCTTAAGTTACATAACAGTGAGGAAACAGAAGACTAAGCTTTCTATTCAGACCACTTCTGGAATAACTCATTATCTGGAATGTGAGCCATCTTGGTAGCTATCAAACAAAGTTCACCTTATTCCAATAGAAGGACCATGCCTGGGTTCAAAAGATTGCCTTCTTTTCAGGCTCCAATTTTAATTGGGAACAATCACACCTACCACCATCCATTTAAAAATTGATGTAACTGCATTTTGTGAAGAATCTGGCAGTGCAAGTTCATTCAGGACTTGTAGCCTGCTGGAGAATTTAATCTCTGAGGTTCTACCATCTTCTAGATAGGTAGAATCTCACATGCACAGATCAGCATTACAATCTCCTTTGTGCTTTGAAGCATGTCGCGTGGGTGCCTGAACTGTCCACACTTACAGGAGCCTAAGGAGGTCAGATACACAGACTGAAGACAGCGTAAAAATTCTTAACAGGATCTAATGTTCCCTCACATCAAATTAACCCCCTCAGTAATTAATTTACCATGACAAGTACCACCTGCAATAGAAAGATATAAAACCAAAACTTACTTTCACAAGAACATGAGGATTTCCCACGACAATCAGCAAAGCTTTTGCTCTAGTAATTGCTACATTAAATCTCTTTGGGTTGGAGAGAAAGCCCAAACAGTGTTTGTTGTCACCAAACGCACCTTCTTGAGATCGCACCTAAAATGGAATTAAACATAATATTAGAGAATAATGAGAAAGCAACAAAATAATGAGAAACCCATAGTGTAACTTCAACAGTATTTGCTTACATCAGTAATTCACAAGTAAGCTTCATAATCCAAATTTTAATCAGCTATTTCCCACCATGGGGTTTACACAGAAAGTCTCTTCTCCAACAGGGTGCTGATGGAGTTTTAGCCATTTGAAGAGAATGGTTTACTAGTTTTTACCTCTGCATCAGGACTACCCACTGGAACTTGAAACACAAGGTACCAAAACTGCTTCCTAAAAAGCAGTGATTTTATCTTTTTAGTAGAAGAAATGCTAGAACTGCTGGTATTTTAACTCCTACAAATTGAATGACAATTAACATTAGGTCTTTATGTAAGCCTTCTTGAGTGTGTTGTGACTGAGCTCAGCCAAAAGCAACTAGTGTGCTGTAACTGCTGCCATTTAATTTTCACTTCTATTTATTTCACCTATATTTGAACCCATCTTTTGTAGAAGAAAATTTTCATGACCTAAGAATGAGCTCTTATAAATGGGTACATACCAATAATTGCTTTAAGAGTGATAATGCACTGGATTAAAAAGCAATGGTATGATGCAAAGAAAGCAAGCACAGTAGCAAAAAAAGGCAACCAAATCCCACAAAACTTTCCCCCAGACCACTAAAGAATTCACAAAACCAACTGTTCTTCCATCTTTGCATTCACTCTGCTTTTCAGTGCTTTGGTTGTGTGCACAGCCGTTTTATCTTTCTCTCTCCTGCAAATCCTATGTGTACTATTAAAAGTAGAGCAGTACTGGTCATATCCTCATCTACACATTCCTGGGCCACACTTCCTCCTTTGATCAGTTTGCCTTATATGCTATTACTGAGACTTAAAAAGGCTCTGCCTTAACTGTACATTCTTGAATAGCTCTGGGGCATCTTGTGTCAAAGATGTCTCAGGAATTCCATATTCCAAACACTAAAATCTTTTACTTAGAAACTTACTGCACCAAAAGCACATCACCATCTGAAAGCATATGCAGACTTGTTTTGCATTCTAGATCAAGTTCCATGCTGTAGAAGTAAACCTCTGCATGGCTTCTAATGGCCACCAAAAGAAAGTCTAAACCCTCAAACACAATCACGTACACTGAACTGGTATCACCGGTTGATGTTCTAAGTATTAATTTAGCTTTTCTCTAAAGTTTTGCAGCTATCTTTTCCACAAATTCTGCAGATTTTTACTTCAGTCCCAGAGTTCAGTGTGCCTGCAACATAATATAATATACATACTGTTGATAAGATGATAGCCAGGTACTCCTGCCCTTGGAATTCTTCCACGGTGCCAACTTTAATGTCTGCCAAATCGATACTTCTCAGAAGAGATCGAATTTTTTCCACCTGCCAAAAAACAGTGCTCAAAAGAATTTTTTCATTTGGGAGTGGATTACTTCAGAGCTGAAAACATGCTAACATCTACAAGCATGTGGCTTAACACAGAGATGTCACAGGGAACAGCTACACCAGGCTCAACCACCTTTCACTAGTACGGATTTGAAACTACTAACTTTCCCCCAGTAGTATCACATCTGTTACACAACTTAGAAGGTGAAATACTACCCTCACTTAAGCAGAAACTGAGATTTTTAATCATGCCTTTCAATAAGAACAATTTAGATCATCAAGCCCTCTTCTTCCAGTGTGCATAGTATCCAAACTCAATTCTCCCCACAAATATAGCAGGGAACTACTTTTTCCCCAGTCCCTCCAGAAGACTGTGCAGAGTCCCCCTTTGCTTGCCAGCTGCACTGAAAAGAGTGAAAGACAAAGGTGAGAGGTGACCTTAAGTACGCTCCCAAAAAGAGAAAGAACATGGAGTCTTGCACAGGATAATGCTGGCACATGTGGGATTGGTGTGGCTGCAAAAAGATGGAGACTCCATCTGTACCAGGAGTCACACTGAAAAGACAAGGGGCAACACGTAAAGTTACTCCGAGAGATTCTGATTGGATACGTAAGTTTTTTCACAGTGATAACAATCAGCCATCAAAAAAAATAATCTTCCCAGGAAAGTGGTGGATTCCCTAACACTGGAGACAAAGACTCAGTTGGACAGGGTGCTGGGCTGTCTTGACTAGACCATGCTTTTGCCAAGAAAGCCTGGACACCAGGATAACCCTTAAGGTCTCTTCTGGTGTTCCATGATTCTATAATCACCAGTAATTAATAACAACTGTGTAAAGTGACCCAAGACTGAAGCTTTGAGATATGCCTACCTACTTCAACAGCCATAATGTATAACTTCAGACAAAATACAGCAACTCTGAGGTTTGCAGACATCAGTTTATACCTGTTTACGATATGGTGTAATCACTCCAATATCAGTCACTGATACTAAAGCATTTTCATTTTTAGCAAGGTGGCAACAGTACTGCATCACTTGAACTGCTTCGGTTGGATTAAACCATGAATAACTGTAACCTTCACGTGTTTCATTGCCCTGCATTAGAGGAAAGGAATAGAGATGAAGACCATGTGCAGAAATGAGTATGCATTTATTAAGATTATTCCTATACATACTAAATGTAAAAAACAGCAATGTAATGTTACACACAAATTCTATTCTTTGATATAAAGCCGTACCAATAAGCAATTGCCACCTAACTTTTTATACTTTTTTTTAAGTTGGAGAATTTATATGACAACAGTACGCGTAACAAAGCGGTTAAATCTCAGCTCAGAACAATGCGTTTCAACGAGTTAGTATGTCACTTCTGTGCAAGTCAGAAGAGTTAAAAACCCAGGCTTCTCCAAGCAGTTTTTGCTAAAGTACCATTTTTAAACTCTGGCCCATTAAGTCTTAATAATCCTCTAGTTATATAGGCTTGCTTTCACTCTAATGTAGCAAACTTGTGGAAAGCAGTCTGAAGGCAGCCGACTACAGCTCCATGTTGGTCAAGCTGCTGGGCATTTAAATTTATACTGTCTCCCATAACACACTTCAACAGGTAGCTGCTCAAGTTATTAGAAAACATTTGACTTCAGAAATTGTTTCTATAAGAAGGTGGTCAGGAAGTCATAGTAATTAGAAAAGTTTGTGTTTTTTTCTTTTCATAAGTTTTCTAGAATTCATCCTACAGAAAACTCATCTACAACACCAGCAAACTTTAACCAGGCCTCCTTATTAGTATTTTCACTCCACAAACATTTCACATACCCTTATTCCATGAAAAATTAATGGAAATCCTTTCCTAGGCAATTTCCCCCAGTGCAACAAAGAAGTTACTACTGAAGCATCTGCACAAACTTCTAGCTCTTTATGATAAAACAATTTAGATGGCAAGGCAAGCAGTGCAGAGTGTGACCTATAGTTCTTCATGAGTTTTGTGATCTGCAAAGACAAAACACAGAATTCGTAACTGAAACAGGTAATTATTCATCCAAATTCATAGTAGTAATCTCCCAAGCAGATACTACCATACCATCTTACCATCCTATAGCATTTAACATTTCTAAAGCTGCTGAAGAATTGGCAAAACCTGTGTGATCTTCTAAATATAGCAGTTTTTTGAAGGATCATCTTTGCCTTCCAAATGAGAAAAAAAAAGAACAAAAGAACTTCCTTCTCCAGTGTCTTAAGGCATCTGATCTATAGGTATATTCTCTTCTTTTTTCAAAAGACAGATCTTTTGCCTGGAGGTTTCCATAGATGTGCTTTTTTGAGGAAGTTTTGAGAGGTTAAAAAGGGAGCATCAGAACAGCTGACAGAAGCTGGCCTCTGAAACTAGAAATGTACTAATCTCTAAATGAATAAATGGACTTAAGGAAGCATTCCAGTGAATAATAACCATCTTGAAAATATTACATCCTGTAAAAAGATTAACAAATGATGTTCAAGTTCAGTGGGTATCTTTAAAGCCCTTCCTACTTCCTCAAGCACTGTATAAAGAATACAAAACCCGAAGTTTGCCATTACAAATTTAGAGAGAATATAATGACAAGTTTTACAGAAGGCTGAACCCAAGATAAAACCTAGGGCCAAACTCTTCCTTTTTCCCTTAACTCTGTCAAGAGATTTTCTCCCTCCTCCGCTTACATGGTCATCTGGTCATCTGCTCTCAGTTGAGGTCTTCAAAGTGTATTACCATGAGAGTGGGAAAGCATCTTACCAGGTTTAACTTTAGCCCTGTATTTCAGTTTAAAGCAGCCAAAGTATTTATGATCATTTACGTACCATGCTACCTCTGCCACTTAATACAGAATTCAGGGACTTCACCACATCAGAGTGAAAAGGTGATAAAGAAATATGCAGTTTCTTTTTTGCATTCCCAATATTTGCAAAAATCTATCTTTATGTTTAAAGAGAAGGCTTTGTTTGTCTGTTTTCTAAAAAAAAGTTGAAGTTGTACTTGTTCAATTGCCAAAAATTAAGTTAGGGAAATACAGAAAATGGATGAAGGAGATGGAGTTGAATTTTAAACCATTACTTAGAATTCTGTTTTGTGTAAATATTAGGCTCAGTTTGCTTAAGAGGAAAGAACCCCCCCAATGAAGGATTTTAATACACTGGAAAGCTCAGCATCCTTGCTATTCAGAGCATATATTCAAAATAACCAAGCTTTCCTAGAGAAGTAAGGCTCAAAGCTAGACTTTATCACAAAGCATCAGGGAGTAAAATGGTGTTAAAAGAAATAGCAGTAAATCAGTTTTTCTCTTTTTGATTTACATGAAAAATATTAATTACAAGTGTAATTAATAATTTGTAACTCACCAATAAGGGATTATATGCTCCACAGGTACTAAAAGCTTCCTCATCTCTCAGATATATCTCTCTTGATGTAAGTCTTTCCAGCAAGGATATACTTAATCCAAAAGTTTGTGCCATTTTAGACTTTATTACTGGCCCCAGTTGCTTTGGATCTCCAACAAGAACTATCTGATATGCAATTAAAATAAAAAAATCCATCTTGTATTAAAAAGTGCAGCTTTGATAGCAACATACACAATTCAGAACTGGAAACTTGAAGGTCATTTCATATCAAGTATTCTGCTTTCCACCCAACATCTCATCTGATCGCAAAGGCGGCTTAGGCCCAGAAGTATGATATTGTCTTAAACTACGAAAACATTTTTATTTTGACATTTTCCACACACTGAATCCTGTCCTAACAACATAAACTTGTTTTAGATGTAAACTAATTCACTGAAGTGTGGAAAATGGATGTTTTGCATGAATAAAATTTATTCCAATACCCCATACCCTATCAGGAGATGGCAGTTCACATTCCACATCAATCACAAAACCAAAAAAGAGTAAACTAAGATTTTTTTCCATTCAGTAAAATGATGCAAAGCGAACTACCTGTCCATTAGCTTCTGAAATCAATGAAATAGGAATCAGGCTTTCTGGTTCAGTTGCTTGTCCTGCCTCATCCAGAATCACATGGGTGAAGTGTCCAAGCCTAGAATTAAACCACGTGAATTGATACTGGGGCTGTTTTCAGATAAGTTCACTCTGCCACCCTGTGGTTCACCTCAGCAGTTCTGGTAACTTCCTTGTCCAGTGCACCTCCTCACACATGGATCAAGGATGGTTATTTTCAACATATAGAAAAAGCCAGGCAGCATTTCTGTCATCTTGGATTTTGCTTGCATACTGACATACACAACCATTAGTTATCTTAATTAAGCATTGCTTATACCAAAGTTAAGTCACTTAGAAAAGCTTTCCTGTTCTCAATTTGCTTAGCTATTTACTTAGAACAATGCACCAAGTGCAGCAAAGACTATCCTTAGGCTTTGTTTCTGTCAAAACAGTTCAAGCCACTCAGGCTTCAGAGTGTCCTTCAACCAAATCAAAATGAAAATCAGATCTTCAGTTACAGTATCTGTCATGATGGCTGCTTACAGTAAAGATGATTTAATAAAAATGAAATACAGTGGCATTTTCAGTGTGACATTTATTTCAAGTCAAAATTATTATCAACAGCAACATAATTTCCAAGGCTCCCACTGGTAGCAGGAGAGAAGCCAGAAATTAAGGTTATTCAAGATAATTCTAAAATCTACCATGGACAAAATTCGTGTTTCTACTAAAATATCACTAAAACCAAGTGGTTTGCTAGGAAGGAAACTTCAAAGTAGAGGCACATGCAATAAATGCTCAAGTTACAGTACAGAGTATATCTCAAGGCTACTGTCCATAGTATTCTACCTTATTTCTGCATGAAAAAACATTCCTGCGCTGCTGCAAGTGGTAATTACTATCCTGAACCACAATGCTTTGGAAATATTATCACCTTCTTTGCAGTAAGGTCTCACCAGATCATCAATGTGCTGCGAGGAGAAAAAAAACAAGAAAAAGGTATTCCGTGAAACAAAATTCCACTCTAAAACTAAATATTATAATTTGAATTTAAAAAGCCCTCAGAAAACTATTTTAGAAGCTGAGCAAAACACTCAAGACTTAGAGCCATTCACATAATTAAATTAATTTGCCCGAAGTGTAGTTTATATGCAAGAGATCTGTGTCTTGTTTATTCTAAGGACAAAAACTGAACATATGGATGTCTCATACATAAACAGGTATATAAACACATACTTAAAGGTACATTACACACAGTGTGTGCAATACATAAAGATTGCAATCATACTCGCTTTCTTTTATGCAGCCTTAATTTGGACACAAAGGTTTAATTTCAATAACAGATTTCAGGATTGCTTTGTAAATTAAAAAATCTTTTCCACATTAAAAGTCCCTCCAATACGTATTTGCTTCTTGTGGAGTTAAGCATTGCAGGGAAGAGGTTAAGATTCCATACAATCAACTTAAGGGCTAGGAATCATCATTTTCCAGTAATTCTTCTGGAAAAGTCATACTAGGATGTTCATCCTTTGGGTGCTAAACAAGCCTAATATGATAGCTACTGTCAATTAAAATAATAAATGGGTATAATACTTACCTCTAGAGACCTGAAAGTAGCATTAACTCGGACCATAGCTCCTGGTTTTAACAGATTGCTTTGATGCAGCCGCAAGCAAATCAGATCTGTTGCAGCATTTGATGGTGCACAAACCAAGATTCGACTGCCTGGTAGGCTATAATGAATCTACATCAAAGAAGATGAACATTAAAAAAAAAGGTTTAGAGAAGTAGCAACAGTGCAAATGTGCCCGTTGCACTTCACTGTACACAGAATCCAAAAAACTTTTGCAGACATGTTATGCTTATCCATCCTTTTGCTGTTCAACAACACTAGTCTTGACAGTTACTGCTAAGTTCTCTCAGATCAAGCATACTGACAGCAGAATTAATTAATGGTTGTCCTATTAATGTATATCCATGCTTCCTGAATATATTATGCACAACTGGAATCACTAATTATATACTGCTGATTAAAGCTTTAAAGACAAAGACAAGAAGACTTGAAAACAAGCTGTTCAGGAGTTCTGCAAGTCTGTATCAGGATCTTCCCTCTTTTGCAGAGATGCAGATCTTAAAGAGTATTTTGAAAACTCCTTGGGGAAAAAAAAGTGGTGGTATTTAAAGAATTACTGCAAGTGTTCCAACACAGGAAAGATTAGAGAAAACTGATGTGTTATCCACCATTACCTGCAAAATAGCTTCAATTACTGTTACTGTTTTTCCAGTTCCTGGTGGTCCAAAGAGAACATAAGGCATAGGTCGACATTCACCGCTCAGTATCCTCTTCACTGCCAGTTTCTGCTCCTCATTCAGCATAGAATTAAAAAAATCACCAGCACTCTGTTTGAGTGACATAGTGTCACCAACTATAATCAAGATATACACATATTAAAACTCTATATAAAAAATTTTAACATATGTAGATTAAAGCAATGTCTATTCATATATTATGACTTTTTTTTTAAACTTATGTTGCAACAATTAATGAATTTATCAAATATTCCATTTCACAGAATAGCATGTAGAAAATAAGCAAGAAGTGTACTGAAAAGACTACAAAAGGACTATGATTATGTAAACCAAACAATCTGTAAAAACTCCCTTTGGTAATTCTAGCACTGATTCCACTTTTTTTGTTCCAGACTAACAAAATTTCAGTAACTTCCAGAAACTAGTACTTCAAAGACAGAACCAGAACTAGATGATCAGTAGTATGTCATGACTTTCGAAATTTTTGTCTTAATCATGTCTGAATTTCATAGAAGATATTTATCAACCCTTGTACTCAAGTGCATTCTAGGTAATCTACTCCATATTTCTTTAGGCATCTCATAATCCTCTTGGCAATTAAATATATTGATATCTAAAAATCACACTGCCCAGAAAAACACAGGAATTGTCTGGGCTTTCTGAAAACTTTTTAAAAGGTTATAGCATTTTTGACAAACCAGCTATCCCAAGAATAAGTCAACAGTGTACCAGCAACAAATGGGAAGCTTTGAATATGAACAAAAAATTTCTAGTAAACAATCAGGAAGTGGTATTTTATTGAGTACAAAATATATCTCTAGATGTTTGCTGTCCTCTCCCTGTAAGTACTCAATGCTCCTTTAAGAAAAATGATCTAGTGGGAGGTGTCCCTACCTATAAAAGGGGGTTGGAACCAGAAGATCTTTAAGGTCCATTCCAACCCAAACCACTCTATGATTCTATCAACTGGAGACATTTAAGTAACTCACAGAAAGACTCCAATGAAACCTCCTGCTGGTAATGTTAAGGAATTTGTCTTTTGAGACAGAACATGAGGACACCTAAAATGTATCTTACTCAAGTCTGGTTTACTGAAGTGATTGCAATACTGAACTGTTTATACTTGAAGTACTAAAGTATACCAAATTGGGTTGTTTGTGCAGCCACCCTCATGACATCTGTTCTGTCCACATCCCTTGATGCCAGCTTGCTCTGCTGTTTCTTGATCTGAAACACATATTAAAAATAACCATGATAAGTCTGGGAATGTATCTGACAGCGAGATAAAGCCAATATTACCCTGATTTAAGATGGACAAACAAGATGCAGGGAACGGTACCTCGTCAGCTACACTCCAGGTCCCTGAGAATGTCATGGAACACTTTCTGGATTCCACATTCTTCACACAATTGGAAAAAAGGGTGACCAGGAATAGTCAACAGGGCTAACCCAAAGGGTGCACCATTCATGGCCAACCTAACTTTCCTCTTGATGTAAAGACTTATGTGGACAGAGAATTATGCTGACAAATGAAAAGTAGTTGTTCCAATACTCCTTGACCTCAGCAAGGCTTTTGACTTGGTTTCCTTATCACGCAGTTCTTACGCGCAGCCTGAGAACACATTGACTGGAGGTGAAAATTGACTGAATTACTGGCATCAAAAAGTAGTAATCAATAGTTTGATACTCAGCTGGAAGCTGGTCAAAAACTAGGAAGCACAGGGTTGCTGCTGGGAGAATATTATTCAGTATCTTCATCAATTACTACGACAAGACCCAACAACACCCTTGACAAATTTGCAGACGAGACAGGAGTCTTAGCTTAGTACCAGTTGTCATAAAGTCCGCTCTCCTCAGGCTAACGAAACCAGCTGTCATCATAAAGGAGTAGAACACAATTTTGCTTATTTGACACTTCATTATGCAATTCCTTTCTAACAATTGCTGTACCAATTTGAATGGTATTCAGCATTTTAAGGAGCATTTACAGAATAGATACCTTGTACTCCTGTTGTTCAAGGTCATAATCAACAGCACAGCATTCAGTAGCGTTCTGGGTCTTGATAGCTTGTGGTGATTGTAAGACAAGCCTTTCCGGAAACAACACTTCCAATTTAGAGGACAGAGGAAACAAAGAAATTTCAGAGATACACAAATGCTTTGCATGCTTCACTGATATATCAGCTTGTTCTGAGTTGCCAAAACTGGTTTATCCAAACTAACTTAGATTTTGTGAAGATCTATGTCAGCTTTTATGGATCATTCTACTACAAACCAGGAAACCAGTCCTTTTAAACAAATGTTGAGATAACAAAAACACTGCCATTTTACTAATTTTAAGTATAATTTCTACAGCTCTAATTAGAGCAAACAGGTCACAAAGATTTGTTCCCACTTCTCTCCCCATGACAGCCAAGAGGTGAATTCATTCTAACCAACCAAACAAAAAAACCAGAAAACTCCTCTTAGAACAAACCACAATGCATTCTTCTCAGTACAGCTTGACGTGGAAGCAACACAAAACACAATACTCCCCTCAAACAAACTTTTCCGGACACCTTAAATCAACTGAAGTGTACCTTGTTCACCCAGGTAAATAGCATGCTCAATTGCAAAGTGGCACCGCCTGCTAGTAATCCTGTTATCAGAACACAAATTTGTAGATTAAAGTAAAAGTTTACACTTCCCATAATGTGCAACAGCAAACACCTACCATGTATTTTTTACTGTGCGGCAGAGCATATAAAAATACGATCTTGACACAAAAAAGATGCATCTATTGGGAAATATGCTGCAGAGGGATTAGTCAACAGCTCTGCTGTGAATAATATCAATGCATATATGCTTTAACTCTTCAGTGAGACAAAGATGGCCCCATGTTCCAGATTTATAATAATCATTCAAGGAAGTTGCCTGCAAAGCTTATTTTAACAGAGAAAACTAAGCAACTCTGTACAGATAACACTCTGTGAAAGAAGCAAAAGTATAAAAGGACGTCAGCAATTGTGTTTTGCATGATCTTGCAGCCATATTAGTATATTTTTCCTTAAAAAAACCCTCAGGACTCCTCTCCAAAACAGAATACCACATCTCATCATTTCCATCAATTCACTGCCTGACACTGCTGCAATCATTTAGAGAGATTCAAGACAAAAATTCTTCATACATTGTGACTACAGTTGCAGTCTTTTACCAATGAAAATAATAGCAAAAGTGTGAGGTGAAAGAATCAGCAAGATCTTAATTATGTGCTTCTACTAAATGTATCTACCAAAACAATCAGCTGACAGTCACGTATACTTTAAAAGTCACTTTACTAGAGCAATCATTAAAGGCAGCTCCTCAGAAACTTAAAAAATACCTGCAATGAACAAATTCCACATCCATGGGTTCCAAGTTGTAAGCCTTTTCAAAGTCTGCATTAAATTTAAGAGTAACTTCTTCATTATATATCTATTGCAAAGATAAAAGTCAGCTTATTAATGCATCACCTCCAAAAAGAACACTTACATTTACCTGCAATCTAGATAATGTATCACTACATGATAAGAGTACTTTCAGAGTGGGCAAATTTTATTAACTAGAAAGGTCAGGGTAGCCTGTCTTCAACAATACAATAAAAATGCAAAAATCACCAATTAGAATGTAGATAAAACAAATCTAGTTTCCCCAAAGTCAAGCTAAACTAATTTGTAACTCCACAGATTGCCAGCTTCCCTGCTGAAACAGGTGGACCACAGCACTTCCAACAGGAGATACACCTTACTTACCTCAGTAATGTAGGCAAAATACTCTATTATATGTTCAGAGTAGACTTGACTTTTCAGTATCACCTTATCACCTAATTGTAAACAAAGTTAAAAGGGAACATGCTGTTACAAAAATAGTAAAATTCTTGCAGCAACCTTTCATTTCTTCCTCTTTTGTATGATTAAACTAACAACTTGCAGAAGAGTAGACATTAATTAGCTTCAGCAAAGTTGCTGCATCAGTGAGTAGCTGTTCTGAAATGCCATATGCAGTTGTATGTTGCAATTTAAAAGGCACCCAATATTTACACCACCAGACAACACCTCCTGAAAAAAGTATCTTTTCAACTGTTTGAGTCAGAGTTCAGTCTAAACTACTTTCCCAGATTTTGCTACACCATGTGTCTTGTAAATTATTTTTGCATTGTGTAGCTTATTTTTGCTGAAAGTCTCACTGATTTTTCTACATAAAAATATGAAAGTACTGGAACATGCAGAAGAACAGACACATACAGTGCTGCTGCCACTGTAAGTCTCACACAGAGACACTAGCAGCGCAGTTCACCTATCTAGTAGCCTAGATCAGTAACTGTGCTCAATATATGAAAGATGGCTTTGAACAAATTAATAAGCAACCAAGTTTGCAGTGCACAGAAAACACTGATCAATGTGCTATTTGGCTTCCTCTCACATTAATTACTACCTGGAAGCAGGTGAGGTCTGCCTTCATCCACTCCTGGCACTTCCAACACTAAGAAGTTCCCTTTCCTCTTCAAAGTGACCCCACTCATGCTGAAGTCTTTTATCTCTATTTCCTTCTGGATTTCTTCAAGCCACAAGAGAGTAGAAAAGTTTGCTTTATAATTACCTAGATTAAGATGCTGAAAAACAAAACAGTATATATAATTGTTGTAACTTACACACTAAGATATGGAACCAACACTCATGTATCCAAAATGATATTTAAAACTCTTCCAGTAGTCAAAGCAGAATTAGTATACTCACTGGAGCTCAGATACAATAGCCAGTAAGCTAGAGTTAACCAAGTCTATCAATACTATAAAGGTAGCGTTTTAACATCTGAATTCAAGGGCAGTCTATGATCTGAATTATAGATCAGCAACTCCAGAAAGCATAAAACACAAGTAGATTGTGTAGAGTTGAATGAAGAGACACTCCTGCCAGTTTTAGCCCTGGCTAATGATAATAAAACTAACGTCAAGCTGAAAGAACCTTAATGTTGTCCATAAGAGCTTCATGTACCTAACTGAACTGGTGTCCTCTAGCAGTACAAAGCTCTATCTAGAAAATGACTGATAGCACAGAGCGCTGTCTGCTATTTCTCACTCAAACACAGGGCAAACAAGCCCTGATTGTACCTTCTGAGGTAGAGTTAGTCTTACAACACTATAATATAAAACTTAAAGAATGATTAAAAAAAGCTATTTAGCATTAATGACACACGTTTGGTATAACATTATTTCAAATAGTACAGTTTCATCTTCTTTTTGAGAGAAGATCACTAATCTGCTACCTTACTGTAGTGACTTCAGATTTTGTGCAATTTTAGAAAGCAGACAACCCAGCCTTTCATACAACAATCATCAGCCTCAGTTTGTAAGTCCTTAAAAGGTTAGGAAAAAACAAACTGAGTGGCAGCAATGTTCCAAGAGAAATTAGTAATTCTGGAGAAGGTATCATTGTAACATTCTCATTAGACTTCAAGGTTCTGTTTTTTTATAGTACATATTCTGAAATAACAATAGTTGAGGGAAGAATCTGAATAACTGATGGTGAATTAAATTCAAGGATTTGAGATAACATTTTGAAACTGAAAAGAATCCTTTCTTTCTGATAACTTAAGAATGTCTGCTTCCATTTGGGATGGAACAGCAACTGTTCTGACATCGCAAAACTCCCTTTCAAGTGATACCTAGAAAGCAAGAGTGAAGGGGTATCTTTGTTCAACTTCTGTAGTATCTACCACTCTCCCAGTATACTTCTACTCCTTTTCCATTTTTTCACATTTACCCTTTTGTGCTCTTGTAAAATAGACCCTGTGACATACTTTAATCTGGGTTACAGATTAAAGCTCAAAGTATACAGTAACAGTATTATGTGAAGGGCTACACATTGTCTGATAAATTAAGGCCTACCTGGAACAAGCATAATTATATGAGACTTGTTTTCTTATACGAGCCTACACATACATACCTCTGCTAGGAGAGGTTCAAAGGTCAGTATGTCTAAGTTCTGCTCCACACACTTTCTTAACTCATCTGGTACAGTATAATGTGGGAGAAAGCTCGGCAACAGCTTTCTGTGAGTTCTGAAACAAAAGTGTGTGACATATCATTTAGTTTTCTCGAATTATATACATGAAGAGCATCTAACTAACATATCATATCATTAAAGCTATAAAACCAAACCACATGCGTGCAGAAATTAAAACCAAGACTCAGAATCCTTCAAACAGACAAATGAGAAGCTTGATATACTAGGAAGAAAGGCAACTGTTCCAGTTAGAGATTACTTGAATCATGTGTCTGCTTGTTTAGGAATATTTTTGTATCTAAGCAAATATTATAATGGAAACTTATGTGCAAAAGGAAAAGCACTGAATGAAAGATGGGAAACATTTATCGGATACTGATGTCAAAGTTGCTCAAGGAGTTTAGAAGCTAACTCTCAGAACACTACTGATTTTCCATCCTCTCTCTTTAGTAACACAACTTTTGCTCAGATTACTATGCTAAGGCATCTATTACAACTTTATTTAGTACCAAGAGCTTGTTTGACCAATTAACAAAGAAATCAGGCAGTTAGTTACTAAACCAATCTCTTCTATCAGTAATGCCCACAATTATCTTGCTTACCATAAACATGTACAGACTCCAGTTTCACATTTTCTCTGCCAGCATTATAGAGCAGATACAACAATACCAAATAGAGCTCATTAGAAAGTTATTATTTTTTGATCTAGTTCACAGTACCTTTTGTACTTGGGGGCAATCACTGTTGTCTTCATTAGCTGAGGCTGAGGAATAGTTTTAGGCTTTCTTGCAGTAAATGGCTTCATCGGTCCTATTGTTAATTCTTCCTCATTTGTTACAATGACCTCAATATAGCGTCCAATAGTAAAATCAGAAAAACCAAGCAACAGGAGCTCTTTACTGTACCCAGGGTTTCTTCAAGTAAACAGAAGTTATGTTCTTAAAACAGTCACATTCCCACTTTATTTTCCCCAGTCCTAAGCATTTTCTAAATTAAAATTGTAGTTTCTCATTTCAGTAACATATGAGAGTAACCAACTTAAGGTAATGCCTCACTTTTTCCCCTGATCTGTATTCATTATCTAGATTGAATGATTATAGAGGAGATAGAAACCACAAAACTCCAATTTCATCAAAAACCAAAGCAAAATCCCTCATTTCAACAAATTGTCACACAGAACGTCGCAGAACTACCATTACTGAAAAACATTAGCCTGACATTTCCATCAGAGGAACCTGATGCATATACCTTTATTGTTTGCACAAACAGCTTTGCCCCACATTGCTTAAGGCTCCTCATAACTGAACTCTTAACACGCCAAGTGGAGAAACTAAGAAAGATCCTTTATTTATGAAAAGATCTTCACTTTACTGTATTTTGTTAGAGAAGAAATCTACTCTCACTATATTTCTTCATTTACAACTACTATTTTCTTTTAACCAACACCAGAATTGAGCACTGCAATGCTAATTACTTTCAAGGTCTAGTACAGGTTTCTGTAAAGCCTAAAAGAACTGTGCCCAGAATAATGCAACTATTAAGTCAATTTTTATGACCTGTATCCACTACATCAGTCAGAACGAAAATAAAGACATACTTACAGAGCTATGCATGTGATCACTATGACTGTTTTCCCACCTGGTGGTATGACAATTCCTCCAGTAATACTAATGTTTTCCACAGGTTGTTCCAAATCTTCTCTTTGCTCATTTTCTCCATTTTGTATATTTTCATCTTTCACCAAGGAAAAGTTTTCTTCCATTTCTGATAAATTTGTAGCCTGAGAATTAATTTCTTCTGTAGTAAAGAGATCATAATAATTCTGTGACCATGATTACTATTGCTAACATGGGCAAGTCTTCTCAAAGAAACCCACAGGCTCTTCTGAAGACTTAATGCTCAGTGTTCAAATGTTAACACTTTACTGTACCTGGAGTGACTTTATTCTTCATAATGGATGTATTACTCAATGATTCATGCGTTGTTTCTCCATTGTTATTGCATGAATTAATTGAAGCTTCTAAGAAGTTTTCTTGATTTATTGGAAAAGATGACAGACATGCTTCTGGAATGTTGTCACCATTTTGAGGAATCTGAAAGCTAAATTGCTTGTTTTTCACCCATCCAGCCAATCTGCAGCTGATTAATGACTGTAGTACACTCCCTTTATTCCTAGAAGTGGTTATGTAATAATTGCATCATTAAATGCATAGTTGATGTTCTTGGAAAGCTTAGTTCTACCTGAAGTCAAACGCAACTGTCTGTAGCACATTAGATTATCATTATTTCATCACTGCTAACAAAGTAATTGCCGCTTCTAACTTATGAGGGTCAGATAAACATCTGCTAAGTGTTAATATTTCTAGGTCATATAATCTCCCATAATAAGTGTTAAGAGAAATACTGCATGTAGAAAGAAGGTACGTTAACTTAAAAGTTCATGATTGGATAACTAGATTTTATGAAAGAGCACTCAGTAACAAATTTAGGATATTCAGAAGTGATTTCATTTGAGTATACGCTTCATCTCTGTACTCAGATGTGAAAAATGAATCAACAAAAAACTGAAGAGAAAACCACCAAAACAATACTCACTTAAGGCCAAACTAAAATAATCCCCACCATTTCAGTAAAAAAAAAGAAATAAAAAAATCAATATGTTTTCCTTTTAATCCATGAGAAGTCATCTTGTTCTATAATTTTAAAGATGACACCACCGTATCAGCAGTTTAATTTCAAGACACCTGTGGGGATACAGAGAGCATATATGCCTTAAGCTCTGCAGATGAAGATTGACCTCGAGGAAAAAGATACAGTGGTACTTTTTGGCATGAAGCCATGGGAGCAGTGAACAGCACTGGGAAGAAGATCTAACAGAAACAAAAAGGAAGACACCTGGTATTTGTGTAGATAACAGTTTAGTTGGTAGGTTTTAGGTTGGGAAGGTAGCTGATAAAACTGCTAGGATAGAAAATTACTGCTTGCTAACAAGCTGCTATATAAACCACACAGCAGCTCAATGAATTTTCTTTGATTGCTGCTCTGTGTCTTAATATGCCACAAATGGCACCTGAACAGGGAGCTTATAGACCATGCTTTAATATGCCACAGAGACCTACAAATAAAGGATATAGTTTAATGCTCATTTCAGAAAGGATTTTATTGAAAAGGACTGTGGAGTCTCAAAGCACTAATGCTCAACAGAAGGACTACTCTGAAGACACTGAATTTATCTAGGAGGTTAAACAAACATGAACCACAAGGTTCGACTGTGAGAGGCTTCTGTACGAAGGACAGATTTACAGACTATTGAGTGGATAGAAAGAAAATTGGAACAACCAGAAAAGCTTACTCTATACAAATGACCATGCTTTTAGATTCTCCATGCTTCAGAGTTCCAAAGTTAGTAGCTCTTGTTACTTCCAACCCTCCTTTGTCTCTCATTAAGTCTTCATAAGGCTCATCCAGATTGCTTCCATTAGACTGAGGCTGCCTGTAAAAAAATAATTTTAGGTAGCCATTTGTGAACACAAACAAGCTTACCAAATATTTTTGCTTCAGCACGAGTTTAAGAATCCTTATGCCAAAACACACAGTATTCAAGAAGCAGTTGAGAGGATTCACTTTTTCTCAGCTACATGTACTTCTAAGACAATTAGATTACACTTTGTAATTTGAACAGCAAACAAAATCACAAAGACTTCTGTCAGCAGAACAATAAACCAGAATACAACCTTGGATACAAGACTAAAATGATGAAGAAGCTCACTAATCTCTGCTGAAGAGCTGAATCAAATGGTGACTGAAGATGTTATGGATTTCTCAGGAAACTGAACCAAGAGGCAACCAAGTAGCTCCAGAGCAATCAAGATTGTTACCAAGAAGCTGCTAGAAGATAAAATAACTATACTAGAAGTGTTTCAACACGTAGACCAAGAACTTATGTCTTCTACTTACTGATACAATCTAAAAGCAGAAAACTGGAGAGGAAATTAAAAAAAAATGCTGAAAAAAAAAGTACCCTTAAAAACTACTCTGTCACATGACTGATAAATGCCTATGAAACCAAAGTCACGTGCTCTTCCCTGCCTGCGACAGCGACCATAGCTCTAACCTCTTAATGTCAGCTACCTGTAGAAATCATATAAAAATGGTATAACTCAGAAATATTTTCACTATCTTACCAGTATTTTCACACCTTAAGAATAATTAAGTGATTTAATACAATTAAAAAGAAAATTAGTGCACCTGTTTGTTACTAGGTACATCAACTTACTAGCAAAGCCCACTAGATGTCTCCCACTGCAACTTAAGTGGCCTCAATTTTTTTAGAGTGGTAGGAAATACACTAGAACTGAGAAAACAACTCTAAGGTTTCATGGGCTTCTGTGGCTTCAATAATATTTTGCTGCATAAAATCCATCATTAAAAATACATCCATCTGATAAAATAAGTGAACTAATCGTAATGATGTGCAAAGTGTTATAAATGCTTCAAGCTTCATCTAAGTAAAATTTAAATCTACTGTATATCTACACTGTAATTGTGTAAATTGATTATTTCAGAAAATTTTCCTTCTCTTCCATACTGAACATAAACTGTTTTTCCCAGCCTTTCCTACAATTTTTTTAGATCTTCCTCAGATCACATATGCCTCGAGTGACAGCAAAACACTTCAGTTTGATATTTGCAAGCCCAATGAATTTCTACTATTAAGATCACTGAACTATTCTGTTTAGGACAGGTATCTGAAGATTCACTACAACTTAAGCAAAATGGATAAAAGAAACAGCTATTTTACATTAGTTTTGCTGAGAATGGTCTTTAAACAGTGAAGTCCTCACCAGAAGAATACATATTAGAAGAAACACAAGGAGGCAAGAACAGGAGTTGCCATTTTTCTAAAAAAAGCATGCAAAATTCCTTCCTTGCTGAGCATAAGTCCTGAGCTCTGCTGCTACTAGTTTAGCTTCTCCAGTAAAAACAGATGACACTGCCTTCTAGAAGGGAAAGCAATTGCCAAATCATAGCACACCAATCCTCCCAATGATCTGCTAGTCAACTAATGAAGAATTCTCCCTTAACAGACACAACAAGCTGCGTAATTACCATTCACATCTAGTGGCTATTAAGTGGAAAGTTAATGAAATAATGAACATTACCCATTCTGCCCGACAGGAACCAAACAGAGCGCTCTCCAAATATAACATGACTGATTGCTCTCCACCACAATTGTGTTCACTAGGTCATGCTTACAAGGTGAATAGCCTTCAGGAAGTCTCAATGAATCCAAAGTGAAAAATATACTCTCATCTACTGTACCATTTCTTCCACAGATGCTGGAAATGCGAACCTGAAACAGTTCGTTATTCAGTGTTACTTGGATACTATCTGTTCAAGTTAACAGGCCTATTACCATTGCAGTTTTTTCTTGTAACAGTCATTCTAATATTAACAGAGCTGCATTTGTTATTTGTGGCTGACATACAGCTCTAACCTAGAAACACTGTTTGTCTTTAGATTTGTAACTATAAATACAAGCACTTCAGATAAGCATTAGGTTCCACTAGTAGGGCATACTGCAATATGTACATGTAACTTAATTATGATACCTGTCTTGACTGATCAATTTAACTAATTTGCACTTCAGTACTAGTAGCCACAGGACAAGAATTTTTTTCCCTATGCTACACATGCAAATGTCATTCAAGACACATCAATAATGCAAGTATAATAAACCATATATATCCTCATTGAGGGAAAAAATATTTTAGTTAAAAAAAAATAAATATAGAAGTGACAGTGGCTTTTAAGCCAAAAAACTGAGATAACTTAAGGCAATAATTCCACAGTCATTACCATTCAAAGATGTATTGTAGAATATCTATCTACACTAGCAACTTAAAAACCTTCAAAACCCCATTTTACAGAAGATTCCACACAAAACCAATATGCAGAACATTTACCTTGTTTACTTGCTTATATCTCAAAGGGTTTACAGAAACTGCTTCACTGTTCCATGTTGTTGGGTTAATAAAATACTTTGCTTCCACCCAGTCACCTTCACAAGGTGTGAAACCTATGTAAATCAGAACATTTCTCAAGCTTAATTGCTACTGTTAAGGTTCACATTACTCTCATAAGGAACTAGTTTAATTTAAATAAAATACTCAGCCAGAACAATTAATTATTCAAATACACCGACTTCTAATTTATCTTTGCTGTTCTTCCCTCAGTAGGTTTTGTCTAACTAAAGAGATGTTAGTGGAAAAGTACACCTGCTTACATGTAACTTATGCTTACATGACTGCAAGCAAACTATGATCAAGAAACATGAAAGGTAGCTTTCTTCACTCAAATCACTAGGTTTGTTTCCCCACATACACTATCAGAACTTAATGGAGATACGGACTACAAGCTTATCAGAAGATATTTCTATTTTATGTATAAAGAAAAATGAAGAACAAACATTAAAGTTCACACACACCTTCACAGACATTTTGCATCGCAAAAAACGTATTGTCATTAATATAGCCACCATCCTTAGAGAGAGAGGTAATATTCCCAATTAATACTTTCATATTTAGCTCAGAAGCATGACAAGTAGGATTGGAGTCTTCCCATGTATTCTGGATGGCATCTACCTAATAATACATAAAAAACAGGTGATACATTTTAATTCAAAGCATTCAAAGAGCTGATACTTAGAATTCTATGTTAAACATATATTCCCCCAATAAATATCAGAATCTCAACTGCTCATGGAAGTCAGGATCCTTATTAGATAACTATGTACTCACTGTTGCTGTTCACACAAAAAATGTATCTAGTAAAAAAGTAATTTCTTTTTTAATAAGTCTGCTGTACACTGCAACACTGACAACTCTCCAATTCATGTTCATTTCTGGAATCTTCCTCATGCTTCCCTTGCTTTGGGTCTACTTCAGAATGATCTTAATTTTGACAAGCAATTTGGTTGTAAACAAGTGGAACAAGAACACCACTATTTACAAAAACCAAAAAATACATGTTTTTGAGATGCTACTTATATTTACTTCAGACTGTCATTTTGCATCACCACCTCAGATGGAAATTTTGTTGCTAAAACAGCTCTCTGCAGAACATAAGCTACAAACTAATGATACCTGCAAACTATTTTCCCCCACACAGCTCTGCTGCAGAAAGAATACAGCTTATCAGCTCTTAATTACCAGAATTCTTAGAACTGCAAGATCTGTTGTGCACATATGCCCTCCACAGTATGTGTCCTTTTCTCACTTCTAATTAGATGTTTTACGTAGTAATAACACTCTAGCATTAACATGTTCTGTATATTACAGATATATCATAGAAGACTCTGTACATGTGCATGACTCCCAGGATTTACCAAGTGTTGGTATTTTGAGTTACACTGACCTTTAAACAACTCTAAAATTAAAACAGATGGCTCAGTTCCTCAAATTTTGAGAAAGATCGGGAGTAAGGAAGTGTGTACAACTTTTCTTTACAAAGACATTAATGCCTCCACTGATATTTAGGGCCTTACTTCCAAAGAAGTGGACAGAAAAATCCATTGGTGCTTCAACTAATTAGGCTTATCATCAAGGAAAGAGCCATATTTGACAGAAGTATAAATAAGGGCTAATCCCATGATGAGTGTTTTTGTAAGTATGCCTCTACTTACCATTAGTATGGACAGTTTCAAGATTGGTCAACAGACTAATTGTGAAAATCATACAGTACATTGACAATTCAACACAGTAATGACAAATTCTTCAGTCTGGCGATTCACACTCATTAAATCTGCACATCGTAACTTTACTAGTAAGATTATTAAAAACATTAGAATACTTTGGGTAATAACTACCTTACTATCTGAAACATGACCATCGAAGCCACTATTTTGGCAGATTACATTCTTTACAGCCAAGCATGAGCTGCTTAATGAAATGTTTAATTATAAAACATCTATTTACTGGAAAACTCAAGTTAACTTCTAACCTAGTTACCGTGTTATTTGCTCTATACAAGCAGCTTAAGCTTTGGCTTATTTGGTCAGGGTGTGTTTATTATATGAACTACACTAGCCTAGAGCTGTACTTAAAGTATAATGCAGTTCAGCCAGCAGATACAAGAAAAGAAAGTGAGGTCCATAGCATGCAATTGTCAACTGCTATCAGTCTTTGAAGGACCAGTCATATTTACATAATACCTGAAAGGAGAAGGGCCAGTTAGATCAGGTTCTCAGCTACAATAAGAGTTATGTGAGAGTTGAGCCTATACAATTAAAAAAGTTCAAGCTCTGAAAACTATGGCAAAGCATGAAGTAGGCTGACAAATAAACCGTTAAGCAAGAAAGGTACCAAAGTATCCATTTTTATAACTCCCCACTACATTAAATTGCCAACTTTTTACAACATGAAGTATTGAAACTTGTTTTATTCACATCTCTGCAAAAGGCATAAGCTTGGAGCCCATTTTAATTTTCTTATTCATTCATATAATAAAGTAAAATTGACAAGTTCAAAGAAGTTAATACACAGCTCTAGAAGTTAATCAGAGGCTATAACTAGGTATCATAAACAAATTCTGATACCACCATCTATGTCTTACCCTGATGGCCTTCAGGCCACCCGATGTTTCATCCTCTTTAACAGTGGCAATAACTTCCTGTCCAATAGTCAGCAGCAGATTTTTTGTTACAGCATCCTTTGTGAAGATTATCATGTCATCTATCATCCCATAATCATGGCAAAATCTTGTTACTACTCCTTTTACAGTTTTTAATTCTTTATTACCTGCATTCAGAGGAAAAGGGTTGACATAAAAACTAAAACACTTAGTTACAAAACTAGGCAACAATTAATGAATGCTAGTCAAAGTGCTGTCCCTTTGACCAAAGTTATTCTCTGACCAAAAAGTCATGGTCTCACAGGTTTGGGGCCACGATCACTTTCCTTTGGAGCCTGTTACAGTGACACACTAAACTCTTAATTAATTTCTCTCCTATCCAATCTCAGCTTCCCCTGATGGAGCTCTGTTTCATTTTCTCATGTCCTACTGCCAATCCCCAGAGACATGAGAGTACCACCACTCTCTCTGCTGTACTTATGCTGTCAGCAGGTCACCCATCAGCCTTTTCCATGCTGAACAAATCATGACTTATGAAGCTCAGTCACGCCTCATAAGTCTTCTAAGTATCTTCAGAAATGGCAACTCAATCACTTCACTAAGCAGCCTGTTCCTGTGCTTGATAACCCCTCCTTCAGTGCAAAAATTTTTCCTAATAGCCAATCTAAATGTCCTCTCACACAAAAGGAGGCCACTTCCTTTTGTCCTATAACCTGTTGCTTGGGAGAAAAGAACAATCCCCACCTTGCTACAACCTTCTTTCAGTCACAGAGTGCGATTATGTCTCACTTTACTCTAGGCTAAACAACCCCAGTTCCCACAGCTGCACATTTTAAGATTGTGCTCTAGACCCCCTCATCAGCCCCTGCACTGAGGTCAGACCAACCAGCCTGTAGTCCCTTCGGTCCTCCTTCTGACCCTAGTTATAAACACAGAATACCAGTTGGAAGTGACCTCAAGCATCATCTGATCCAACCTTTTTTGTAGATGGGCATCACTTTTGCTAAATTCCAGTTGACTGGGACCTTCCTGGTTAGAGAAATAACAGAAGTCAGCAGCTTAGTGAGTAAGTCTGTCAGTTCCTTCAGTATTCTTGGGTAAATCCCATCCAGCCTACAGACTTGTTTATGTATAAGTGACATAGAAGGTCATAAACCATTTTCCCCAGGATTACAGGGGCTTCATTCTGCTCTGTCTCCCAGCTCAGGGGCCTGGGTAATCAGAGAACAAATATTAAAGACTGAGGGAAAGAAGGCCTTTTGCTCATCCTTTGTTACATACATGTTTCCCCCTGCATCCAATAAAGGATAGGGATTCTCCTTAGCTCTTCTTTTGTTATATTCACAGAAACATTTTTATTGCCTTATATAGCAGTAGCCAGATTAAGTTCTGGTTGTCCTTTTGTCCTTTAATTTTCTCCCTGCATAACTTCACAATATCGTTCTAGTCCTTCTGAGTCACCTTTCTTCCAAAGGTCATAAACTTTTTTTGATGACTTGAGTTCCAGACAAAGCTCTCTGTTCAGCCAGGCCGGGACTGCTTTATCTCAGGTGCAGAGTCTGATATTGAAATTTATATATAAATACCTTAAAGAGCCTCAAGATTAAAAAAAAAAGTGCAACCTATAACAGCACCTCCTGAAAGCTCTGTGACAAATAATTCCATTATTTTCCAAAGCAAAATACAGTTCTTATGTTGTTTATATGGGAAATCCAACATATTTAATTTCTATACTGAAAAAGCAGTAAAACTAAACAAGTTAAAGATTAATTATTCACATTTCTTTTTATTATATTTAATACAGCTTTGAACTGTTTCTCTAGAAATCTTGGTGTTTGGCATGTTTTGGATGAAACATAGCATCTACATACTAATCACAAACTTTCACATCAACAGCACTGCACTATGCTTTCAGGCTTAAAGCTGAAGTACTTCAGTTTAGATTTCTAATATATTATTACCTACAGTCAAATCATGATCATTAATACACCAATCAAGCCTCTTTCATTTATTTGTTCACGAATATTAAAAAGTAATTTTTGCTACACTGAATAAGGTTACTAAAAACATCTTAAGATTTTGGAGCCTCGAAACAGCAAAGCTACACTACCATCTCCCCTCTACAGTTCAAGGAAGATGAGTAAGGTTTATTTATGAAGACAGCAATACATAGGAAAGGCCAAAGCACCCTCACCCTCTACCACAACAGCCCTCCCACACCTCACTTAAGCTGCCACAGTAACCTGTCCTAGCAAAAAGATACCACTAAAAACAATCCCACGGTCTCTGCAGTCAAAAAGCCGTCTTCTTTTCTTAATTTCTTTTCTTAAGGAAGCAGGCCTTCCGTCAGCCCCACTCATGAGAGGAGAGGCTGCGACAGCACTCTCAACACCCTCAGTGCTCTCAAGTCGAAGACAAGGCCCTGGCTTTGGCACCACGCATCCACAACGAGGCCAAGAACTCCTACCTGAGGTCTCCCACCTCTCATCTTCTCTTTCCTCGTCACCTGCGCGTCTCCAGAAGTAGGAGAACACCTTCCCGACGACTCCGAACATGGTCGAGCGCCCAGCGCACCCGCTGCCCAGCCCGACACACTTCCGACACCTCCTCCTCTGGCCACACCCCAAGCCCACCACGACGGCACCGGCCAACCAGGCTGCTTGCTTCTGGTCACGCCAGAGTTGTTCCCTCCTCCCC
Source organism: Turnix velox (assembly GCA_013400935.1). NCBI lineage: Eukaryota > Metazoa > Chordata > Aves > Charadriiformes > Turnicidae > Turnix > Turnix velox. The sequence goes on along the minus strand of VZTY01027257.1, from coordinate 78,064 downwards.
TTCCAGACTGCGGCTCCCAGCACGAGGCAGCCACGTCGTCATCCCAGCCTTCGCCAGGCGCCTGTCCCTCGGCCCCGGATGCGAGGGAAGGGGGGTCCTTATCACCCCCGACTCCCTGGCTCCTCCTCAGGGTCGGCACAGAGCTCTCCAGTCAGGGCCGGCTGGTGGCGCAGTGGGCAGAGAAGGGTGTAAGAGAACCTGGGGTGGGCCTGTTTGCAAGGGCATGGAGCAAAAGAGCGAGGGCGGTGGTTTTAAACTAGGGCAGGGCAGGCTGAGGGAGGTGGGACACTGGAAGAGGTTGCACAGGGAGATGGAGGAGTCGCCATTCCTGGAGACATTAGAGGTCAGGATTGATGGGGCTCTGAGTAACCTGATCTAGTGCAAGATGTCTCTATTTATCGCAGGGGATGAGATGGCCTTTGAAGGTCCCTTCCAACTCAATGCATTCTGTGATTCTGTAACCTGCTTCAGTATTGTTTTGGGGTGTCAGAGGTTGGAGAGAGATTGAAGATATCCTATGTGATTACTGCAAAGCAAAGGGCTCTGCACAGGCTGTTGTTGTCTGTTGAATGTAGGTGGCAGCCCTGCTGTATGAAAATTTTTCTGGATTGCTGGGGCAGCAAAACCCACGGGCAGGCTGCTGTCCCAGTGGGGCTGAAGGCTCAGTGTGCTTGAGTGTAAGGTGTAAGGACCTCCCTGGAAGTGTTTAAGGCCAGGATGGATGAGCCATTGAGCAACCTGGTCTAGTGGGAGGTGTCCCTGCCCATGGCAGGGGAGTTTGAACTAGATGATCTTTAAGGTCCCTTCCAACCCAAACCATTCTATGATTCAATGAGTGGCTCTGGGAATAAATGAGATGTGGAGTGTCTCCTAGAAGGAGTACATGCATGTGCAAATGGCGTACTATTCCACAACTATTATGTCAGCAGCAGCTAATTTCAAAATGATATGAATAAGTACATGCAGGTTACAGTGTATTGCTCTGAAGTGAGGTGATGCTATTGGGAGGAGAAAGGCCTGTAGTCAGTTATCTTTTTAGCAAAGTGCTGTGGGAATCACAGCCTCTACATTTAGATACATTGATGTAAAACATTTTAACTGCCTTTTTCTTTATCCTTGATGTGCCTAGAGACAGCACCTAGGATAATTTGCTCCATCACCTTTCCAGGGATGGAGGTGAGGCTGACCATTCTATAGTTACTTGGATCCTCCTTTTTGCCCTTTTTGAAGACTGGAGTGACCTTTGCTTTCCTTCAGTCCTCAGGCATCTCTCCTGTTCCCCATGACTTACCAAGGATGAAGGAGAGTGGCCTGGCAATGACTTTTGTGAGCTCCCTCAGCACCCTTGGGTGGATCATATCAGGAGCCATGGATTTGTGAATGTCCAGATTGCTTAATTGGTCCCTAACCCAGTCCTCATCAACGAAGGCACACTTGTCCCTTATGGTGTCTAGTGCTGTGTATGGTGTATTGATTTTCATTTTTTAATCTATTAAAACAACTGTAAAATTTTAATATTCTTTCAGTGTTACCTGACATTATGGGAAGAGTGAAATCTACAGTCCATACAAGTTGAGAAGAAATGCTGTTTTAAATGTTTCCTAGCACATTTTGAAGGTGATGCCCTTCAGAGTACTGAAGATTTAATTGTGTCGTGGTTACACCAGTGTTTAAAGTTTACACAAAAGACCCTGTCATTGCTGCAGCTGTCAAGGTGCCAACATCTTCAAGATAAAAGCACTCTTTTTTTTTTTTTTTTTTTGTTGCTTAATAAGCAGGGGGATTGGTTCCAATGTACAATGGCCATTACATGTCACTGCTGCCTGCTTAGTTTAAAATTCAGTGTTTAGTCATTGTGGTAGCTGTGAATGTCAGCATGATTGAAGTGTATAGAGAAAATTATGGTTGGTAGGTAAAGATACTGAAGATAGATAGAATTATAACCTCTAACTTTCAAGCTTCCCAACTTGTTGGGATACTTGAATACTCTAATTTTTATCTGCAGCTCATTCCAGGAGAATACTGCGTTATAAATAGTTCTTGCTCTTTTGAAAAAGGAAATAGTTTGTTGAACATTTTTATCATTGACTATTATACTAACTAAAAGTGATAAAGTACAAGGAAGATTTTATTTAAGATGCCAAGTAAGAGGTAGTGCTCAAATAAAAAAAGACACTTGAAACTTTTTAAATTTGTTGGTCTGATTTGGAAGGAGCCCTGTGAGAATGTAGTCCAGTCATTTTCTAGTGTGTTCTGTTAATTAAAATTCAGGAGGCATTTTCCTGTTCCCTGGCTTAACTGAAGTTTTTGCTGTGCTTTTGTTCCATATCTGAATAGATGTTGTTGGAAGCCAAAGTGTAAGGGAGAACTTTTCAAAGACGGCATGACTCACTGAACGGTGAGAGTACCACAAAGTGTACAGGCAGCTGTGTTCACAAGACTGTTTTAAACTGACAGTTAACTTTTCAGTTGAAGGTAAGCATGAAGATTTTTAATAGTTGAAAAATCTGCAGTAGCTTAATTTTAATGTAAGATACTGCTGAAGGTATTTGAATAAATTGCTAAGCAGTGAGGTGAACATAAAAGGGCAAAATGAACAAGAAAAATAGTTGATACTGGGTAAATTAGAAAAAGTTTACTGTAACTGAATTCTTGTAAGTATCTGAGTTCTCTGGAATCATGGTGAAGTCTGTCAATTTAGATTTTTGATAAGAGTTGAAATCAAATGGAAGTTAATATCTAAGTGTGTTTAAATAAATTTATTTACTACAGTTTGAAAAAAGAAGCAAAAAGCTTTGATTTTAGAGTTACCCTTAAATTAAACATCTCCAAAAATGGTTCTTAGATTTTGAAATAAGTCTGTTGAGGTGTCATAGATACACAGACTTTCATTTTCTTGATGTTTATAGTGTATTATTCTGAACTGTGGCTATGTGATGCAATTTACTTACAGTGTTGAAGTGAGTTGTTAGAATTTTGAAACGTAAATATGGTTTATTACTAAAAATTAATTTTATATTAAATAGCCAAAACCCTAATTGATCACTGATCTGAGTATATGAAGGAACTAAATTCTATTTTTGACCATTCTTCATAATTTTCATTTTTATTATTATTATTTAATTGCCTTTGTGAAGTGTTATGACCAGGGAAGAAGGTTACAGAGAAGAATTCAGCTATGACAGGATGCCAACTCTGGAGCGAGGAAAACAAGAGAATGGAAATTATATACCAGATATCAAATCCAGTGACCTTCAGCTATCAAAAAGGCTGCATCCTTGCTTTAGTTACAGGACATGGATCTTTTCTTTGCTGATGGGAGTAAGTACTTTAAATGATACAGAATTTAAAATTGTAGGTGAAATCTCAGTGCTCAGTAATCAGTGTTATTTCATGTTATCTGGGGACTCACAATTTCCTCAGGAACAGTAGTGAATATAACTATTTGTACAGAAAAGAACACATTTAGAAAATTTAGAATGTAACTCTTATGTGACTGATGGTATTTTTTTGATAATTCTTCACTAATCAAAGATGCCATAAGAACGCTTTTGTAATTCTTTAATGTTTTTCTATAGCACGAGCAGAGTAAGTGTGGTAGTACTGAATATCAAATATTTATGTATAAGCACTACCTTTTGGTAAAGGATGTAAATTATCCTGATCATAAGTTCTTTACTTGCCATGATAACATCATTGTCATTAAATATATATATATATATGGTGCTTAAATGTCACTTTCATCCCTCAGAGTTCAGTAGTCATGTAGTTATCTGGTGGAATGGCAGTGAGGTGTGTATGTCTGTTTTTTCCATGAATGTCAGTGATTAGAATTTTTGTGTCACTGCTAGAGCCACAGGGTGCTGATCTTGCTTGTACATCATATGCTTCTTCATGTTCTGAGCCAAGTTAATTAAAGTTTGTTACAGCATTTGGAATTTGACCTTTTCCAGTCTGATAATGTATTTTGAAGAGTGATTTTTATTAAGGTCTGAAAATGTTTCACTGTTAATGTGGTAATGACTTATTTTTGCACAGTGCATAAAAGTATTGTCTTATTTTCATGAAAAAAGCTGACCTGGAAGCATTTTCTGATGGTCTTTAAAACTTGCATTTCCTTTCAGATGTATTGCACATAAAGAGAGAGCGATAGAAGAACTGGCTTGCTTTGTATTAATTTTTCTCAAACTTACTTGTGAAAAAAGACAAGTGTCTGTAATTAGATGATTCCATTTTACTGAGATGATGTGAGTGATTTGAGATACTAATGTTTAATGAAGTCACATTACCAAGAAGCATGAATTTTGTGGATAAATGTAAATGCAATTTATTAATAAGCTAATCTGATAAATTCCTATTAGATTTTTTTCCCAAGTATTTTAACGGTTAATCTCTCTCAGTTCCTTTGAAAGACAATGTCCAGAATGGAAAGTTTGTATGCTGAGCAGTAGAAGTGATAGTGCACTGAATCCTTACTTCAGAGAGCAGTTGCAAATCACAGAGTGACATCAAAACGGCTGCCAGTATGGGCTGTTCTTAAACAGGAAAGACTCAATATGCTTCAGGCACAATTTTAAGTAGTGTTCTGTAGCATTCTTCCAGTCTGCCAGAATTCTCTGTGCGCGTGCATATGCATGCATACACATTATACTCATTTTCTGTCAATTTTTGGCAAAAACTTTTTTAAACACCCCCTAATTTTGTAACATTTAAAAAATTGCCCAAATAAAACAAAAGAGTCATTCTGTCTTTCAGCTTCCTCAACACCTTCAAAGAAATGACTGCTCTGAGAAATGACAAGCCAAAAGAAAAAATGCTAATAGAGTACACTATTGCTGAGAGTGGAACTCTGATAATGATGAAATTAATACAATAGCTGGCAAGGGAACTGAAGCAGATGAACACTTATGGCTATGCTGTTGGACTTATGCAGGAAAAGAGTTTGGAGGGAGGCAGGAATAGAGGTGGAAGAATCTTATATTCTATATATATATAATGGAATTATGATATGTCCTAATGTAATTTTAGTCACTGTTCTAGTTGCCTGGCTGCTGGTATGCATAATAAATGTTGAGTGAGTTAAGCAGAGAATGAAAAGTAGAGGCTTAGTTGAGGTTTCTGGAACATTTTTACCACCAAGCACCACAATTACCTTTTCAGCTTTTTATTACATATTAGCCAACTCAGGGCACAATGCTCGATTCAAACTGTATTGTTTCAAACAATGTTGTTCTGTTGCCAGTCTTGATAAACAGCAAAACATCTTCAGAACTTGGTGTGTTTTGATATTTTCTTCAAAATGATTCACACAAAGACTGCATTATTAAATATTCATCAGTAGCCTGATTTGAAAGGAATTACTGATTTCCATCTGACTAGTTCCTTTTTAAAAATAGTTTTATTCCTATTAATTTGTCTTCTTTGTTTCTTTGTAGACTTGCCTCCTTATTACTTCTGGCTTTTCACTGTATCTGGGAAATATTTTTCCATCTGAAATGGATTATTTACGGTGTGCAGCAGGTTCAGTAAGCATTTTTAATTATTTGCTGTGGCTGTGGCAAAATCATTAATGAATCATTTAAATTCTTATCCTGTCTGTCTTTTTCCAACTAACTTCTTCATGGAAGGTGTAATTCTAGGTAGCAGTCCATTAAATGGGCCTTCATAAAGATTGTTTGTGCTACCATTTTCGTTAACCAGTTCACAACTGCAATATGGTAGTCACCCAATTATTTTTCTGCTTGATATAGAGAAAATTTTTATTGTTAAGTGTTTGGGGAAACACCTGGCTAAATGCTATCAGAATGTATTTCAGGTTGTATTTCAAAGTATTAATTTTGCCATTAGCAGACTAAAAAGTTCTCTTAAATATTAATGCTTTATTAGTAAAATACACATTAAGGATGTCTGACACCCATTTAGGATGTCTGATATTTTCCAAAGCTCAGTATTTTTTACTTTTTTCTGGGGGGCTTATATTTGTTTTACTGTATTATATGTGCTTATATATGTGACCTTTAGATCTGTGTACATAACTTGAATCTGATTTACTTCCCTTGGTCATGACAGGATTCTGTTTTGTCTTTGTTATTTTTGCAACTTTTCTTGGAGATTCTTTTTATGTTAGATGCAAAAATAATGCTGTACTTTAAAAAAATCCCAGGAGTTGCTCTGTGCGTGTATTGTTGCATATGTTTCTGCTAGAGGCATTAAAATAAAGCTGAATCAGTTTCTGAAATTATGATGTGTTATTCCCTGCAACATTACTGTTAGTTACCAACTTGTCTCTTTTTCTGCCCAAATCTTATGTTATTGGACTTTGTGTTTATTAAGAATTTCTAGAGGTCTGGTAGGTGCAGAAGATTATCACATTGTATTGGAATGGCTAGCTTTGGGTAAAGATACATTCATTTGGGTGTCTGTATGCGAGCAAAGTCTTGCTGCTCATCCTACAGCTAATGAAGTTGGTACAGTTGGAACTGTATAGCCACTGATCACTAAGTGTCTAGTTTAGTATGAGCGAATTGTTCTCTAGACTTTTTGACCTTCCTGACTGGTAGTAGGATGCAATTGCCTAAACATAGTCATGTAGTATTCTACAGATTCTAGTACATGAAAGGATGTTTTAATTATGTTAAATACAGGTCATTTAGGTGTTAAGGGAGTGCTGCCAAGAATTTTAAATGTCGCTATTAATCTATTTATAGTAGTTCCATTGTTAAGCCATCAGTGCTCAGATGTGTGAAAAGATAATTAGTATAGAAATGCAGCATTTGTTACACAATTCATTATTTAATATGGAAACATTTTTAGTAATTTTAATTGAGTAAATTTCAATTTGCTTATTAGTATGTTGTAACATTGTGTATTTGTAGATCTGTAGTGGTACCATATCTATTATGGTGGGGAATGGAGAAATCACTTTGTGAAACTTATAACTTACCTATGATTTTTCCATTTAGCTCTGCACCTAAGTATAGGAACACTGTTCCTAGTGAGCATATTCCCAGACACAGTTCTAAAAGTAATTTTGCTCAAAAGATCAGTTGTCATTAAGTTCTTTAAAGCTGTCTTGAGACTGGCCAAATTTTAGTTTACGGAACCATGACTTTTCTTTGTTAACAGAACGTGGAGGCCTAGTTTGGGAGTAGCAGCATTTTTCTTCTCTGCTGAAGCATCTCAGGCCTTCTAAAGTTAATTTAAACTAACAAAGGCATGAAATGCCTCATGAAAGATTCTCTTTCTTTCCCTTACTCGTCACATTGTGTTTGGTAGCTAGTCAAAAATGAAGGATATGGAAGGCATGTTTAAACCTCATGTAATCCTCAGATACTGATTGTAAATAATGAGCTCAAATGAGAGAGACAGACTTTCTTCAGAGTTTCTGATCTCCTGTTTGTCTAAGTTTAACTGAAATATAAATGAAGATCAAATGAAAAAAAATGCATGTACAGAATATATAAAAGTTTATTGCGCAGAATGTCCCACTAGTCTTTTCTTTTAATTTTCCCAGTGCATTCCTTCAGCAGTTGTGGGCTTTGCTATAGCAAGGAATAAAATTAATGTGGTAAGTATGATTGTATTGAAAACTACTTCTTTTTTTTTTCCTGTGTGGTTAAGATAAGAAATAAACCCACTCTGAAACTGTTTTTCAGATACCAAATTTTCAGATTCTATTTGTCTCTACATTTGCTGTTACAACGACGTGTTTAATATGGTTTGGATGCAAACTTGTCCTCAATCCATCAGCTATAAATGTAAGTTAGTGAAACAATTGCTAATTAATGTTACATTTATTTTAGTTAAAAAAAAGGACCTATGTGTGATATAGGCAGAGATCACACATAATTAAATTGCTGTCAGTACCCCAGTACTGACACACATTCTATGTGAGAAAAGATCGAGGAGTACCTTTAGTTTTCTGAGTAAGACAGGGCTGGGATGCTTACGTTGGAGATGGAACCTTACATGGCTGGAAGATTCATGTTATAGCTAACTTAGAGGAGATTCATACGGAAAGGACTTTTCTCTCTTTTTGTATTCAAATTTTGAAAACAGGAATTAGATTTTCCAATTTAATACAGTTTGATTGACTATTTTTCTGTTGACTGTAGCAAGATTTTTTGGTTTCTTTGTTCCTTTCATTATTTTTTTTTTAAGAGTAGAATCAGAACTGAAAATTCAAAATTCATTTGAAGCATACATTTTTCTTGATGGGAAAAGTTTTGAGTCACAACTTTGTAACATCTACTTTTAGTAGTCTGTGCAAAACATTAGAACTATAGGGTTTTGCTTTTTTTTTTGCTATGGCAAAATGTGCTGAATTCTCTTATTAATTTTCCCCCTCAAGTGTCTTGGGCTGTTAGGGATGAATGAAATTTATTTAAAACATGGTAATAGTGCCTTTTCCCTTCCTTTCTTAATAGAGAGTTCAAATGTTAGAAACCAGCCCATGCATTCTGTGAGAAAACAGCAGCAGAGTGTTGCTGAAGACTATTACTTTGCTTTCCTTTCTTCTAATAGACAGGGTCACAGCATAGCTGGGTCAGTGAAGCCAATGTCTGCCTGAGAAAGGTGGACCCAAGGCTCTAATTTTGTCAACGCAAATAGTTACTTTGTCACGAACCCCAGTGTGACAAAATTAATTTTGCTTATGCTCTTGAGAAGCTTTGAGCTGGCCCTGTGTGCGTAGTTTAATTGCATACTTTTGAAGTGAGTAGTTTTCAGATTGCATAAAAATTTTAATTTTCTGTTATTAAACATTAACAGCTTTTGCAATTTGGAAAAAAACCCCTGTATTTGACTGGAAAAGTATAAGTGACAGAAGTTAAATGTACACCAAGGCAAATTCTGTCTCTCTGTCGAATGTTAGTTATCTATAATGATATCCACAAGACATCCTTGGTTATGTGATTTTAATTCTTTTCACTTATTTAACATGTGTCCATACTGTGTTGCTGGTCTCTGGATAGGAAAAAAACAAGATAACTTGTAAGCAAAGCTAGCTCTGAAGTATTTTTGAATTTTTACTTAAGAGTTACTCGTGATACTGATTTGCTCTCCTTTTGAAAGATACTGTTTCAGTGAGGCAGTCTTACTGTTTGGCAGCTCACTGCCAGGGGTTTTCCTTTACCCATGTGATACAAAGTAAATGTTGGATCCCATCTCTTCAACTCGTATTTATTTTCCCTCTCCATGGAAAACTGCACAATAAAAGAATACTAAGTTGGATATGAAATTCCTGCCAGTAACTGAAAAGCAATTAAGACTCATTAAAAAAATAATTTTAGCCAATTAATACAATTCACATTTAACACTCCCCTAAAGGACCTGGGGAATTCTTCATTAGTGTTATTTGTGGTAATAGATTACTCTATGAAATTGCTTCAGAGAGACACAAGATACAAGCTGTGTTCTAGAGTGTGACACTCTCATGGTGTGGACTTCTGTAGTTACTGTACTGTCAACATGAAGAATGCAATGTCTAAAAGAGGCAAACTACCACTGCTGCTACTCAATATATTCTTTCCCAGCTCTTGGAGTAAGAAGCCTGGGTGAAACCTCAAGCATGTTGGCCACTGTAACTAAAAAGATTCACATTTTGAATTGGACTCAGATTAGCTCCAAACTGAGTTCCTAATTGAGCTATTGCTCCCTTGTGAGTTGAGTATCTGTACCTCCACTATAGTTGAGATGATCCAGTCACTGGGACCCTGCAGAAAAACTTTGCCTCAGTGTTGATGACTAAAGTGGAATTCTATGCCTGCACTTAAACATCACTTATTTTGAATGTGCTGTGGGATACTCTGTCTGTTTTATGCTTCAACTCTGGATGGATTAGAATCCTGCATCAATCCACAGTCATGCATCCTGTTTATGCAGGCAGGCATGTTCAATATGCTTGCATATTTATTTCAAATGGCTCTATAGCCAGTATAATCGGACCCTTAGTAACTGATTGGCCCAGTAGCTTTTGGGTTTCTTCTCTTGTCTAGATCACCACTGACAGTAGTGTAAGCCCAGGCAGCACGGGTGCATGCAGATGCTGGAGTGTAGGTACTTCATTGGGTTGCCTCACCAAAAGTGTGTGTCTCCATTTGGTATGTGCTGGCTTTTCCTGCCTTGCTCCAGCTTGTCCAGGAGGGCATCAGTCTCGTTTAGGTCCTCTGCCATTATTTGTCCGATCTGTGCAGATGTTTCAGTACATCTGTAGGATATCTTAAACCATGTAAAAAAAAAAAAAAGCATTTAAGCAACTATATTGAACTTAAAATTATTGAAGTTTGAAATTAATTTAGCACTTTCATACAGTTTCAGTGAGCCATGTTTTAAAATGCCTGTTGTAGGTTCAGTGAAAGTTGGATTAAGTTGTACTAATCTACTTTCTACCAAGTTGCATTTACATGTTCCTTAGTCATGGAAGAGGATTAGGAGTACAGTTTATTTGTTTCTCTGCATCCAGTGAAAGATTTTATGTGCGTGGTAATTATGAAGATAAATTTCTTTAGTGCTTAGAAATCTAACATTGAATTTCCCATTGTTGCAGATAGTAGAAAAAGATACTTCTAACTTTAGATATGTTCGTGTTTAAAAAATAAAAGCAACAAAAACTCAACTAAATTCCCAAACTGGAGATGTGATATTTTTACTTTGGATTAGGGATGCTGAATTAATTTTATGAGTGGAAGCCCCTGTCTGATATTATAGACCATTCATGTCAGAAAAAAAAATTCCAGAAAGTTAAAAATTAAATTAAAAAATCTAATGTGTTTACTGTTTGTTTTTCAATTTACTTCTTATAGCTATTGCTAAATGAGCTAGTCCTTCAATGTAGTCACAGTGCTTTTGGACTCAGTCTTGTATGTCTCCTTTGGCACTGCACTGTAAAGTGTGACCTTGTCCTCTCATGTCAGTACCAGCACAACATGTCAAATCATGTCCAAATCGTAGGAATTTGCAGGCTGGATTAAATTGTTCTGCAGGCCACATGTTTGAGTCCTTTTTCCAATTAATATCTCTATTCTTCATGAACAGCACATTCCCTAGGAGCTTGCCACTATGGCTTTTATTGCTGTTTGTGTTTCAAATACAACTTTGTAGTCTGTTGTGTACTGCAAAGCACATAGTTCCAAGTATCATTTTCTGAGGAGAATGAATTTCAGTACCCCAAAAACCCTCTCAAATCTGCCACTTATGATCTTTTTCAAAAGATGTGTGCTGCAAGATGTATGGCAAAGAGAAACAGATTTGATCATCTGCAAAACAAGTCTGACATGAGGGAATAATAGAATTCTGTTACTTTGCCCAATGGCCTGATCTAACCTCAGAATGTTTTCTTGGGCTGTGGGTGGAATAACATGGTGCTTTTGAAGACAGGAGAGGGAGATCTAACTTGAATGCCCATATAAAGTAGATAGCTACCTCTTTTCATGGGATGATAACTATCAAAGAAAAGTGTATTATATTCACTTACTTGTCTCTTGAAGATGAGCAATGGTAGGAGGAATGGCAGCATCTGTAGTTCTGCGCAGTAATGTAGTCTGTTAGGCCTGTAATAGTTGTAAAACCTTGAAGTGTCCATCAGTGGTCTAGCACAAGGTAGAGCACAGAGCTAGGATTCTTGGCCCAGCTGGATTTGGTTTAGGGCCCTTCTTTCTGCTCTCTAGTCAATTATCTTTGCCCCTGGGCTAGTTAAGCTTGCTTTTGTTTGTCCTCTGTCTCTTCCTGTGAATTTTCCATGACTTGATGCAGTATTCTACTTTCACATGGGAGGTTGTGCAAAATACACGTGTACCCAGCAATCACCCTCTTGTCATTAAGTGCTCTTTTGGAAGACAGTCATAAAATCTTCAGTCAGAATATTCCCATAAATGAAAAAAAATGTTTTCTTTCTTCTCACTATTATATTGACAGCTAAATGTTGTCCTAGAAATTCACTGAGAACCAAATGGTCAACAATGTAATAGATCATATTAACATATATATTATATTTGAGATATCTAAATGTCATAAAAATGGATGAACTACTGGATTCAGCCCCTTTATATATATTTATGTGGAAGATGTAACTCATTTATGTGTGGGATCTTACTGACAGATAAATTTCAACTTGATTCTGCTTATTCTACTGGAAATCTTCATGGCAACTACTGTGATCATTTCGGCTAGGTCTACCGAAGATTGCTGTACAAGAAAAAAAGTAGGTACCCTTAAGGATTAAAAAGGTCTTTTTTTTGGGTGTTAAATTTCCCATTAGATTTTTCCTGTATTACATATACTGAAAGATTACAGTGACTCTACTGTACTCTTTCATATTACATTCAGTCTTAGAATAGTTTGAGTTGTAAGAAACCTTAAAAATTCTACTAGTCCAACATCTATGCATCAAGCAGAAACATTAGGTTGCTCAGACCTCCATCCAGACTTGCATGTTTCCAGGGATGGGACATGTGCCACCTCTCTGTGCTCCTTGTTCAGCTAGGTTCCACAAAAAAACTAAATCTGAATAATAAGTACCATTTTAAGCATAGTCTCTTCTGTCTTAGAGTGCAGTGAGCCCTCTACAAAATGACCTGCTGCAATCATACAACTCAGAGGGGTTTGAATATCAAATGAACAGGTGTAGAAAGTATTTTATTTTTTAGAACAAAACTTGATGTAGTATCTACAAAATATTAATGGTATTAATACTTTCTAAACCAGAACTTAATGATGGACAAAACATTAGAGTACCATGACTTGTCGCCATGCAAGCAATGTCATTTTGATGCCTGAAGTACAGAAGATGTTTGTTGTGTATGCCAAATTGGTGGTATCTGAATGATCAATGCTGGCTTCACGATTTGGGGCTATAGATAAAGCCTTTGTTAGTGACAAGTGCTCTCCCCAATGCCACCCTTATTTTTCTAAAACAGTACTTCTTTTAGTTAATAATGAAGCAAATTTGTTGTGCCATTTGGTGTTCCAGTGGAAGTATTGATTGCTAGATAAAGTGTACTGTCCTTCAGTTACTGTTGTCCACATCAGTAAAATCTGAAGGCTCAGGAAGAAAGCGTGCATTTTGAGAGACAAGGTGATCATATTTAATTTTTGAACAGTGGTTATAATGCACTTAATGGGAGACTGCCTCATTTGTTTTTAATGTAATCAATGTGATCTGACACTGGCAAACACAATGGTGTTTCACTGTCAGCTCTGATGAGCCAACCAGACATTGCATGCCTCCAATAGGATCTGTGACAGGTTGTACAAGATATTAGAAAGGAATGCGCTACTTTCTGTATTTTTTTAATCATGACTTTTTATTCCCTCTAGAATACTGCATATGATAGTACCATCGTTTTGAGCAATGTCAGCTTTCCTACTCGAGTTCTGAAGTCATACTCAGTAAGAAAAGCATTGTTTTCTTTCTAAGTGCTAAGCTTCTTTAAAGCTAGGAAGAGATCAGTGTAGCTAGGAGCTAAAACAAAAAAAGACAGAAATAACTGATTTATCTTAAAATGTTTTCCTTTAGATTATTGCAAGATAAGTGATAACTGCCATCTATAATAATAAGAATAATATTTAATGACTTCTGGATAAATAGAATATACTGAATTGTTCAATGGAGCTAATAAATATGTATATTGTAGCAAATTGGGTTTTTAGTCATTGAAGCCAGCTGGAGTTTTGCTGTATTTTAGATCTGAAAAAAAACCCCTTAATATCTAATTTTAAAAATCTATTTTAAATTGTCTTAATTATCTAATAGCATAAATTGTTTTTTCCCTTCCATTGAATTCCTTTCTATATGCAAATAGGAACCTGGTGTTCAAATCACTGTTAATAATTTATGTGCTCTTCTTTGTTGTAGGTAATTGAGGTGATTATTGGAATTTCATCAGTATTTGGTGGAATAATTGCTTTGAATATGGATGTGCTAGTGTCAGGTCCATATCTTTCAGTAACATTCTTTTGGATCTTAGTTGCTGTAAGTAGTCTTTTAAAACAATGTCTTTCATTAAAAAAATATTGTATGTTTCATTTCCCTATTGGAATATTTGTTTGGCCCTAATACTGATTGGCAGTTGCTGTTTACCAAAGTCATTGGCACTTCAAAGTGCCCAGTATTTATGCAATATGCTTGTTTGTTTTGATTTATAGATTTTTGTTTCTAATAAAATGTTCTGATATATTTTCAGTCCTCAGTTCAGAAAAATGGAAGCGAGTAATAAACCAAGGCTATCAGAAGTTAAGTGTTTTGTTCAAACGAGTTCTAGGTTTTTTAATATTTCAGGCTGAAAAATAAAAATTTGAGGGTTAGTTTCATCCTCCTAGAATCCTTAGAACATCACTTTTACCCTGTCCGATCGGTTACCCTTGTCATGAATAACAGCCTGTATCTAGGCACAGTGGACTCATGAAGGATGCTGTGCTACCTTGCTTGCCATGAATTGAACCAGTTGCAAGAGTAGAGAATGAATATTAGATTTATGTGTGGGTGCTGTGTCTGGAAAATCCCTCAACATTAGTTGGAGAGGAATCATAAACAAATTTTTCAGCATTCAGAATTCACACAGTTCAGTAGGCTTTTATGTAAAAGTTGCAAGGATAATCATACTTCAGTATGTTTATTTTCAATACATCATACTCATTAAATGCAAGTTAAATGAAGATTAGTTTTATCTCCATCTGAGTAATTGATTACCAGCACTGTCATTGAAAGACTATACAGATTTATCTTTTCAGGAAATTTGACTAGTTAGAATCACTGTAACTCTATCTTATTTTGTATAATTTTCAAGTAGGTATTTATATTGTTATACTTTTTTGTTTAGTGCTTTCCAAGTGCTATTGCAAGTCATGTAGCTGCTGAATATCCTAGTAAATGTCTGGTAAGTGTGTAAAATTCATGGATTTTGCCATTGGAGCAGATTAATGCTAATAAAGCCTGTCTCATCAGTGGGCACTACTCATATTTGCTGACTTGTTTTTAGTTGCTTCTACAAAATATGACAGAAATATGAAGCATAAATATAAGCAAATATTCCTGGAAAAAAATACAGCAGGTCCTCTGGGGGCTTAACTCCACCAATTCTAGAAAAGAATTCAAAGGACTGTTTGTTGTGAGTTCTTGGTACTGGTTCCTTGGGGGTGGATATTACTGTAGGAAAATGACGTTCCTTGTATGGTGTGCCCAGAACTGCTTTCATGCTCCTGAGAGGAGGTCCTTTGAGCTATGGTTTCTGAAAGAAGAAAATTAAGCATGCAGGCAGCATTGGACTAGAGCCTATTTTAAACCAGTTCCTCATCTGCATGACTAGCAGGAAGGATTAAGAATATTCAGGAGTGCATTTATTCCTTAACTCTCCCAGATGTGTAGTTAAGCTGTCTTAAAACATCCTTTCTTAGTTATAATCATGCAACCATATTTATGTCCGTAATGATGCATGACCACAACTGAAGTGAGAATTTGAATGAAAACTTGGCAGCTATTGTATTGAAATAAATTTGCACTCGGATTTATTTGCATGGTTATTTTAGTTTACAAGTCTCCAGCATCTGCTGTTAATTCTCATTATTTCATACACACTGAAGAATAAATGATACTTCTGTACCAGCTCTCTAAACTGGGTATTGCTTTCTCTATCTTGATATGAAAGACACTTTCAATATCAAACAAAAACTCTATAATCCATATTAAATGGAAAATTAATTAGAAAACAATAGTGTTTTGCCTAGGATGCTTAATTTATTCGATTCTTGCTTCTGCATATCCATGTGCAACATGGATGGCTCTTTATTTGTCCCATGTGTCTAATCCTGCACACTTTTATACTCCTTACAAATTGAAGTATTAACTTGGGTTTTTTTCTTATTTACCATTTATTATCTTATTTTTTAGGTTGAAGTCCTGATTGCCATTAGCAGTGTTACCTCTCCATTGTTGTTCACAGCTTCTGCATACTTATCCTTCAGTATTGTGCAAGTTGTTGACATGTTTAAAAATTATCCTCCTGCTGTTAAAGTATGTATTTTTATGCTATTGAAAAATTAAAATATACCTATTACAGTTGCAACACAAGAATGAATTAGGAAGTATAAGAAGACAAGGTATTGCATTATAAAGGTTGAATAAAATGTTATAGAAATTATTCAAAAACTCTTATTTGACTAATGATATAATGCCGAGTATGTTAAATCTGTGTCCTCCTCAGATTTATGGTTTAAATGTGATGGGATGCTATTCTAAAGAATCAGTAAAAATGAAAAACTTATTGAGGTTTTTATAATTTTGTGATATTCAATTAGAGATTGTAAGTTTTTTTGAAGAATACATTTTTCTGTTTCTTAGGATATCTGCCAATGGTTGGCATGTTGGGATTGTAAGCTCACACCTGGATTCCTTCAAAGCCTGGATTGGGGCAGAGAAGGAAAAAAGTTTGCAGATCTTAAAGCAGTTCTATATAAAGTGTTATTACCAGTACATTTCTGAAGAGCTCTCTGCAGCTTTAAATGTCAAAGAGATTTGCAATTTGTGATGATGTCCAAAGATCTGTTTTTGGACATTAAAATAACATAAAAAAGAGTTTTGATTGTTAGTACCTACTAGTCTTGTAATTTTAGAAGAAGAGAGAGAATATGTTGATTAAACTGAAACTTATGGGCTGGAAAACCAGCTTTTGAGTATGTGACAGAAAGGCAGGCAACAACAAGTGACCTTATTAGCAAGGGGAGAAATCCTATGGTACCCAAATAAAAGCAAGCCAAGGCAGGTCTCGCCACACTAACCAGGTTCAGCCAATAGTTAAGTGATTGCCAGACAAGTCTACAGTATTGAGGCAGATCCAAGGTCAGCCAGGAATGAAGTCAGCAGGGCACAGTCAGAGCCAGCAAGGAATGAGGCCAGGCCTAGGCATAGCTGCAGCACTGCTCAGGTCTAGGCTCTGTGTTTTAGAGAATGGTTTCCTCAATTCTATTTTATTTTTAGAGGAAAACGTAATTTGGTAAATTAATATTTTGTTAAAAGTTATTGCTTTAAAAACGTCTAGTGTTATTCTACTTTGATCAATTTCAGGCATTTAAATTTTAATTGAAGCCTTGTGAAAATAAACAATAAAGTATAATTTGGATTTAAAATACAGTGTAGAAGCAAATCTCAAGGGGTGGAATAACAGAAAATATTTTTTTCAGGTAGTTATGAACATATTTAATGTCTCTATTTTCAGCAGTCTTATGATGTGCTCCTGTTGCTGCTGATGTTGATGCTTGTAATTCAGGCATGCCTTACGATTGGAACAGTAATACAGTGTGTAAATTACAAGACAAAAATGAAATTATATGATTCATCATGGACAGCATCACAAGTTAAAAAACAGGAATACAGAACAACAGAGGTACGTATTTTTACTCATAAAATACCAAGAAATATATTTTTGTAATTTTCTTGTGTTACATTGTAACACAAAAAAACCCCTCCTCCCTAAAGCTGTAAAGACATTTATGCACTGGTGAATTTTATAATAAAGAGGTAATATTTTGTTGCTTTAATGATAACTGTGGCATGATGGACTCAATATCTACGAACCTATGACAAGTTCTGCTAAGAGAAAAACAGATATAAGAATAAAGCCGCTATTTTTTTCTATTTGTGAAATTACAGATGATATTCATCATTGTATTAAGATCAGATGATAATCCTACTATCCTACTCCACAGGATGCAGATCCAGAATTGCTATTTATATGCTGGAGTAAAGTTTAGAAAAAATGATGGAGCTTACCCAACTGTGCTTTGATAATGTTATAGATGTTTATTAAGAAAGGAATGAATTTAACTTTTCCAATGTAAGCAAAGTTTTGGACCATGGAGAGAGAGTACTTGGAAAAGTTGTACCTTTCCAAGGCCTGGTGTGGGGGAGTGAATTTACTGAGACACCTTAGTTCTCTTAGGTTCCCTAAATTGCGAATGAGAAGAGTTAAGAGCCTGGAGCATAGGAACAGCAGTGGGCAAGCCGAGTCAGTGGCTTCTTGCTTTGGGAAGCATGAAATAGTGTAGAGGAGCATGCCTTGAAAAACAGGTCTTTCCATGTCCTAACTGCACTACCAAGTTTGGTGATAATGATCAGCATTGGTGTTTTAGAGTGCAGTGATGACAGTACTACCACTTTTTGTACAGTCGTTCAGGGCCAGAGTGGTGTTTTAGTGATGGGGGCAACTCAGATTTCTTCAGCCTGCATAGGTTAATTACAGCTTTCTTCTAGCACAGCACTGTAGTAGACCTTAGACCATCCTCACCTCTGCAGTACAGAGCACACAGCAGTTTTTCCTTAAAGTCTAGGAGAGAGTAACTCGTATTAATTGGATGCTAGAAAGAGAGAGTTCAGTCCCCACTTTAGAAAGAGCATCTGCATTGAAAGAGCTCTGGGTAGAAAGCATTGTGAGCAGGGTGAAATTTAATCATTATATACCAAGTAATGGAAAGTGGAAGCTGTGGATTTATGCATCCTCAGGCTGCTGAGGCATTCAGTGTAGGTTGCCTGTTTTCTGTATCTGTGTCCTGAGAGTTATGTTCTGTATAAAAAATGAAGCCCAGCAGCACTTCCACTGCTGCAAGTCATATTTTGGAACATAGGTTAAACCCATCTATTTTTGGGTTTATTTACATAAGCATGCCAAGTTGTGAGTCTTTGACAAACCTGTGTGTGAGTTAAGTGTTAAAGGAACATTTTGTCCAGAAAAGTAATGCCTTTTTTGCTTACCTTTTAGAATTTAAACATGAATAATATTACATGTGTAGTTGTAAGTTCCTTTGGCTTCTCAAAAGTCTGCTTTCTTAGCAAAGACTTTAGTTTGCTCACTTGTATGTAATTGAATCTTGCTCCAGTTGCTACTTCTGGCTTTAAGTTTAGCAATTTAGATACATTTTGTCAGAAGTTTTGAGAAAATTTTCCCAAGCAACATACTTAAAATAGGAATTTGGCCAAGTTTCCTTGGCCCAAGTGCCACAAATAATATGCCATTTATCTCATAAATGTGTACTATACAAGATAAAAAAATGTACAATTTAGGTTATATAGATTGTTTAATAGTTCAGACTGTTACTGTTCATGTTTACATTCTCCTGGCTTTTCTTAGATACTTACTTGCTTGTACTTTGGTTTTTAACCAAAGCATAATGTGTTTGCTTTTAGGTTTCCAATAATACCTTAAAGGAATTTGACAAAGACAAAGCCTGGAAAGCAGTTGTGGTGCAGATGGCTCAGTAGTTTGGATTCTATGAGTGCAACCAATACTGTTCAAGCCAATACAGTAAATCAACTGTTTGAATTAAGGCTTAAAAACTTGGTTCATAAACAGCATTATAGTTACAGTAATAGGAGCCAATGAATAACAATGAAGAATATGTCTTTCTAATTATTTTGAAATATATTGTGACAATATTTTTAACACATCTGTCTTTTTCTGTTGGTATCTGTATTTTTAGTGTTGCTTTAGAAGATGTCTTTAGGTAAAAGGCAGTGAGTCACATAAATTTACGCTGATGGCAAAGTAAAATATGACAATAGGTAGTAGACTTCATATATTTGCAAGAGGTTGTTATAACTGCAGTTCTGTAGTCAGTGTAACTGATAAATGCTTTTGTAAATTTATGAGTACAAGTCATAATTGATATTTTTGCTTATACTTCACTTTTGTAGGAGTTGTGAAGTTGTTTTGCATCTCATTGCTTTTGTATAAATAAAAATCTTTATTACTCTAATTGGACTGGTGAAAACAGAATATTCTTGCCCTTTAAGCTTCCATTTCTGGACAGTTAAATGGGGAAGAGTCTTTTTCTGAATGGCCACACACAAAATCTGCAAGCTAAAGCAAAAAAAATAGCAACAAACAGAAACAATCAGCCAAATAACAGGAGATACTACTGATGCTAAGAGCATTTTTTCACATTTATTTATTTTACTAACCATCTTCAACACTTGCAGATCCTAGCTGCCATTAAAGATAACCCACATGTACAGTCATAGAATGTTTGGCTTGAAAGGGACCTCAAAGATCATCTAGTTCCAACCCTACTGCAATGGACAAGGACAATATATAGAATATGTTTTATGTATAAAATATAGATTACATTTTTCTTATAGGTGAATTATGAGTGTTATTATATCTGTTGTTATTCTTGTGTAGATTTCAAAATCTTCAAAAAAGATTGTAAGAATTGCCATGTTAACAGGCTTTTTGGTGTAACTAGGGAGAGACCTTAAAAAAGCCATACAGACAACTTTCTAAATCTCACATGAATTGAAAATTCACAGACTGTAGCAGAGTTGTATATAGGAGGCAGAGTCATATATAGAAAAGTAAATGCATCCTAACAATTTGCTTGCTTTTCTGTGGCAACACTTGGCTTTGTGTCTTAGCTCAATTTGTGTCTTTAGGAGATCATCTGTATCTTTTCTGGAAAATTATTATTCTCTTTGATTATCCAGAATGTTAGATAGAATTAGGTGTCATTTCTATTACTGGCTTGGTTGGAAAAGAAGCTAATGTGGAGTTGCTTGTTCTGAAGGAATTTGCTTTACACAAAATGAATATATGAGCAAGGTGCTCAGGGTCTTTAAGCTAAATAGGCTAAACAGAGTAAGTTAGAATTTTGATTGATACTGACATAATGGTTGAGATATATGAATGTATCTGAGGTTTTTTTAATCTCATTTGATTAACAAGGAAAAAGAATCACTGGGAATAAAAAAAGAGGCCATTATTTAGTTAGCAGCCATAGATTCTTCTTTCTGGTGAAGATGGTTGCCCCTGGGCTCTCTGCCTGGCTATGGCTCCCTTCCTGCCTTTTCCAGCACAACAGGGACTGCACAATCTGCCAGGTACTAGAACTTTTTCCTGAACACCTAGGAAACTAGGAGACCCACCAAGGATACAACTTGGGAGGGTGAATTTTTGCATTCAATGCAAGAAAGCAAATCATGGAGATAAGAGGCAGGCTTTTAAAAAACATGCAGGGCTGGCTGCTGAAATGAGAAGCTTTTCTCAAGCAGAGAAAGCTTCACTATAAATCTCACTCTGTGGGTAAATGCTTTTGTAATTCAAAGCAACACCCCCTGTGGCCTCTGGTAGTTTCAGATCTTCTTTGCCAAGTGATTTTTTGTGTTGGTATTTGACACAGAATAAATCTTCATGACATGCAGCTTTAATTAGGGTGTGCTGGTAGAGGATCTGTTTCTATAGTGTAGCTGAGAAGCCTGTTCAATGGACAAATATCACAGCCCTCTCTGAGCTCATTTTCATGAAATAACATATGCCCATTGGGTTTCTGCTTGGAGTTCAGTGAAGAGTGTCCTTTCCTGCCTGGATTCAGTAGAATTAATACCACTGCTTAGTTTACACCTTAGGTTAAATTTCTAGATAAGAAGAAAAACCTTAAAAAAGGCCTAAGTAAAAGAAACAAATCTAAAAAGTAAAATTAGGTGCACCTAGTGCATAAATCCTTCCTCAGCTACTAATTTAGCCAGGAAAGCAGAAAGGGAAAATGGAAGTTTTAAGCATTTTTTATTCCCCTCTGCCCCTGCTAGCAAATTTGTTCTAGCATCTACTGGGAAGAACACATTTTTAGCTATTGGTATTTTTTTTTGTTGTTTTTAGTAGTAACCTGCCCCGTAAGAACAGGCAGATGAGGAGGAAAATTGCAGTTACAATCCAGTTCATTGAGTCTTACCTTTGGTACTTCTATCACCTGTTTTTCTATTAAGGCACGTGCTGAGTTAATGGTTAGAAAGGCTATATGGTTGTTGGACCTAAGCTCCTATTATGAACCTGGGCTTGAAGAAGTTTAGGTTGGAAGGAAGGGGGTGGGAAGATCAGCTGATTCCCACCCCCCTGCTATGAGCAGGGAAACCTCCCACTAGACCAGTTTGCTCAAAGCCTCATCCAACCTGGTCCTAAACACTTTCACAGACTGGGCAACCACAACTTCTCTGGGCAAATTATTCCAGTGTCTCACCACACTCATAGTATAATATTTCTTCCTTAAGTGCTCAACAAGAATGAGAGATCTGGAAGAACTGGTCCACTGCCTCCCTGCTGACAACTGTGATGCAGGCCTTTTTTGTTTCTAGGAATGCCTCTATTTCACATGGACTATGCATAAGTGGTTTATATAGGTGCATGTATGTTCCACATTGGTAGTTTTGAATTGACACTGGTTTTTTTAGACTTTTCCTACTGTTCATCTCCAGCAACTGAGAGGGGAGATCTTTACAAAGTGAATGAGCTGATCTAACACAGCGTTGGAAGAAGTTGTCTCCTCTGGCCTCTTCTCTTGTGATGGTTGTGGCTGGTATCTTGATAAAACAAGTAGAAAATGTATCAATTAAAAAAATGTCTATTTTCCTGCTGATTTAGTTAGCCAGTTTAACAAACTACAAATTCATACTGGCCATCTTTCTGATCTTAGATATGACTTCATAGTAGCTAGAGGTAAATCAACTGAATATTCATCTTTTGCTAGTACTTTATCCCTTCCAGTCACAATCCTATCCAGTGTTTTTCCTTGGTCAGATGCCCCTTCTCCATTCCCCATTTGAAAAAGTATACTTGAACATAATCTGTACTTGGAATTCCAGTTTAATCAGTTGGTTGGTATATAAATCACTGACAATTGTAGTTAAGAGTTAAAGGAGTTTCTCAAATTAAAAACTGCATGTTTTGTGATCTGGGTCCTGTGTTTCTGAAGAGAATCCATGAGATCAAAATAAAATCTAAATTAGCTTCAGAAACTGTAGTAGTCAGACTTCTCAGCCAACTGAATTTGTTTTATAATGATTTCCTGTTTTTTCAAATGTTAGAAGTACTTTAGTTTGTCACTGAATGGGATGTCCCTGAGGGAGAAAAAAAAGTTAGTAAAACCCATTTTAAGGATTTTTTGAAGGTAAGGTTTTCAAAAGGTGAATTTTGGATTATTTTTTCACCCTTATCTAGTGTTACCTGGCACAAGATATTTCACAGTAAACTGTTTTACTGCTTCCCAGTAAACTGTTTTTCTATCTTTAGGGAAAACAGCCAAGACCTGAATGTGTTAGGATGAATCAGATTCACGGGGAAGGAAAACCATGCTTGCTAGCTTTAAGCAATCAAGAAAGAAATGCCCATGAAAACTGTTTGTATTGGCCAAGTATTTGGCAATTTCTGTTCTGTTAATATCCAGTTATAACCATCAAACATAAGCAAAAATTAGTTTTTGTTCTTTCTTCTTTCAGAGCAAAATAGCTCTTGTGCAAATCTATAAACTATTTAGGTGTATTTGAGATGCTACCTGCAGGTAGTAATAGTTACTTACACAGTAGTAATTATTTTCTCTGTCTTCAAGTAGTTTAAGAGTGACAAACCAGTCTGGCCAAGCCTTGGGGATCACCATTCCTTATCTATGGCAGGAGCAGTCTCGTTCCTCAGATTCAGGGCAGCAAAATCAGTTTGTCTATACTTAGAGATGCCTTGAAATTTGAACTAAGCCAGGGCATGTAGCTTATGTTTAACAATGTCTTAGGAACTGTCAGTCTCTTCTCTGCTTATCAATCTGCTGGAGCTGCTGTAACTGTGTTCTCAGATTTCCCTGGTAGACTTTAAAATGGTAACATAACATGGGCATGTAACTGTCTGGGGGTTTTTTGTTGTTGGTTTGGTTTTTTTTTAATGGAAGAAGCAACTTGTGTTAACAGTCCAAATGACATTCATGGATTTACAGTAAGATTATACATACCTGTCTGTTGATTTTCTATTTGAAGTAGATTTTTGTTACCTGTAATACCTGTCATGACAACTCAGTTTTTAATTTTATCCCTGTTGCAAAAGTCTTCTTGGTTTCTTTTTTTAAATTTTTAATTTTTTTTTTGCTATGCATCACAGTGAGCCAAATTTTGCTGAGAATGAGACACATGACACAGATAAGGTATTTGCCTGAAGGCTAGCAGAAAGCAATGCCTGTAAATACTTGCTTATGCTGGAAGGAACTTGGCATTATGGAAGTTCAACATGTAGTTTTGTATTAAATCAGTCATATATAAGTATTAAAAGGTCTATGGAGCCCTTGTTGAATCAGTTGTTACATATCATATTGAATTGGGGAACCAAGTACAGATTAAGTAACAAAGGGCAAATTTTTCTGCTATTTGCAGCAATTAAGCAGTGAACTGAACTGATGTTATGTACAAATCAATATCTGTGGCTCATGTCTTGTCTTACAGTATACTTGCTGAAGCCATTGTTAGTCTCCCTGTTTTTCACAGTAAGAGACAAATGTTCATTGACAAAAGAGTTCCTCTAATAGTGCGGACAATATGTATACTTAGTACAGTGGGCTGTATTTTGTTGGAAAAATAAGCTTGAGATTTTTTCATAGTCGAAATTTGTAAACATGAGCTGTTGCTCAGACACAGGTTTTGAGTGGGCTTAAGAACTTCTGAGGACTAGGAATGAGAAACAGTTTGAGTCCTTCAGGTTTTTGTTGTTTGGGACTACACTTGGCACAGATGTGTGCTGCTTTCGATGGCTGGTTTTGTGAGAGTATTATGCTGGTTATGATGGCTTCACTTGGGACTTTTTTTTTAATAGAGGGCACCCTAATGTTGTATGGCTGAAAGCCAGGTGGATTTTGTGTGTGGCCTAGATTTGGGCAGTCTTTGTAAGCATGTTCTTACATGTGAATAATCTGAGCATCCTACATTTTCCAAGATGAGCCTTCTGCCAGTTGTGCACTCCAGAATACCCTGTGAATACCAGAACTCTTAAGGTATGTCGTAAGAACATTCCATTCCATTCCATGGAAAACCATGTTCTTTTGACTAAGTGATTACAATGATTGGTGGAGGCCCCATCCCTGGAGGCATTCATTAAGCTCTGAGCGACTGACCTGATCTAGAGCAGGATGTCCCTGCCCACTGGAGGGGGATTGGACCAGATGAAATTTGGAGGTCCTTTCCAACTCTATGATTCTATGATTTCTGTGGCTTTATACAGACAGAGTGTGTTAAAGTCTTTCCAATCTAAAACTGATCCACTTAGAAGTCTCTAAGGATTTCAATCTATATGGTGATGATACAAATTCTCTTCATCCTGGGACAGCAAGAAATGAAGACATGCCTTTGTTCTTGACTGCAAGAAAGGATGATACTAACTTTCATTCTTGTTTTATAACCAAATAATGATTATTATGAAAACCTCTCATTCACAAGCAAATAATTTGTTGAAATCATGTGATCTCTAAGTTGCAGATAGCAAATTACTGGTGCTTCTAGGTGCTTTGTAAACTTTATCACCAGTAAGTAAAATAAGAAATTAAAGTTCTGAGAGAAGTATCAACATACACAGATTTACTATGCAGGGTCCCAATCAGCTGGCAGATGTTTTCATCTATATGGAGTCCATGCACATACAGTTATAAATACAGTCTATGTGAAACTTCACATTTTACTATGTGCTATATGCTACAAATGCTATATGTTATAGCTCATAACATATTAATAATTAATCTTTAGAAAGAGAGGAAGGATTGAAAGCTATCTGCTTTTTCTTATTTATAGCTGCAGTTGCCTGTCAAAGGCACCAGGTTTTTTTCAAAAATTTATATAATCTTTTTGTATTTGAACATAAATGCAAATATTGTAGACATGTCCCAAATGCTCCTAAATTAGATTCCCTATTGAAAAGGTTTTTTGCACAAAGCAAAGTATGTTAATCTATTTCATGTAGATTATTTGGACTTGGCTTCACAATTCAAAGTTGTTGGCTTCAGGCAGAAGACAATGACTTAGGTACTTGAGACATCATTTGCAATTGTAATAACTGTTTAAGGCAGAGGAATAAGGAAAGAGGAAGAGAGCAACTATTAAGGATGGAATTCTAGGGGTTAGATTTTGGTCTGCATTAAATTTTTCCCTGGCTTGGGACTTTTTCTTTTTTTTTGAGAAAATGTCCCAGCTTTCGGCCAAATTGCTGTATGTGCAAAGTGTTTGAACTGATTCTCTCATATTGTGTGAGTGGCAGTTGGGTGGCAGGAGGATGAGGACTCCCAGCTCTGGGATTTGCCTCAGCCCTGCCTTATGGCTTTTGGTCATACTGTCAGACTTGTTGGGTTACTTCCATTTTAGTGCTCAGATCTAGAAATTAGACCCTGTCTCTTGGTGGTGAAATGGGAGAAAAGGGCCTTAACAGGGCTTCAGATTTTATCTTGCTCTGTTTACTAGGGAGGCAGACAGAAGAGATTGTTACATCCTGAGGCTGTAGTTTCATGAGATGGTTTGAACCAAGTTAACTGCTGTACTAAAATTTAAAACTGTATTCTGTCCGATGTCCTCTCCTTCCATGGCTTTCATTCCCTGCCCTGCATCACAGTAATTTGCTTCCCTTGCATTAACTTGGATACTTCTTTAGTTTCACAGTAGGCTTGTTCAGCTCACTAATGCAGCCAGTAGATTTTTTTCCCTGGGATTAATTTAATTTCTTCATTATTAGTGAAATGAATGCCAGAGTCTGTGCAGAGGGAAGAGTGAAACTGCATGACTGAATATGGAGGGGAAAGAACCAGGAAGGGAGGAGGGAGGAGAGAGGAGAAATAAGGTGTTATTTTAGTTCATACATAATGTGTATCCTCATCACTTAGGTAATCTTAAAGTTAAATGGGAGGAGTCTATGGATGACAATGTATCAAAGCAAGAAATATGACCTTTTTTGTGTATTTGAATGGATTGTAAAAATATACATCTAAATTTTTGCTTAATAAAAATAGACATTTCAACTGAACTCATTCTAGATACTATGATGTAATGAAGTCAAATACGTATATGTGTCTGAGTATGTGTGTGTATATATATATATTTAAGGATCAGGCTGTGTTTACATTTGAGAAATTTACAGTGATATAGAATCATAGAATGGTTTGGATTGGAAGAAACCTTAAAGATTAAGTAGTTCCAACCTCCCTGCCATGGGTGGTGACACCCCCCACTACACTCAAGCAAATCCTCTGACCCTCTTTCCCCACTATTAGGATATTTGCATGGAAGATGAAAAGTGATATTTTTATAAGTAAGTCTTTTCTTTGACTATTTATCCAGGAATTTTCTTAGGTATCTGCAACTTAATGCAATTAGGTTCTGAACACTTGCCAGTATCTATTGAAGTGTCTTTGCATTTCCCATATAAAACATGGGTAGCTCTATAGAAGTAATTAAACCATTACCATTAAAACAGGCCCTAAAATTGTGTAACATCAAATATAGTCAGATGTTTTCTGCTGCTTCTCTGTGTATCTTTACTCATCCAAGAAGATACATATAAGCAAAATCTACTGTTTTAAATATGCTGTTGAAATACAGAGTATTTATCATGTACTGGAGAAAACAAAAATGTTGATTTTTAGAATCTTTTGTAACGGTGAGGTGGAATCTGTGATAATTCAACTATCAAATCCTAGAGCTTCAGTGTAATTTGTGTAGTTTGGTCTAAAAGGAACAGCATTTCTTTCCCTTGCATGAGAGAAAATAATGAAATTTATTAGCTTTTCAAAGTGAGCTTCTTGTATTAAGTTGCACAGATTCCATGTCTGTTGTAATTTTTACAATGCCTTTGAGATGGATCAGCTAGTGGGTCTTAAACACAGACTATCATTTATTTGGAAAGTGCATGCAGATTGTCTTCCTTGATTTTCTAAAAGCTATGCTATATGCAGTAAAGCTGAAAATAGCATAATCCTTTGAAGACAACATCTTCCTTTTTTAATTTTTTGGGATAAGAGATGTCCTGCCACTGAATTGTATTGCTTGCATGACAACTAAAATATAGCAAATAGTTGGGTGTTGCAAGGGAAAAAAAAGTCTTTTGGTTTATAATTAAGAAGCTAATTTGAAATAGTGTTGTCTCATCCATATTGTGTGCTAAGGAAGATCCATCCTTGACTCTGAGTAAGCAGTACATACAGCAGTTAGAAGGCCAAAGAGTTTGAAGTGGCATGTACTACACTGAATGCCAGATTTGCAGAGTATGTCCTTTTGCCTTGGGATTCTCCATAGCTCCATTGGTCATCTGACTGGATTGGTAAAGCATCTGAAGCTTTTAAAAACTGGCTAGGGTCACCTGTGCTGATTTTGCACCATTAAAATATTGCTGCTAAATTTTCATTGTTGTTGAAGTGGAAAATGGCTACATAGCCCAGGATGATCTTTGGAGTTGTATACAGTCTTGGAAAAACATGCCTCCCTTTTTATACTTACACCCAGAAAAATAGGTTGTTTCACTGGACATCCCCAGAGCCTACTTTCCTCCTTTTCATTAGAAGGATTGTTGTTAAGACCAAAGAGATATGCAACAATTCAGCAAGTATGGGCACAAACTAAGAGTATTCCGAATGTGAAAGCCCACACATATAGAAATTTTAAAGAGAATGTTATTTTAAATGGGATGTGAACAGCATTCTGTGTCTTAAAATGTATTTCAAATAAATCAGTGTTTGATAACATAAGGAAGAGGAACTTGGCAAGGTTTTAATTTTAGAACTTGATGTAGTTCAGAAAAATGCCTTAGAGTAAGAAGGCTGGTGCCAGTGCACTGCTCTATACTGGTTTTAGGGTTAGTCAAAGGATTGATTTACCAGTGTTTCATTTCCAGAAGGCAAGGAGGCAGTGGAATTCATTTATAACTATTAATGGATTGATCTGATTTAGTGAAACAGAACTTAAAATAATTTATTTTAAAATTATTTATTTTAGACGACTTCTGGAATACAGCAGTTTATGTATCCTCCTTCAAGTCTAAATGCTAGCAGTGGAATACCACAGGAGGCCTAAGAAAAAATCAACAAGAGAGATGTAGACACAGATAAAGGTATTTCTGGAGTCATGTATTATTTGTTTAGTTTTTAGAAGTAGCCAAGGATTAGCTTGTAGTAAATACTTTTTTAAATGGAAGAAATGCTGTTTGTTCTTTTCTTTCCCCTGTGATGTAACCAGCATGGTTGCAGTTTTCCTTTATTATTATGGCTGCTTCTTACAGCCATACACATTTACTTACAATAGTGACAATATAAATGTGGTGATGTACAGTCACAGGCAGCTGCACCTTTTTGCAGGCTTTAAGTTACTGAAGTGTTAGATTAGCGCCCCCCGGGAGTGTGCAGAGGAAGAGCAGCGCTGCACCTTTGGCTGCGACAGCCACTCAGCTTGTTTTACCCAGCTCATACCTGGGGCTGTATCTGGGAACGCGACTGGGTGGAATAGTTACAGTTCCCAGATTCTGTGGGGAAATAGAAAAACCACCAAATGGCTATTCCTTAGTAGGTAAAAGACTTCATGTTGATAACTGCTTATATACCAATTCAAATTATTGATTGTGCTAAATGTCTCTTAAAGGATGTTTTATAAGGGGTTGCACCCACAGCAGCTCAGAGGATGGGGGTACCTCCTATATGGCTGCTGCAGCCCAGCCTGGGCTGTTCTGGGGCCTGGAAGTCGTTGTCACTGATGAACAGTGCTACAACAACCAGGACTCTTTTAAGTGCAGACAAAGTTCAGACAAACTGAACTTCCTCTTTCAGTCCCATTTCCTCTACCCGACCCTAAGTCATGTAGGAAGGATGATAAGGGTATGGTTGGTACATGGAGATTCCTCTCTTCTTCCTTCTCCCTTCATGAGTTTCTTGGAAATAGCTGCTCCACCATGATTTTCTTTATAGGTTGGAGGGTAATCTCTGCTCTGGTGCCTGGAATGCCTTCTCCCTTTTTTCTCTATGTTAATGATGACAAAAGCTGCAGTTTCTCACAGTTTTATCCTCACTCCTCAGTGTCATGCAGTATTTTGCTTTTTCTTAAATACATTTTTCCAGAGGTGGCATCATTGAATCATGTTCTCCTCCCTCAACAGCTTTTTTTTTTGGGACACTCACTGATCCCACTACAGTGACTGTGGTTAAGATCTCCACCTACATCAGCTGCTGATGCTACAAACCCAGAGTGCCTGCACCCTAGGGCTGACTCCATTTCCTGGCATTGAGTGCAGTTCATTCCACTTACTGCCCCAAGTGTTGACATCTGATTGTCACGGTGCTCCAAAATGTGGAGTAGAGTGAGATGATGGAGAGATGGTTCAGAAAGGATTCAATGAGAAGATAGGACATACTGGGCTCATCTTGCTCAGACCTTGGTCACTTGTTCTGACCAATCACTGTTTACACGCAACTGTCTCCTTTCTGTATATTCCTCCTTTGTTCTTCCTTGATGCCCTTCATCTGTGCATTCTTTACTGAGTTTTGTAAGGTCCCACAGGCTCCTCTCAAATGTCTGAAATCCTAGTGTCCATCTTTTCTCCTTCGTACCAGCTGCTAAGTCCAGATTTGGCCCCTCCAAAGATATGTCTGATATTAAGCAGATGCTCTCACCTTTGGCATACCCTTGCATTATTCTTTGCTTGAAAAAAGATTGAAAATAAAGATGTGAGAAAAAGCATAAATTAAATGCAGATTTGATATTAGAACAAGTATATGAGAAGAAGCAGAGCAACTAGGACAGAAAAAAAGATTAGAGTAATTGGACAGAGGAAAGAGAACCCATGCTGATTAGAGGTCATCATCTTTGGGAATGAACTTGATTGTAGTAAGTAAAAAAAAAAGAATGTATTAGTGACTGCTGACACAAGTCCAGAGGAGCATCAACAAGTCTGTTCAGGTCAGTGCAGGGACAATCTTCCAACAGTGCTTCATCCTTTGCTGCCTGCTGCCTTTTTCCAGGCACTGTAAATGGTGAAAGGAGAAGTAGCTACAAGAGTGACCTCTTTATTACTCACAAGAGAAACTGGTTTGGTCTGACAGGGAAGCAGTATCACTGGACACAGCAGTATGTGTTGCAGTTCTGCCTGGAAGTAAATAACTTCTTAACTGCCTGAACACAGCATATATGATTTTAATAGCAGACTCAATCCATAGTTGCTGGGTGGACCTGACCTGCCTCTGTTTAAAGCCATATTTTGAAAGGTGGACTTTCCAAAGGAGGCAGGATAACTGCAAAAACTGTGTAATCTCATCAACATTGGCCCTAGCTCTAAGTGCCTGCTTGTAGTGCAGCATGAGCCAGGTGAAACAGTAGCCTTCTCACATACTGCTGAGCATTTAATTTGCCCTTTGTACTGCAGAGTTGTGCAAGAATGACATTTCCAGTCCGTATCTGCAGTTCTGGATGTGTTTTGACTGCTTCTACAGGCTGTTGTCAATGCTCCTAAGGTGCTACCTACTGTACCATTTTCTGTCGTTGCTGAATACCTGTCATTCTTGTAGTAAAGGGACAGAGTAAGGGAAGAGAGTGAGGATCACTCTGGGTTATGTAGGTGAAATAAAGAGCAATGGTTTATGGGCAGAGAAGCAGTAACATGCTGGATAGAGGAGTGCTTGGGCAGCTCCTATTTCACTAGGACAAGGGGCAATGGGTGCAAGCAGGAACACAGGAGGTTCCACAGAAATATAAGAAAAAACTTCATCAGGGTGAGGGTGACAGCACAGTGGCACAGGCTGCCCAGAGAGGGTGTGGGGTCTCCTTCTCTGGAGATAGTCAGACCCCACCTGGATGCTTTCCTGTGTGACCTGATCTGAGTGTACCTGCTCTGGAAGGGGGATTGGACTAGATGATGTCTTGAGGTCCCTTCCAATCCCTGAATTCAGTGATTCTGTCATTCTGTCTTATGGTTCTGTGGGACTTATATGCTCTGCTGATACCCTCCGCTGATTAATTGCCCTGGACTGTGCTGGGTCACTCTGGACAGTGATGTAGGCACACTGCTGGAAAAGTGCAGCTTCCAAGTAATTCTGAATTATTGTGAGTATTTTGTTGTGATGCCATTAGCACCCCACATGGCTCCACTCCAGAGCTTACCCAACATGACAAGAAGCTGTTAAGTTATAAACACTCAGCTGTCCTGTGGTTGATGTGAGTGGCCCTGAGGCAAGATGTCTGCTGGCTGGTGCAGGCAGAACGACTGCACGCTAAGTTAAAAGAGGATCCATGGGACTGAGCTGGCCATAGCCCTTCATCTTGAGACAGCTGGAATAATAGTAATAAGATATGTGTGCCTGTGTTGGTGAGACGGGAAAGTATGTAGTCCTGTACCACAGGATACTCTTGCAAAACATAGTATGAATATGGCTATTGTGTTCCAAAGAAGGCTGGGATTTCTCCAGTGTGGATGTGACTGGGGACATGCCTTCCAGCCTAGTCATTGGCATGTTTATCTCAATAAAGGCTGTAAATATGTAGCCAAGGTAGAAATGTGTGCCTAAACCTCTACACAACAAGTCACAAAATCTACATCCGACTGCATAGGTATGCCTGGTGGTATGCCTGTCCTAACTCTTATTTCCACATAATGCTCCTTGAAATCACTTGAGCAATAGTGGAATTATATTATTGGTCTCTCTTAAAGTGGGATAAGTATGTAGACAAGCATGCAAAATTTGTGAAGCCAGAGAATAACTAAGAAGACACCTGAGCTGATGGTCCAGAGAGCAAACTTGACCCAAGAGAACATGGAGAATGGGAATTACTGGATTTTGCTCTATACTCTGGGGTCTGCCTATGCATTTTATCAAAAAACCCTGAGCATCCTGAAATGTGCAAGATTTGCAATCAACTCTAGGACTGAGAAATATTTAGACTTTGGCATTTTTATATGCTCAACCAATGTTCTAATACCATTTGAAAATTCTATTGAGAGTTTCTCTAAGTTTTTGTTCTTAGTATGGAGAGAGTGTTGATAGAAGCAGGATAGTATATAACTCTATATTATCTGTTCTTCAGGGATGAAGTGATAAAAACATCAAACACAAGAGAAATGCTGATTAAAATACAAGTTAGTTGTAGCAAGGAACAAGAAATAAATCTGTTAACAAGAAATTATTTTCAAGAATCATTACCAATTTCATCAGGGAGCCTAAAAGCTAATGGCTCATAAATTTCACATGCACGGATCATAGAATCATATACTGGTTTGAGTGGGGAGAGACCTTCAAGATCATCTACTTCCAATTCTCCTCACATTTTAAGCCCCATCCAGCCTGGCCTTGAACACTTCTGGAGAAGGAGTATTTACAGCTTCTCTGGATGAGTTGTTCTGGTGTCTCACAATGAAGAATTTCTTTTTGATACCTAATTTTAATCTAGCATCTTTCTCTTTAAGGGCATTACTCCTCGTTCTATCACTACACACCCTGATAGAATCTCTCTCCAACTTTCTTGTAGGTACCCTTCAGGTATTGAAAGGTTGTTGTAAGGTCTCCTTGGAGCCTTTTCTTCTTCAGACAGAACAGCCTCAACTCTCTCAGCCTGTCCTTGTAGCATAGGTGCTCTGGATCCTTGATAATCCTTGTGGACTTCCTCTGAACCCTCTCCAAAGTGTCCATATCCTTCTTATGTTGAGGGCTCCAAAACTGACCACAGTATTCCAGGGTCTCACCAGAGTGAATCAGTCCCCTGTGGCCATGGCTCTTTGATGCAGCCCAGAATAGTGCTGACTTTCTGGGCTGCAAGACCAGATGCTTCTATATAAAAAACATTTGTCAAAATACATGACATGAGTCCATTATACTGCCCAGGTTTTAGTGGGAATATTCATCTAATTGGGGTTCTTAACTGGGTAAGGTAGAAAAAATGGCTAAACAGTGTAATTTCAGGATACAAATTACATAGGAATGGTAAAGTAGATTGTGCTAGTTTAGACATGATTATCAAAAGCTTACTGTCAAGTAACATAAGTGACAATAAGGTTGTTGCCTTTTAAACTTTATAAAAGGTATTACAGAAACTTGACTGAAGCACTGTGTAGAAAAAGGATATTGTCATACTAACCACTTTATTTGAAAGATGACATAGGGGTGGTAAGAAATACCAGAAACAGTAAGCGAGAAGACAATTTAATAAATGAGCAACATCAGTAATTTGTATGGAAACTGGAGAAGTGTTACCTTAAGGCTTGAAGCTAAATTTGTAAACCATACAAATTACTTTCTTTGAGCAAGTAATCACAGACCCCATAGGAATAGAAAGAACTCTTTGTGCCTTTCCAAACAGCCACTCAAAAAGTCAATCTTCAATAACAGCAGAAGTTCAGTGTCCAAAAAAATGTACTATGCAAGTGTGTAATAAACAAGGAACTATATAAAATAAATACGTCTCCAGAAGTAAATTGAAAGGAGCAGTTGAAAGGGTAGAAGATTTCCAGGCACAAGGAGCTTCTTTATAAGTAATGCAGGGGAAAGTCAGAACAGCACATATGTAGGATATCCCCCAAAATGCCGCTTGTAAGAAAACATCTTTTTGCAGCTTCCAATGCAATATTTTATGAGAAAGGTCAGTGCCATCCTTTTTTTAACCAAAGCTGAAAAGGAAGCCTCCTAAAAAGTCAACGGAACTGACTAGTAAAGGAGATATAAAGGGACTAAATGATCTTTGAATGACTCAGTTGGACTAGATAACCATTCAAGATCCCTTCCAGGTCAACATATTTTATGATTCTAAAGGACTGCTTTTGCTCAAGGAGTCTAATGACACAGTAACATAATGAAGTCCTTGTTTGCTTGCACTGGAGTTCATTCCAAGGAAACCTATTGAGGAGTGAGTTAGAGGAATTGTCTTACATCTAAGTTGAAAGATATTAATCCAAAACAATAAGGTTAACATCTGAAATGGTAATCATACAGCATTCTATAGGGTCCTGTAAGTTGCAATTGGAATTGCAGTTGCAAAGCTACAAACTGATGTGTGCTGGTGTGTGCTGAACTGGCTTGCTTGTAGTAGACATACTGATAAATGATACGCTGATGAGTGTCTCAAAGTCTTTCTGGTATAGAAGTATCATATTTCTGGTGATTCAGTCAGCATCTATATGCTATGGTATTGTGTAAAAGATCCTTCTTCTGCTGTCTACTGAGTATTACCCCCTATCTTGCAGAAGGGTATGGTAAAAATGAAGAGGTGTATTTTTATCTTTAAAAAATTAAAGGAAATAAGCTCAAAGGAGGCAAAGGTTAGATGTGATTGGATGTTCTCTATTTTTTTTTGTGATCCAAGACAAAGTGAGGAACTCAACTGAAATACTTGGAGGAAAATTTTGAAAACCAAAAGGAAAAATAGATACAGAGATTTGTACAAATTCATGTAGGAAAGACATTAAACCCCATGATTTACACATGGCTTTCAGTATAGGATATCCCTAAGATCTAGGTCATTAAAACTTGGCAGCTTATAGATTAAAATAATCCATGGAAATAGCATCTTTGATTTGTTTCTTACTTTTCCTAGGCATCTCTTCCAGGGATCCTGTTAGGCACTGGAGAGTGGACTATGTTTTCTAGTGTTTTTTTAAGTTTAGATGATAAAATTTAATTGCTAGTTTGCAACCAAAATAATTAAATAACAATTTGTTCAACACTGTGATTGGTGCTGCTCTTTATGTTCCAGAAATAGTCTTATTGGTAGGTTGACAAACAGGACTCACATGTAAGAATTTGAAATACAAATATAGTAGATACATTGTCAGAGTAGACATTGTCTTTTTCCTGTTTATTGAAAAAATATTGGCAAAGCCAGAATCTAGCAGTTAATGTCAATTGTGCATTTCTTTCTTTAACTAATATAAAAGGTATTGCAGCACTTGAGGACCTGAGTTCTTGCGCTGCCCTACTGAAAGAGACAGCTCAGTTATGAGCAAGCTCTCCCTATGGAGGTATAATTCCCTGTTCTACCACCATGTAAAACATGCCACATAGAGCCTACATATCATGGAATGAGTTTTTTGAGCACTGTTCCTTGTGATATGTAGTGAGACTACGCAAGGTAGCATCCAGAAAGATGTTCCTGGGCATTTTATTGTTCTAACAGGTACTAAAGTGGTGTGACTTACCTGTACCCTGCTTTCAGAGCCACTGATGCTGAGCTTCTCTGGCAAAGCAGGTGTAGTTCCCTAGTGTCATGTGGAGCCAAAACTTGGAGACAGGCTATAGAACAAGAGGCTTCTGTTGATATGATTAAATAACGAGTGAAATAAGTTCAAGGAACAAATTTCTAGGGTAATAAAATCTGGTTTCCCTGCTGTTGAAAAAACACAGAAAAAAGTCTCCTATGAGTCTCCCACATCAGCAAAGCTGTTTTTATTCAATGCAATAGAAAACCATGAAAATAAGTAGGTACAATAATGCTTTTGGATTCCAGTAAAGCTGTCTGGTACATTAGTCTAGAAACATACTCCCCTTTTATATGTAGAATTTACAGAAAACAAATTTGCTAAAACTAATCTAATACTGACATGAAATCCAGAAAGAGAAGACTCCTGCTGTGATTGTCAAAAATCCACATTTTCCATTTTTCACTGTGGAACATAAGAAGTTGAACATGCTTTCTATTTCCATAGCTAGCAATTTTCTGTCTTTGGAAAGTTTTAGAGGGAGGAGCTGAGAGGTGCTGTGGGAGGGACTAAAATTCATATTAAAGTTTTGGCATGAGAAGGAGAATTGTCAGAGTAGAAGGTTTCTTCTGAGGTTTTGCCTTTTTTTTTCCATTTTAGGATGATAAGTATTTATGTACAGATTCTTCTACTAATTCTTTTTTGGAATTCTGATTGTCAGATTATTCCCAGGATTGAAGAATGTGGACTTTCATGTTCTCAGGTAATGTCTTGCTTGTTCTGATTTGCTGTCTATGAATATAGTTGTTGTATGCTGCCAAAATAGTGGTGAGAAAAGCAAGAAATCAAAAAGGGGAAAAATATTTCAGCTGTTCTGAATATTTACTTTTTATTCCTGTCATTCTGAATTAAGTATCCAAAGATTACTGTTAGGAAGGGAGTAAGAAAATGCATCTTACACTATTTCCCACTGCTGTTTTTAGTACCCTTTTTAATCTTTCATTTGTATTCGAAATAAATGATTTATTATATATTCATTGCTTTGGAGAGCCAGTTTTTACAACAGCAGAGGTGTCAGAGGGATGAAGGTAGGAGGTAAGGGAGGCTTCATCAGCTGCTAATTATGTTAGGAATATACAACCTATACAGAACACTGACCATCCTGAGAATAAAGTACTTAAGTTTGAGAAAGAGTAAAACCTTTTTGTTATTTTGTGGGACTAATGTAATAGCAGTATGAAATTTAATGACTTATGTATGTGCATAAAAGGGGAGTGTGAACCATAGCATCTCTTTTATAACTTTGAATTTTGTACGTTTCCAAATATCCCCACAGAGGGGCAGTATGGAGATACACTGCTTCTGTTGGCACTCAGAAACCGTGAGAATAGGCTAAATTGAAGGATAAATAGAAAGAGGATAAAATAGTAGGGAGTCTGACTTTCAGTCTTAATGGAAGATGATAGCTATGTACTTAGCACAGAGATGTGGAACTGAGGGCATGAAAGAATTGGATGGTCTGTCCAGACTTTTGCTTGAGGGTGCTAGTGCTTTGATGCTTTGAACTTAAGATTGTCTCAATGTGGTGGTACTGTCAAAATATTAAATTAATGCGTGATGCAGAAATTTATTTCATATTTTATAATTATAGTATAGAAAATATCAGGAATAAAGATACTTATAAAATACTGCACCGAGGAAAAAAAGCCTTACCCTTCTATACATATGGCTGCTTAATATTCCTGCATTCAAATTTTGAAGTCTCTGTGCACTTCAATAATGTTTTTAAAATAACAAAATATAGCTATAAGATATTCACCTTAAGA
Source organism: Turnix velox (assembly GCA_013400935.1). Lineage (NCBI taxonomy): Eukaryota > Metazoa > Chordata > Aves > Charadriiformes > Turnicidae > Turnix > Turnix velox. Next base: position 40,320 of record VZTY01027257.1, on the reverse strand, counting down.
TATACCTGAGAATTTTTCAATATTTTTCCTGTACTTTTGTTTATGAATGGAAACACACATGTATTTTCAACAGTTTATGATCAACGAGAGTTTAAAATAGAAATTAATTAGCATTCTATTATATCTCACTAAGGAGTGTACAACTCAGTCTGTAAAGAGCATTATCAACCATTTTTAGTGGGTTTCAGTCTGGGAGGCAGGATTTCCTTTTGGAGACCTTAAAGGGCCCCTTTCTCTGTCATATTTCAGGTATGTATGTAAGGAGACTGACTCATTACATTGCTAAGATAGAGACACAACCCCAAGGTTTGGAGGACTGGATCACTTTCCTTGCCTTTAAGAGTTTCTTTTACAACTATTCCAGTACTGAGGCATGGATTACTGAGAAAGGTGTGTTTTGTTTTGTTTGTTTGTTTTTTTTTTAAATTTACTGGGGAGACATGGTGTTTCCACTATAATGGAGTCAATCATGCATTTGTGATGTTAGAGATAGAATTCAGTTAATGTTCTCTATGTAATGTTCCTGCTAGTTGTATTCAGTAGAATCTTGACTGCATTAATGACTTATTAAGACAAAAATGTTTCTCACTGGGAACAATAATGATCTCAGCAGGACAAATCACTTCCAGCCTACAGTTCCAGTCTAGTGCAAAGGTTTTAGCTACATGAGCCTTAGAATCTTACCCCTAGCTTGACAGAGAAAACTCCTTCCTTTTCTTTCATACATAACTTCAGTTTCCCTACATAATGTACCTCTATTTAGGACTATTTTTTCAAGTGAATGTTATATTATTTTCTTTATGAAGTTTCCCCATGAGTTTGCATTTCTCTTCTGCAAAAACAATGGTGAGGTTGTGCGGGTCTTCATAAAGCAATAAGAGAATGAAAACCAATTAATTTGCACTTTTAATGCATTTTTCAAACTGTTGGTACTGTCAGAAGGTTTTGAGCAGGTTTTATAAGGTTTAAATTTCAACAGCAGATTAGATTTTAAAGGGCTGAGTCCCTTGAATATTTTCACCTTCTTGGGTACACTTTGATTAAAGCATCAGTTGAACTTAAAAAGAAAATGGTGACATGACTGTTCTGAGGTATGTGACTGAAAAACACTTTACAGTGAACTGCTTAGATTTTGGATCTTATTGGAACTTTATGAATCATGCTTAACTTACCATGAGTATTCAGCAAGACATCCTTGCATTGCCTTGTGTAAGGCAATATCTATGTTTCATTACTACCCCACAAACCGTACTTCTATTCAGTGCAGGAAAAGAAAAAACAAAAGAACATTGGATGTTTATGCAAGTATTACATTAAAAATTTGACCAGTATGAAAATATACAATTGTGAGCTGAGTGATGGCAAAGGAACAGTTAGGCTTTTACTATATATTATAATTTATTTCTCCTTCCTTATTTTAATTACTTGGCTTTAGAGCTTGCATGATAGTTTGGTATTCAAAGGTTAAATACAAAGGGCTTGGTCTCCATGCCTCACCCAATTGCAAACATTATTATCAACCAAGTTTCACTGTAAAAGCATAGGGGAATCCCATCCTGCAATTGAAACTGTGTTTGTGCCCTACTCATTTTACAATCCAAATTGTTTGCAGGCTGTACACAAAGAAATGGTCTTATGCCAAATTTGACTCAACAGCTGGTCAAGATCAAGGGCACTACATTAAAAAAAAACTCTCCAGAAAACTCTGAAATAGTATTTGTATTGTCTGACATTAAATGCAGTAATGTTTTCAAAGTCCATGGATAAAGAAGGAAATCCTAAACTGAATCTGGGATTTCCCTACAATTATAAAGGTTACTGGCAACAAATTCTTGATATAGCAACTGCCTGTTCATGCCATTTGTAGCTGAACTACATAGTGTTTCTTTTCTGGGTATTTGTACCATGGATCACTGTATTCTTGCTGAATAATACATACTGCAGAACCAGTGGTACAATACAACCCTTAGGCCATTAATTCAGCTGACATAAATTGGCATTCTTTATTCATTACTAAGGTGAGTAATTTGCATATTAAAAGTGATCTCAAGCCTTTAAAAAAATGGACATGATAATCCAGATGACATTGTTCAGCTCTTCTCTAAAGTCTCTTTGAAAAGCTAGCTTTAGACATGGAAATGCTCAAGCAGACACATGAGACACTTCCTCTGAGTGAGAGAGAGACAGTGACAGTAAAAATCATTCACCACAAGTGGTTGGGTGTTTGTATCAGTGTAGCTGGAGGAGATGCTCAAAATTACAAAACGTATCCTTTGCCAATATTTGCTGTGATGCAGTGCAATCCATGAGACCATGCCCTGGACAGAAAGCCTGGGATTTGCCCACCTTTGACTCACTTGTGTGGCCTTATTTAAGTAATTTCCTTTCTCCAGTTTACACAAGTACAAAATAGTGCTGACCTTCCTGTGTGATGTATCTTAATTACGTTTTTTAATTGAGTGCTTTGAATACTATAATTAAATGTTAAGTGCTCATTAATCAAAGTAGTCATACTTCAGTGGCTTGATTGAGTTGAGTCACTGTACTTCAGTGATTTGCTTGGATACCTCTTTTTGCCTTCGCTGCTGGTGCTCAGGAGAGCTACAGTTTAGGAAGTTTGGGTGACTTATCTTTTGGACCCTTATACTGGCTCTAAGGGTCAAAAATATCTTGACAATGACATAAGACACTTAGTTTCCATGTTTCCTCTGTGTCCTATGCCAGTGGTTGATACTCATTTCCTCAACCCCTGAGAAGAAAACAACCAGTGACAGGTACAATCAGGCACTCACAAAACTCTCTAGTGTTCTTCATTATTAGGGCACTGTCCTCCTTTCAAGGGATGTGGAGATGGAAAAAACTCTGCAATTCAGAACTTGCACAAAATCACCTTTAGCTGTGGGGATTTTTTTTTTTTTTTCAGTTTTTCCCTCAAAAACTTGGGTAAAAATTTACAAGCTCTGGAACAAGATAAGCTAAGATAAGCTGCTGGAGTAGAACAAGAAGAGGCACCAGAGACAGTTTGAAAGTTTGGGGCACAAAGTTAACAGATGTTGGAACTTGACCTGAAGGTGTCTTGAAACTGAAATACAAAGCTAGAAGTCTCACCACTACAAACCTCCATGAGATGTCAACATAAGTATGTGCAGTCAGTACCCATAATGGGAGGTAGATATTTGGAAAAAAATAAAAATAATAAAAAAGAGGGATATACGGGTAAGCTCAGCAGGAGGTAGGAGCAGCTGAACTTTATTATTGGCAATGAATTTTGCCTCACAAATCTCTAACAGTCCTGATCTTAGAGAGGGAAGATATCCTTCAGCTCCATTTGGGCCCAAAGCTCAGGGGTGAACACTGAGTAGTTTTGGTACTCTTGGTAAAATCTTTTTCCTTGTATAACTTGTTGTCTGATTTTGTGAATATTTTTTAACTGGGGTTTTTTGAAACCCAGGAAATTATTTGCCACCTTGAAAACACAAACCAGAAAATATGCCTCAAATGGCAGCATGTTGCTGGGGAAGTTCCAGACTCACTGTGAACTACTTAGCTAGCAATGACTGTAAATTCATGTGCACCCAGATGTGATACAGACACTTCATAGCCCTGATATTGCCTTCACAACTGGGCCAGAATTTTCTGAGGCCATGAATAAGTTGACAAGTCTCAGTAACTACTGATGCTGAATAGATTGGAATAGATTGCCTGAGGAGCTTATAGAGCTCTCTGCACATGCTAAACAAATATCTCTCAGCTGTGTCTCAGGTGAAGATCAAAGATCAAAGATCTTCATCTGTAGATTACAGAATCATAGATTGTGTTGAGTTGTAAGGGATCTTCAAAGATCATTTAATCCAATACCCCTGCAGAGTTCTTGAGTTCTTTTCTAACCCTAATATCTCTGCTTTTGTGGGATCTAACCAGGGTCTTTCAAGTAATATTTAACTTTTCCCTTTGGAATGGTCAACAAGGCTAAAGACATGTCTTGCAGCAGTGTATATCCTGCCCATTCAGCACACAAAATGTGGGATTCACAATCTCATTCAGGAAATATCTATATGAAAATGAAGAGAGTTATAATTTCAGTTTGCAAATTATTATTATTGGCTCTTTCTCTTGCAAGAAAATGTTTCAACTTGGTTACTTTGTCTATGTGTGGTAAATTTCAATAATTTCTGGAAAACTGATTGCCTGGGAGTTGCCTTTACTTGCCTACATATTTTCAGAAAGTATGAATCATATAAACAACATTGTACAGTACCAGATGTGCATCCATTGTTTTTTCTTGGAAAAACTTTGAGGAAATAGAATTTATCAAAGTCAATACTTAGCACTGTCTCCAGTTTTGTTTTTCCCTTTCATCCCTACATATGCAAACTTCCTTGGTCTTTATCCTACTTCCTCATCTCCCTGACATACTGTTCTTCCATGACTGCAGTGGAAGCTTCCTCCATTGCCTTTCAAACTGTAATATCTTTGTACTATAATTTTTTACCATTTTCTTTTTTTAAAAAAATAATTTTTTTGCTCTTCTCATTATAGTATCATGCTTCATGCTTAGTTTTGGTCAGTAGTATGTGTTATTTTAATATTTTCCCTTAATTTTCAATATATTATACTTACATATGGTAGAACAAATTTTAGAGCATAGTCATCTGTGTTTCCATTCAGCCTGATGTTTTATTCCAATTAGTGGGGAAAAAACACATACACTTTTTAGGTGAGTGCATGGCATATGTGGTTTTCAGTGAGTAAGTGCTATCATTAAATATGAAATATAGGGTGAAGCAACTTAAGAAAGTACTGAACACTGTGTTTATTAAGCTGAGGCCATACTCAGGAGTCATTGCTGCCTCTAGGCAGCAGTGTGATCAGGAGAGTCAGGTAGAACAATGCTCGTGTTGTAAAGCTGTCAGAATCCTGCATCTCTGGAAGCCCTCCTTTAACTGGGCTGTGCTAATTTTAGCAACCACAGTACATGAAAGATACACAAGATAAAGCCAAATTATGTGAATATTCCGTAGTTTTGAGGGTTTTTAAATTTTTTTTCACCATCCTAAAGCCCCCACAAAATTCTGTTAACAGTAAAAAGAAAAATACATGTTGTAATGACTTTTTGAGTAATTATGCTTTATTTTGGATATTATATCATTTATTTTTCCTCAGCATTTCCAAATTCGTTCACAACTAGCTTCTATATTGGTTACCTTGAACTGCAAGTTTTTCCTCTGGAGTGTGAAATATAGATGTTTACAGTAGGGTGTTTTGAAAAATTTGAACAAGTTTTGGAAAGATTTGGAACAGTATTTATATTTTCATTTACTCAAAATGATAGCTCTTTTAGGGAAAGGTGGCTTTGCCCTTTGTTAGTCCCTGATAGGAGACGAAACCCAAGTACGGATTCTGGTGTAAAGTTTCTGATGAATGATTAAGACTTTCAGACACCATTATAATACAAATATTAATAGTTAAGAAATTATAATCCTGGTATACAGGAATTAGAATCCAGTATACAGCTGGAAAAATAGTTTTTCACTTACATGTATTGAGAAGATTTTTCTGATTTTGCTGTGTCTATGATGTTTCTGTAACACAATTAGATCTAGTCAGGCATTTTTCATCATTAAGCTCTTCCTTAGCTGATAATTTGGCACCAGGAAGGAATGCAGTGGCCTTGCAGCATTTCCATCTGAGACTATTATTGCTTCTAGCTTGGCCTGAGGGATCATTTGTATGGTTTTACAGCCTTTCAAAACAACATAACAAGCTAAGGCTAGAATAAACCCAAAGTTAATTAATAACTTGTCAGGGCATCATGGGATACAGGTATGCTCAATATGGTGTTGCCTCAAATTAGGCAAGGGAAAAGGTTAAGTGCCAGGTTAGTCTGAATTCCACTTTCTAGGGCTGAAGCACAGGTCATGAGCCTTCAAAGTAGGAAGCAGATGTCTCACTTGAATGTTGAAGGTTTAAAAATTACATTGCATCTTGCCTGTACTACTCTCAGACTATCATTCTTCTATTTCCTCTCTACACATTATTATTGCTTTGACAAGAAGCCTGGTTGCCTTCTCTTTTACCGGCCAGAATGGCAAGCAGATAACTTTGGGTTAGAACTCCTTCAGGTTGAGGATATTGGCTGCCTCTTGAGGGAGAGACTTGAAAGCCAGACTATTAAAGTTGGAACATTCCTATATTCTGCTTTCCTCTTCTAGTACTTCCAGTTTGAAAGAAGGTAGGCTTGAACTTTGTTTGTTAGACCTCTGCTATTATTAAATCTCCTCCAGAAACTTGCTGTGCTGGGGGAGACAAGTGTCTTACAAGTGGATAAAAGCTGTCCCAAAGAGCTTTGGTATGACCTAGATGTCATCCCACCTTTATTCTGGTCATGAACTTGACACCAAACTATGTGCATCCAGAGAGCCTTGAGTTTAGAAAGGTAAGTACCTGTAAGCTTAGATGCCTCTAGTGTTAGGTGGCAATTAAAAAAGTATTAGGGACCATGATTTTCAGTTGAGTTTAACACAGTTTGGTTAAACTGTGTTTCAGGTACCTAAATCCTCTTTTAGATTTGGCAGACTTAATCTTATTTTGCTTGTAAACCTTGGCTTCATTTCATTCTCTGTAGAAATGTAAAATCCATGCAGAGGAATTGTCTTGGAAATGATGTGATGAGCAAAGCTGAACTTTCTGTAGGCAAATATTTTTTCCATGCTTGGGACTGTTTCAAGCTCATTCAAATCAGTGGAAAGAGTTTCACTCCAGCATATTCCCCTGCAATTTGTGGATGCGAGCAGGATGGCATGAGAAAGAGCTTTAAAATAGACTTGAAACAGGAAAGGGATAAAACTAAGCTTACTAGAGATAAGCCTTTGGGCATCATACTAATTTTCAAGGGATAAAGTGTGCTAGTAAGTTCTTTCAGTCTGCTGAAGAAGATGAAGATACATGAGGCAGCAAAGATGGAAAGATTATTGATCTGTTATGAACCATGGAAGAGTCTGAGAACGGTCATATAGGAATTAAGGCTTCTTTCTCCAGTAAGGTGACAGCATCAACTGAAGTACATCTACACCAATGCAACCATCATGAGCAATAGACCAGAAGAGCTGGAAGCCATTGTGCAGTGGGAAAATTATGATATAGTTGCAATCACAGAAACATACTGGGACGACTTGTGCAACTAGAGCGCTGCAATGGATGGCTACAAGTTCTTCATAAGGGAGAAGCCAGGAAGAGAAGTTAGTGGGGTAGCTCCTTGTGTTAGGAAGATTGTTCTGTCCCTAAATGATGATGATGATGACAGGGTTGAATATTTAAGGGGAAAAGATTAGGGGGAAGGATGGAAAGGCACATATTGTGATGAGAATCTGTTACTAACCATCCAGGATGAAGAGGCAGATAAAATATTCTATGAGCAACTGGCAGAAATCTTTTAATTGCTAGCCCTTATTCTCTTGGGGGACTTGAACTTGCCAGCTGTCTGCTGGAAATACAAGAGAGCAGAAGACCGTGTATGAGGTTCTTGGACTGTGTGGAAAAGAACTTCCTGAGACAGCTGGTACGGGAGCCAAGCAGGCAAAGCACTCTGCTGGACCTGGAGTGATATGATGGCTGGATCCCATCTTGTGCATAGCAATCAAGACATTAATTTTTTGGTTCTTGGAAAAGTAGGTAAGTGGGTCAGAAGAACTGCCAACTTGGACTTCTGTAGAGCAGACCTTGGCCTGTTTAGCAGTCTGCTTGACAGAGTCTCGTGAGTAGTCCTGAAGAGCAAAGGACTCCTGGACATTCTTCAAGAAGGAAATCTGAAAGGTGCAGGAGCAGGCTGTCCCCATGTATCTAAAGAAATACTAGCAGGGAAGAAGACTGATCCAGATGATCAGAGAGCATTGGGTTGAACTTGGGGAAAGGGGAAGAGAGAATTGGAAGGAGGATAGATGACTCAAGAGGACTGCAGGAGTGTCATGCAGTTATGCAGTAAGAAAACTTGAAGGACAAAACTCAGCTAGAACTTAATCTGGCTGCTGCCATATAAGACGATTAAAAGATGTTTCTATAAATATGTTACTAACAAAAGGAGANAATCTGAAAGGTGCAGGAGCAGGCTGTCCCCATGTATCTAAAGAAATACTAGCAGGGAAGAAGACTGATCCAGATGATCAGAGAGCATTGGGTTGAACTTGGGGAAAGGGGAAGAGAGAATTGGAAGGAGGATAGATGACTCAAGAGGACTGCAGGAGTGTCATGCAGTTATGCAGTAAGAAAACTTGAAGGACAAAACTCAGCTAGAACTTAATCTGGCTGCTGCCATATAAGACGATTAAAAGATGTTTCTATAAATATGTTACTAACAAAAGGAGAACTAAGAAGAATCTCCATCCTTTATTTGATGGAGGGGAGACATGGCAAAGGATGAGGGAAAGGCCGAGGTACTTAATGACTTCTCTGCTTCATTCTTTAATAGTAGGTTGTTCTGTGGTTAACCAGCCCCCTAAGCTGGAGGGCAGGGACAGGAAGCAGTACACAGCCCCATAATCCAAGGGCAAATGATTAGTGATCTACTACCCCACTAAGACACACAGGTCTATGGGCCAGATGGGTTCCACATCAGGATGCTGAGGGAATCTGCTAAGTTGACCCTTTCCCAGGTACCCACCAAGCCACTCTATCACTCCACACCCAGGCTTCTTCCCAGACTTAACTTTACTCTCAATTTCTCTACCTTTTACCTCACAGTGAAGCAGGGACACTGGGAATTTGGACTGTGGTCTGTTCATCATGTGTTATCTTTGCCACTCCTCAGGAGGAGGACTCTACCTTTGATTCAGCATGGAGTCCCTTCTATGGGAGGCAGTTCTCCATTAACTTCTCCAGCATAGAGTCCAACATGAGATATCCATGGTTGCCTGGAGAACTTGTGGAATCTACAAAAGATGGCCAATGTAATGTCTGACTTGATCTGGTGTTGATGACAAAACTGCTTCTAGCAGGAATCTGAACTTGGCAACCTCCAGAGATCTCTTCCACCCTAAATGTCTTTGCTTCCACCTGATCATCCTCAATGTGAAATCTCCAATCATTCACTGAAATGACTGTTAATGCTGTGTTAGAATGTCCCTGCCTCATTTTTAGACTAGAAGTGCTGATGTGGTAGATTAGCTGTCCTTTCAACCATCTGAGTGGCCTGAAATTTTTGACACTCAATGTATGGGATGGTGCTGATTTATACCAGCTGAGGTTATGGCATTTAAAGTGCTTTTTAATTTTACTTTGTCTATTGTATGAAATGCTGTTTTGTTAAAAACTTCTATTAATATTTTAGGAAACATGACATAAAAATGATGAATTATTTTTTTGTTTTAATTTCAAAACAAAAAAAGTAAGAGAATACTGTTGCTTCAAGCAAATTCTGCTTCTAGTCCTGGAGTTGAAGCATACAATAGAACAAGCAGCTTTCATTTCAGATTGTCATAGTTCCCTTTGGTGCAATAAATTTAAAAACAAGTGGTTTCTATGTAGGACCTCTTTGCATTATAGCATTATTTTTACATTTAAATCACTCAAAAAATAATACAAGGGACGACCTCAAAGTGATACTGTTTGGACTGGATACTTATAGGATACTTACAAGGATAATTATAGGATAAATGCATGTTACTGCAAAGAGTTCCCAGAAATATAGTTATTGTGCTGCCAACTCTTCACCTGTTGTGAGGGCAGAATAGGCTGGGATCTGCTTATCTGGGGAGCAGCTCCTGTTGAAAGGGACCTCAGGCTTCTGGTGGACAAGTATCCCAATATGAGTGAACAGTGAACTGCTGTGACGAAGAAAGCACCAGAATGCTGGGTTGCATAGACAATGTCATCATCATCAGAGATGAAGAATCATTATGCCACTCTATTCAGTGCTTGTGAGATCACACCTGGAATAATGTGTTCCATTTAAGTCCCGGCTACGCAAAAATGATGTGGACAGGATGGAGACCATCCAGATGAGGATCATCATCAAGATGATCATAGGACCAGGAAACCTGCTATATAAGGAAAGACTGAGAGAACTGGGTTTGTTCAACCCTGAGAATAGAATGCTTAGATGAAACCTTATCATCAGGTTCCAGTATTAAAAGGGTGTCTACCAAGAAGATGGAGGCTCCCTTTCTACAATGAGTTACATGTGAAAGATTAGATGTAATAGGTACAAGTTACTTCAGGAGAGGTTCTATTTGGACACAAGAGGAAAACTTTCCATAATAACAATTAAACATAGAAATAATCTCCCTAGAGAAGAAGTAGATTCTCTAACCTTGGACACTTCTAATATTCAGCTGGACAGGGTACCAGCCCATCTTGTCTAGGCTATGCTTTTCCCAAGACAGGTGGGACCAGATGACCTTTATGGTCCTTTCCAACCTGGTTGATTCCAACCATAGTTGTTCCAACCATGATTCTATAGTTGAATACAGTGCAGGAGAAAGTACATACTGTCTCAAAGATGGAGATCTCTGTTGTATCTATCTAGGAGTAAGTAAACAAAAAACCAAAAATCTAGTGGGCCTGGGGGTCTTGTGTTACTGCTTTACTGACATACTGATAGACTGTAGGGAAAGTGTGTGCCTTGCAACACACAGCAGATTGTGGAGAACGGTGTCCATACATTTGCATATTTGTGTGCAATGGAAAATGCTGCAGGAAACTTGGAGATGTATAACATATAGGCAAGACTCTGATGTTTTCTGTAAAACAATTCATTAACATCCAGGCAGTCTTGCAGAAGAAGTAATTTGAAGCAGTGCAAAAAAATACTCTGCTCTGAATGCAGATGTCTATATCTTCTCTTAATGAAAAAAAGTCTAAACGTTTCCTTCTATGACTGCTAAGCTGATGCTATTGCAAACAGTTTACATGGATCTGGTTACCACATTGTCAGTAAAAGTTGAAGAACAACCTTGTGGTCTGCCAAAAATTAAAAAGTCAGTAAGATATCAGTTAGATAGTTTTACCTTGGCAATGCAAGTAATCACACATGATATCAAAAAAAAAGATTGCTTCATTTGAAAAAAGGTCTTTTAGGGACACGGTATCAGCTGTACTAGTTAGGAATTTTTAGAAGTTCTAAGCTTCTATATTATGTGCATTACTCATCATAATTCCTCTGGCAACAATAACTGCAATTTTATTCAATAGCCATTCTGTAGGCTTATAATTTTTCCTTTCTAATGAATTCCAATAACACACTTTTTTGTATAAATACTCCATCTTGATATATTTAAGACTTTTTGTTCTTAGTGGGACCAAGAACATATTATGCCTACGCTTTTTCTTACTATAAAGAATTCTTTTTTTTACATTTGGCAAGATAAATACAGAGGTGACCTCTTTAAGAATAAAATGAGAAAGGTCTCTGAGAAAGATTGGATTGTTCAGTTTGGAGAAAAGAAGACCTTTAAGTATCTGAGGACAGCCTACAAGAAGGGTGGAGAGGGACTTTTTACAAGGCCACAGAGTCATAGGATGAGGTTATTGGCTTCAGAGTGGAAGAGAGTAGATTTAGGTTATATGCTAAGAAGAAATTTTTCACTATGAGGGTGGTGTGACACTGGGATAAGTTGCCCAGAGAAGTTGTATATGTCCTGTCCCTGGAAGTGCTCAAAGCTAGGCTGGATGGGACTTTGAGCAGCCTGGTCTTGTGGGAAGTGTCCGTGTTCCTATCCTTTAGTGAATAATAGTTTTCCCACTAAGGATCTTTCTAAAGAGGGAAAAACTTTTCACTGTATGTTCATGTTCTTTAGGTCCAGCCTAGTTCCAGTCAAAGAACACATATTAAGGCATTTTCAGGCACATTACTATTACTTGTGGAAGAGCTGCCACCAGCTCTTCTATGAATGAGATACAAGAGAGCTAAGAGGTGAGCCACGATAACAAATTTGCCTCATGTTCTTTCATGCGTGACAGAACATTCAGAACACTTCTGCTTTGATTCAGTGCCTGGAGATATGAGAGGAAATGGGAAGCAGGTCTAATTTTTGTTTCTTTTCGTTGGCAATTTTAATTCATGAAAGTACTTTCTGTGTCCCCAAATCCAAGTCTTCCTCTGCTGATTTCACTTTCTTTGCAGAGTCTTTAAATGAAACAATGTGATATTACAGTTGGCCAAGATTGAGAAGTTGCTGTGCTTGCTAAAAACTTGGCACCCCACCTTCTATTCAGAATGCTGCACATTGGTGGTGTCTGTTCAGATAACCTCTAGCTACAGTTGAGTAATCCCACAAATGGGGAAAACCCTCGAGAAATAGGAAAATCCCTAATGAGTTGTTCATTGTGTAAGTGTATTTGCTTAGGCTCTTTGCCAAAGCAGATATGAATCAAAGATGCTCTCTGTATAGGAGTAAAATGTACTATCATGTTCAGGGTCTTATTTTTGCATCAAGAACACCCACACCATTTCTCAAAGGGGAAGAAATTTCCATTCTGCTTTTAGTGTGTTGTTTCTCTATTGCATTCACCACTGAAAATTCCTGAAGACAAAAGATATAGAAAGTGGGAGAGGAACTTGGTTAATTTATTTGAGTTCTTTGAGACAAATGGTCTCTTTTGACTATTTTGCAAAATGATTATAAAAGAAAATACCACCCTCACTCCTCTTTGGTACTGTACAATAAAAAACTTCACTTATTTAAAAAATGGAATTGAGCTGTGACCAAATGCTTGCAGTAACAGGCAAGTGTTTGTGCAGATGTTGGATTGTTTATGTAAACCTTCCCAACAACTCCTCACATAGAACAAAACCAAGTGTCCAAGAATGATAAAAAAAACTCCCTACCAGAGCAAAAATCACTGACAAATATTTTTCTTTTTTCCCACCAAGAAGATGAGTGTTGGAAAATGCTCAGGTGGTTAGATTCATTTGAACAGTAGTGAAATACAAGATTTGGTCAGGGAAGAGTGGAAGGTATAGGAGAATTTCAGCATTGTCCAAAAGCCTTGTAGAAATGAGTGAGGTTTTCAGTGTTTGTAACTTATGACAGTTTATTTGCATCTGATTTGCATGTTTAAGATGTAACAGGGACTCCAAAGCACTGGCCTTATTTAAGTAAAAGGCTGAATCCTCTGACCTTTGTGAGGTTTTTTGGGGTTTACTTTACTGAGGTTTTCATTTTTTTATAATGTGTGTTTACACCATGATTGTAACTCAAAAGAACACTTTGTTTAAAGATAGTATACTGAAAAATTTTGACTGGGAATTGAGAACTCTTTCAAGCCACCCAGTCAAAACACTTTCAATAGTCTGCCTGCAGAATAGGAAGTGAAAAACATGAAAGTAATTTGCTCAATTATCAACCCCATGAGAGATTAATTTCTTCCAGTAAGTAGTAGCTCAGAAATTAGTTGATTCAGCAGTTATGTTTTTCCTACCAAGAAAGCTAGTTCCCAAAATAATTTACTCAATTTTTTTCAGTTTTATATTTTTTTATTTATTAGTGTTTTCCACTCCCTAAGGCCATGGAGAACCTAAAATACAGCTATTGAATTGAAATTGTACTTCTGTAGAGTCCTGCAGGGTTTGATCAGAAATAATTCAAAATTATGGTTTTGAAGCAACAGTTAAAATTCCAAAGGATTTTTATGTGAGGTGGTATGTTCCATTTTTATTGGTTTAGGGTTGTACTGAATTATTCAGAAAGCTATAGCTGCTGCCTTTGTCCTGATGAATCTGTACTAGAAAAATCAGCAAACTCTCAATGAATGATTTGGGGTGGGGCAGAGAGAATTCATTAATCAGAAATATTTCTAATGAACATGTTACAAATGAGAACTCATCAGTTATTTTTTTCAGTCCTTTGGGAGGATTTGAAGAATTTATGAAGCCATTGAATTATAAAAGCTTCAATTGTAGAACAGTTCTGTGAAGAAGTTTGATTTGATTTCCTAGAGTGTAAATGTAGTACTGTGTAGAAACAGCCCAAGTAGTATGTTCAAGAATGCCAGAAGTATCTTTTATAATCTTCAGTCTATGAAAGTACATGACAATTTCTAACTTTTCATAAAAAGTACCACTTTTCATGCATCTGCGCTTTCCTAAATCATAGTGACCAATCCCTAGTTATAAAAAATGGCAACTTAACTTCAGAAGGGATTATTAAAAATAAAAGTGCCATAATTACAAAGGAATGAGAGCTAATCCAGGTTACAAACTGGTGGCTGGTTTTCCAAAGGCCATCTTTCAGTACAAGGTTATCTATCTAGCTAAAAACTTAAATGCAGTGATGAAGGAAAGAAAACACAATTCCCAGGTACTCCAGGCAGCTGCCACAGCTGTAATTTCTCACCTGCAGCAGTACTAATATTTTGCTCTACATTGGTGTTTGTGAAGAGGACAGAGCTATCTATGGATGATGGATGAAGGCTTCATGGAAATCAAAGCAATGGTGACAATGTGCTAATGCTTACCCAGGCTGCAACCTCTATGTTTATCTGCAACTTAAAGACTTCCAAGTGTCCACTGAGAGACTTCTGCTGGCTCTAAAACTCACAGCTTGTTGGCTTATTGATATGATCCTAAAATGTTTTAAAAGGCCTGAGTGCTGTTGATCTGTTTGAGAGTAGCAGATGATGCCTGCTCCTTTTGTGGATGTGACAAAGGTGTCTCTCTGAATGACATGCTGATTTTTAAGGAGTACTGTGTAAGGAACACAGCAAAGGAATCCTGCTGTAATTCCTATGTCAGAAATGTGAGTGCTAGAAGAGCAGGAACCAGTATTTGCAGGCTAATAGCTGTTCTTTAGAATTTCATGCATATTATTCAAAATATGATTTGTTAGTTTTACCGTCCACAAAATTTTAGTGTGTGGCTAAGTGTCTATTTTACTGGGAAAATGGATGTAATCTGTCAGAAAAATAGCTGGAAACTCGCTAAAATCTCAGTTTCAGGTTCACTTTGCCTCTGTCAAAAGCACTTTCTCCCTTGAAGAGGGTAAGTACCATGCCTGAGTAATTTCATTTTCAGGATTCTGAGCCAGATAGCTCTCAGAAATAAAAGGGCATTTCTCTTCCTACTCTTCACTTGCAGTCACAATTGATTCCATTGATCTAGTGTGATCTTCTAAATATTGTATAATATTCAATAGTGTTTCAGATATCTTCCATTAAAAACCACTTGGTTTTTGTGGCATGATATGAAGCAATCCATTGTAAAGTCTGATAAAACAGCACATAAGCTATTGATCATTGTGAATGACTGTACTTTGTAAAAGGTATGTCTGTATTAGATTAAACTCTTATGTTTGTTATCACCATGATATCTCAGTATAAATACATGAATATAAGGGTAATGCTGATGCTGATCTTATGTCCCCATACATATCAGGCTACCACAGGCAGTAATAATGAGCATTTTCACTGTATTTGAATTTTTTTTATCTTGAATATGATTCCTGTTGCTCACACTGATTATGTTCACTTGTTTAAGGCATGTTTATATCTGTGGACAATGATTAAATGGCACTTACTTTTCTTGCTACCCGAGCCTTTATAATATTTTTTTTTCTGTTTGCAGGGGATTCATTGTAAAAGCAAACCTTCCAGTGAGTATACATAATTTACATTTTTACTACATTTATTTTTGGGAGATAAAGGTAATTCATTGCAGAGAATAAATACATTTTCCTGGTGACATCAGATGACTGTCATTTTACATGATATTTACCACCAGTTTCCTTGTACAGAACTTTGGAAGTTTACAGGTTCTGGTAAATAATAGATTTGTAATGATTGTACACTATTGCTTTATAATTTTCCTTACCATAAGAAATCATTAGGAGAATTTGCTTTGTCATTTCACTTGTTTTTACTGCTTCTACTTATTATTACCTACTGCAACACTGCAGGATCTAGAATTACCTGAACTCTGAGGCCTCCATCTCTCACTCCTCCAGCACATGCAGTCACTTGGCAGAGAAGTAGGAGGCAGCTTCCTTGCCAGCAGTCCTCTTGGAGAAGAGTCCTAGATGGAAACCCAGCTCTGAACATTGCTTATGTCCACTGTACCTTTCCTGGATCCATGTGGCAGAGCATTCACAGGCAGGGAGAAACTGCAGCCCTGAGCCACATGCATGTGAAATGCTGATGCTGTGTGGTGTGGAGAGAGCTGAAAGTCAGCTGTCTCACTTTGAAAACATGGCATTTATTGGACATGGGTTGAGGTGGAGAGGAAGAGCACAGCTGTATAAGGGATACAGTGAAAAGTCCTGCCTGCAAAAGTCCCTAGGCTTGTACTGCTGAGCAGAGTGAACGGTTGGCTAGTTAAAGGATTGTGAATGAATATTTTTAAGTTTAGGCAGCTGAGCTGCTAGTTACAAAAACTACATGGAAGGAATTGTAGGAGAGAGAAATGAGTGCTTCTCTCCGCTCTACCTAGCTGAAGCATGCCTTCATGCCCTTGGGCAGCACAGCCTGAGGAACTGAAATCCTGGTCTCAAAGGGAAAGCCTCCTGCAATACTGTTGATTATGAGTTAAAATCTGTGGTGGGTATTACACAAATGCAGATCTAGATAGTGGAGACTTACAACTACCACGAGGTGGTGATTCACTCCACCCATCTCAGGACAAGGTGAATTATGAGGTAGGAGAAAGGGGTTTTCCCTCTCTTCTGGCTGCTAGAGGTACTTTAACAATGTACATAAGCTTAAACTATATGTTTAGTTGGATGTAGAATTTGGGCACTGAAGAACTGATAAACTAGAGATACTTATCTTGCATAATGATATATATGAGGAAGATCTGGTTGTAGTATTTCCTTGCTGCCTGAAAATACTTATCAGCTTTCTTTAATACAAATAACACCCCATATTGGGGTGATGAAGAAACATTTTTTAGTCTTTGTCCTAATTTGCTTGTGCAGCAATGGGTGTATGCTCTTTTCCATACTTCCTATTCTACAGTCATTCTTTTTACTTATTTTTTATTTGCGGTAAAATCACCTGAAAAAACTTCAGCTGCACAGTAGAGTACCTTTACAGTAGTCAGTGTTTTTAGCTGCAACAAAAAGATGACCTTATTTCCTAGAATTTGCAGCTGTATTTGGCAAAATATGTTTGACTCTGCCTTCCCTCTCTTGCTCTTCTAGAGTATTAGTAGTACATAAGAGTTACTGCAGTATTTGAAATTCACTCTAATACCTGTAGACAGTGATGTGAGTCTATCAATGATGTAAAAAATACTACATTCTCAGAACATTTATTTGGCACTATATATTTCTACGTTGTTGATTATCCTTGAAAGTTTAAGATACTTTCTGAATGCAAAACCATGAAACCCATCTAATTTACTGTGCATTGAAATCTCTTGTGGAAGAGAAACTGTCATCCTGAAATTTAATCAGTTTCAGAATTGAGGTAAGTACTTTTAACTAGTGAATTTTGGTGCTTATTAACTGAAGTGCACCACGTGATTATCTAAGGTGCGGATTTCCAGCTTGTTTAGAAATCTCTGAATCATTGTTATGCAGAGATGCAGCAGATATTTCTTTACAGTGAGGGTGGTGAAACACTGGAACAGGTTGCCCAGAGAGGTTGTGGATGCCCCCTCTCTGGAGGTGTTCAAGACCAGGCTGGACAAGGCACTGGGCAGCCTGATCTAGTGGGAGGTGTCCCTGCCTATGGCAGGGGAGTTGGAACGCGGTGATCTTTGAGGTCCCTTCCAACCCAAACTGTTCTATGATTCTATGATTCTATGATACTGTGGTAAATCATGTGCAATTAGGTTTGGAATGACACTGTAATTTATACTCACAGAATGATGCTCCAGTGAAGCAATTTTAGAGTGCTTTAGCACTGTCAGTCAGTATCCTGAGTAGTTCAGATTCTTTAAATTCCTGCCGGGAAGAAATATCAGACAAAAAACTAGTTGGGATTTTCTTTTGGGTGTTGGCCTGGGCCTGTTATTAATGGGTTTTCTCTGCAACTCTATTTGCTGTTCTCCAATTTAATCTTCTTGCTTGAGGCTTCAAATTATCAATCTAAAATTTTCTGTTATGCATCCATTACTCAGCTCTGGCCTACATAAGAGTGTACCTAAGGTGTATTTTGCTGTCATGACAGTTTGGGTTGATTGCTGCATCATCAGATAAAAAAAATAATCTTCTGTGATTGAGCTGACGGCAAAAGTACAAGGAATGTGGCTACATGCTGAACAATAAGCCTTGGTTTCTTTAAGCCTGGGCTTGTATGTGTCCATAATTAAGGTATCTTTTATTACAGCAACAATCCCTCTCTCATGTAGGGCTAATTGCAGGTATAGTTCATAAACATAAAATTTAGGCAAGATTTACTCATCAAATGTTTTGTGTAGCAAGATGTACCTTTATGTCTTCAGGAGTGGTGATTAAACAATTCATGAGAAAAGGAAGTGTTCCAAAGGAAGCTGTCTATCTAAGGGGAGGGATTAAGATGATAAGGCAAACTTTAGTGAAGAATTAGTCAGAAAGAAGTCTCATACTGTGATGATTTATAGAATAAAATTCTTTTCTTTCACATCTTGTTTGTATCATATATTTTTAGTGGTCCAAAAATGGTGTCTACATGCCTGATATTAATTTAAACTGTTTTAATGACTTCAAAGCATCTTCTAAAAATTTATCATAAAATTAATTGAAAAAAATAGAAAGTGGAAGAGTAATTTTATTTTATCAAGTGTATTGTTTATTCGTCCTCAATTTGAAGGCAGAAACAATGATCAAGGAAGTCAGTGTTCCTGCTTAAGGACAGACAGTGGTCCCCAAAATTTTTTGTGCATCTGCTTGATAATGATCCAGTGTCAGTAAGGAATCAAGGTATAACTCAAGATTCCCCTAAGGTAGTTCCAGGCCTGTGACATCTGATGTCATACCTCTTGCTGCAATAACTAAGGACTAAATTCAATTAAGTGATGATAATCTTTCCTAAAAATAAGTAGGATGGTCAAATTCACCCAAACAGAATACTTTGTGAAGAACTATCAGCTTTGATAATATATATGTATATATAGACATTGCTCTTTCCTTGGGCCATTTGTACACAGGCAGGGGAATAGGCAAGGTTAGGCCTGGGTTTAGACATTTACATCAACAATGAAAGAATTAAGATGGAATATTTGCTTCTGGTTACCATTTGGTATCCACAACTGCATGTCATGTGATGCAGTTAAAAAAAAAAATCTTTTTGAGCAAAAGGACAAAGCTAAAAACTAATCATCATGTAATGTGGTATTAGTAATAAAATTAGTAATAAGTTCTGTATTATAATAACATCCTAGTTGGCTGTGGGAGGATTTACTGGCTGTTGCATCCTGAGATACCTTCAGGATTGTTACACCACCCATTCTTGGGCTACAGAATATAGTGTTCACATCTGGCTGCTGTGTACTGCATTTCTGAAGTCTGCTTAGTCTCTGGGGAAGCATGTTTACAAATTCTTCAAAAGTTAATGTGCTCCACTGTTCTTAAAGCCTAATTTTCACAGTTTGGATGATCTCTGTTCTGTACACATTGTCTTCTCTCATTGCTAATATTGCCTTGGGTAACTGACTGGCAGTTGTGGTAAAGTGTCCTTGTTTTTCATACTTTTCCATACTTTTTCACTTAGTTCGTATCTGCATGTCCTGTTGCCTACAAAAGATGGCTTGATGGCACAAAATCAGGATAATGAAGTGGAAATTCAGGTGTGAAGCATTTGTCTTTTCTGACTTTTGATTGGAAGATCATCTTAAAGATCATCTAGTTCCTACCACCTGCCATGGTCAGGGACACCTCCCACAAGATCAGGTTGCTCAATGCCTTGTCCAGCCTGGCCTTAAACATTTCCAGGGGGGGCATCCACAACCTCTCTGGGCAACCTGTTCCAGTGTCTCACCCCCCTCACACTAAAGAACTTCTTTCTTATATCCAGCCCAGAACATTTAGGGCATTTTCACAGCAAGTGTAAGGGCACCTTAAGACCCAACAGATTCAAGACAAGGTACCCCTTTAATGTCTGCTTGCCTTCACGTCCTGCTTGTAGCAGTATCCAATCCCTGACAATGGGCTTTAGCTGCAAATGGACACAGGGAAAGTAAAGCTCTCATAATACACAAAGAGGTCCTGTAGAGGCTAATATACTTCCAGTCTTTACCTTTAAATACTTTCCTTCACTGGAGGGGCAGGAGGAGTAAGCAAGGATAAGCTTTACTCTTTCTCCTCCTCCACATTCTGCCTTTATTCTGTCAGAATTTTGGATGTCTCAATGGGCATCATGATAACAATTCTTGGTTAGAAATTGAGGGATGCACCTTTTCACAATGATTTAAGAGTGTTATCCTTTATTTTATGGCAAGCGCAGTATTGTGGCCCAGCTGTTTCATGCTATGCTCTTCACCATGCTAGTAGAACTCCTCCTTGGAGTGTGCTCAGAAATATTACTAATAGAAGTTGAAAATTTATTATTCTTCCAGCCTGTCCTTGGAGGTAGAGGTAGATGTGTGAGTAGGGGGACAGGGTGCAATTAAACACTTTGTTTTGCTCCAGTGCCTTTTAACTTTTATACGATTTCCCAAAGTTAGAAAGTAAGAAATGTTTAAAAGAAATTATTATCATGTAGCTACAACTGAAATGAGGTACACAAAGCCAAGGGGCAAAACTCAATTTCCTGGTTAAAGATTCTGATAGTTTCTTGAACCTTTGTATTTTGGGACTACAAACAACTTATATGAGGTATAAACCCCCAAGGAATCATCACTGAATTTTCCTATGTAAATTTAGTCATTGCTAAGGCTTTGGAATGACTAAACTTGCTTAGGAGATAAGATGAAGCATATTAACTGTGTAACCTTGAAAAAGGCCTGGACAATGTCTGTTCCTCTCTTGCTGTTCTGGTCTGATGATCTGAGATTTTTCCATGACTAGGAATGCAATGGTGCCCTCTTGTGTGAAAATGATATTTTAACAGCAGTTGAGACCACCAGAGAATCCTAAAATTAAAATACTACCTATAAGAGTGGTCGCAATTTATAGGTAATGATTTTGAAAAAAAGTTTAAATACAATATTCGTCTAACCATGTTCTGATTATTTAAATCCACTATTTGTCTAAGAGTGCTGTGCTACCTAGCCTTAACCATTAGAGTAGTGCAAGTTCTTCCTCTTGTAGATTAACACAATCATAGAATGGCTTGGTTTGAAAGTGACTTTAAAGACCATCTAGTTCCCAGCAATCTACCATGGCAAGGACACCTCTTGCTAGACCAGGTTGTGCAAAGCCCCATCCAACCTGGCCTTGAACACCCTCAGGGATGGAACATCCTCAACCTCTCTGGATAACCTGTGCCTGAGTCTCACTAACCTCACAGTAATGTATTTCCTCCTAATATCTAAATCTCCCCTCTTTTAATTTTAAACCAATATCCCTCATCCTAGCACTACATTACCTGAAAAACAGTCCCTTCTGAGATTTTTCTATATTTTTATTTGCAGGTGGCATCTTCAACAGCTTCTGCCATGACACTCCTGCATCTATATCCTCTGTGATACTGAAAAGTATGAAGATCTCAACAGTGATGAAATGTGTTCAAGGAAGCCCATGCTCTCTTCATTTAAACATTAAAGGAACTCTTAATCTGGATGGTAAGAAGCAGAACTGCTACTAAAAGATTATGTTTTCTTTCTGTTTAGCTGTCAAGCCAAATTTTGTTCCACACTACCATACTTCTGTCTAAGCTTTTTTCATGCAGTTCTATCAGAAAGATGTTTTTCTGTGTAATTATTTTATTACCAACCTGGATAAAACCCAGTCCCTTCTCAGAGGAATGAGAACTAAGACAATGAAAAACATCTGGTGTTAACCTGAGTGTGTAGTTCAGCTCTATTCCTAACTCATTTCAGAAAATATCCGTGGTCTGGAAATATGTTCTCTTTCACTGGACACACAGCAATCTCAGTGCACAACTGTGAGATTTGCTAGGAAAAAAAGCAAGATGCCTAATGGAAAGAAGGTAGGCTTGTTTTTCTTGTGCTGTTTTTCATTTAAATGTTTATGAGTCTTTTGAAAAAATAGATTTTGTATCTTTAGTATTTTCCTCTTTTAGTGACCTGGTGGAAAACTGCAATGAAATGTATGCTTGACCATTGCCAAATGGTGAAATGAAGCTTCATCACAAAATGTCCTTTTATAACCTATAAATTATTTTCTCCTCCATTTTTGTCCTTCTTCCACTTACCTTTTGGCAGGATAAGCTGCTTCTGCATATCCCAATTTTCATGTCAGTCTTACTAGCTTTCTTTTTGTGTGCACCATATTGTGGGAAATCTTTTGTAACTCCAGCTGCTAGAAAGCAGAATGCCACAGGGATTTTAAGTGCATGCACATCAGTTAAGTCCAGCCATGTCAATGGGATTTACACATGTAGATGACAGCACTTCTGCACATCTGTCCTGAATTTACAGCAATAATTGCAGCAGCAGAGCAGAGTTTTTAACTAAGCTAAACCCAGAAGTGTTTGTTATTAAAATTTGCAACCTGGGAGAAAAAAAAAATGAACCATCCCTTGCCAACTGTTTAAAATAGGCAGATTTTTACTTCTGGTTATTGCTGTTATTGCTAGAAAAAATATGTTTTGTAAATATTCTGTTGATTGCTCAGGTTAGACAAAGTTCTCCCAAACTGCTCTTGCAGTTTACACTCTGTTATTACTTGATGATCAAACATCCATATAGGTAATGCAGGGCCAGCAATGAACAATTGGTAGCTTTCAGAGTAAGGGAAGCTTTTAGGCAAGACTAAACAGACATATTTAATGCAATTGTCTTTGTTTTGGTTTAATTAAATAATTACTGCTGTCACTGACGGAATGACCTGCTATAACTGGATCTCAAGTTTTGTGTCCTAAATTACTTTCTGCGTCACAGATGGTCACTGGAATGAATAAATTTTCAGAAGTTGCCTTTAAATGTTTAAACAGACATTTTTGTCCTATTCTGCGAGTTTCTGTGCTTTTAACAATGCCTACAAACTGGGACTTTTGTTAGAATGAATGATTTTTTGTTTTTTAATGTTCAATAAGAACTAGGTACCCGTGTTTCTTTGTTGATAGGATTATTTGGATTTCTGAAAGTGAAGAAAAGAGCAATGATACTCAGAAATCCTTACTTTAAGTGATACTTACTTCTTTTACATTCTTAATGCCGTTGTATAAGAGACTAATTAAGGCTCCTAGTAAACATTAATAAACCTGAGTGGAGAATGTTGCTTACTTAACCCTGATAACCAGTGTAAGTCATGCAGAAACTTGATTTTATAAATGTTTTGAACAGGTACAGGTACAATTCAATTGCATTGAAGTCAGTGTAGCACAACGCATCTATGTGACCATGAGAACAGTACCAAATTACTGTGAACTCAAGCTGAGTCAGGAGTACTACGTCGAAGGTAGGCAAACATCTTGAACCAAATGTTTGTCAAAAAACCATCTTTTCAGAGAAAGAAGTCAAACCAAACCACAAAACCCCAAATGCAAAGACAAATCATGTTCTGGGATAAGCTGATCTAACTGATGGTAGATCACTCATGCCAGGACCAGACTTATTCTGCATTTCAGTGGTTTATTTCATATGTATAAATGTCTAACTTGCCATGAGAAACAGGGGCCAGAGTTTATATCTAAAAGGAAAACTGAAATACACTATGCTTTTGTCCTAACTGACCTTCTTGTGATTGGCATGTGCTCTTTCTCTGCCTGCAGGTTCAGAACTGTGTGTTCTCTGTGCCTAAGATGAAGCCTCTTCATAGTTAGGACACAGGTGGTTTCAGAGACTGAAAAAAGCTTAAGAGGAAAGTGTAAAGAAATGTGTTTTTTAACTTTCATTAGCTAGCTGTTCCATTGCCTGTTTTCATGTAACTGGATAAGGTGGCATGTTTCCATGTTTCCTACCATATGCATATAAAAATATATGAGGTTTTCCAGTAGAAACCCCGCACTAATGAGATAGCTCCTTAAGGCCAGTTGTGATATAATCTGTGTGTGTGGTAAGGGTACTTGTATTTTTTTGTTGTTTATCTAGAAGCAGATGCAAATCTACCCTTTAAAAGGACTATAAGGTTTCCTGTTGGGAAGCTGTTGGATAATTTGACAGTCCGTTTACACAATTATGTAAATAAAGTAGCACTGAAGAATTCTCTGGCTTCTATTTTGCAGACTGCAGAAACAGTGATGTGGGGAAATACATTCCAGCTTGTTCAGGTGAGATGTTCTTCTATGTAACTTAAAGCGTGAGATA
The DNA here is from genome assembly GCA_013400935.1 of Turnix velox. NCBI lineage: Eukaryota > Metazoa > Chordata > Aves > Charadriiformes > Turnicidae > Turnix > Turnix velox. The sequence continues at coordinate 16,043 of VZTY01027257.1, read as the reverse complement.
TTTATGGTGATCTGTACAATGATTTGTTTTCATAGCTGAGTAAGCAGTAAAAAACCCCAAAAATTTACAAGTGCTACTACTTATAATTGCCACGAAATTGGCAAGTAATGGAAAATGTCTTTCTTTGGATAGACTCAGAAATGTAAGTTAGCAGATAGAAATACTGACAAACTATTTAATACCTAAACTATAGCAAATAGATTTGTGCCATTTTCATGTACTTTGGATGGCTGGTTTTAAATTTTGTCTATAGGTTTATCTCATAGATACTTGCCAAGCTGCTATCATGATGTTGGCATACCAGAATAATGAATACAAAATAATAAATAATGAATACAAATTAGTGAATGTATAAAAACACCCAAACACCCCCCACCTGTTGTGTTTGTCTAACATAATCTTACATATTCTCTGTGTGATGAAATTGCAGCCTTGAGATAATTGGCTTTTGTTGTAGTATTAATGTGTGTATTTCAAGTCCTTGTATGTGAACTACATAAGATTTCAAGTACTAAAATCAAGGCACAATCAGTAGCCACCCTCCTCTCTCTATACTACCAGTGTTCCTTTAAAACCGAACAGCACTGGAATTTGTTCTCATTGAAATTATTGTATTGCATTAAATAAGAATACCTTTAGCAATATAATGATATAAAAATAATACAAAAATTCTAGGTAAGAATCTATATGTTCTAAATTTCATCTCTAACAAGTTATGAAATGCATTCTGTACCTTGCATAAGAAAATAAAAACCATCAGAAATAATGAAGTAATAAAGAAACAGATGTGATGATTTCATGCTTTATTTTTTTTTTCAGCTGGAAAGCTTTCTTATAATGTAGACAGGACAAGGAAAACGATATCAGTAAATGTATCCAATTTTTTTCGAGATCAAGATTACTATGTTCGCCTGTGCCGCAAATGGTTTACCTGTGAGGATGTTGGGGCACTTGCTGTGGTGAGTTAAAGCTCGAAGTAGTTGTTTCAGCTGGTGAAGGATCACTTGTAGATGGAAATGAAGTTTCAGTAATAAGAAATGCCCTTATGAATCTTTATTGAAATTTATTAGTAATCATTTATTGTCTGGGGTTCATGATCATCTTTCTCATTCCAGATAAAAGGGAAGGAATCTTTAAAAGCAGTTTCTCTCAAATATTCTCAGCTATTCCCATGTCTCTGCATTGAGGTAATGTAGCCTGGAATTTTTTATATACTTGTGTTTCTGATTAAAGTATTTTTATCTGTGTTTCGTGCTAAGAATGGAGGTAAAAATCTGTACAAAAATGCTCTAGACCTAAGTTTTTGACTAAGGCTTGTCCAATCTTACGATTATGTAAATATAGATGAGATATTTTTGGAAATACTAATTAAAATATGGAGATAAGAAGAAAAGGGGATACAATTTATATTAATTTATGAGAAGTATTGTGTAAGATTAATTTGACTGATTTTTTTATAAGCAATGAAAAGATAAAAAATTTAATCTGGCTGAATTACAGCATGGAATTTGATGCAGCATTGCATGAGAAACTGAAAGAGGAAATTGAGGAAGGTGGGGGAGAGAACAAGATTTGTTTGCCAGATAGCACCTAGCCAGAGGGCTAACTTGATTGCTCGTGTTGAATGGGGCTGTGCTAGTAGGAAGGCTGTTTAGGGACCACACTTAGAACTGTTCTTGTGCTTAGAGAAATATTTTTGGCAATGACATGAGGACAAAGGATGAGAAACTGTGTGGTGGTTTATGCCAATAAGGTGACAGATTAGCTTATGCCAAATCATCAGCCAAATGAGATTTGTTGATGATATAGTTGGGAGGTGTAATCAGAATGGAGGAGGGTCGGGATAATTGGAAGAGACTAAAGGTCTCCATATGTGAAGTAACCAAAGGAGGATGAAATGTCATGTGTGAAGAGCAAGTTCACACAGTTGCTGTAATAAAAAGTATCTTTGCTGTAAGATGTGAGTCCTCATTTAGAAATAATAGGAAAGGAAAAAAATATCTGAGTGTAATAGTTCACCAGAAGATGATTAATCTAACATGATGTAAATGTGAAGACAGGTGTAGGGGGTTAAATTATTCCGAGTTAGCAAGAAATTATTGGCAAGGCCTTTGAAATCCTGTGGCCAATTCTTGCATCCACAGTCAACAACAATTAATTCAAATGGAAGATGTACACAAAAAATCTATAATGGTTACAGAATGGAGAGACTATTTTCTATAGGAGATTCAAACAACATGTTTTAAGTAAAATACATGCAAACAGAAAATATGTTTGTTGTCTAAATAAACATCAGAGGGGTCATTTATAAGAAAAAACGAATTTTTTAAATCTAAAGCCATTCTTACCACATAAACTTCATTGTATGAATATATTCATGATAGCTACAGATTTTTTTTCCTGTCAATCTGAGAGATGTGATTTTGGGATGTCTTTCATAAAAAGGAATAAAAAGTCACAACCAGTTTAAAATGATCTTGGTAAGATGTTATGTGACCGAGTTTCTCAGTGAATTTTATTGTGTGATATACCTTGCAGAATTAGGTGTTGAAATTCAAATGTCCAGATGTCGATATCTGCATTTGAATTAGATCACTAGATTCTTACAGTCAATGGAGATCTAATTAAAGCAGTCAGTCACTCAACTGAGCAAATGTAGATAGCTATTTCGGAATATGCTGAACTGCACTGTAGACTCTATTGTGTGCATAGGTCTGCATGTGGCTGCTGTAATAGCATTTTGGGCACTTAAAGTGCCACACTCAGATTGCACACTGTAAGTACCTAAAATCACATATCTTAATATGTGACTTGAACCACAAAGTCTCTTCCAAACCTTGGGATGGTTTTGTTGTTGCACTTTGAAAGGTATGAGGTATGCAGGTATGCACTGGAAAGGTATCATTCCTCTTAGCAAAGACACAGAGAGTACTATTGTTGAGCAAACAAATGGGAACTGTGAGTAGCATGAACCTAAATAATGAGTATGAGTATAGCAGCAGCCATAAATATATACTTGCTGATGGGTTAAATCATAGAATCAGAGTGGTTTGGGTTGGAAGGGACCTTAAAGATCATCAGGTTCCAACCCCCCCTGCCATGGGCAGGAACACCAGATTTTAAGGAATCGTTTGTACCATAAAAAAGGCCAGCAGATCTGATAGTCTGATTCTTGAATGTCTTTTGATAACCCTAGAAAGCAATGACAATGTAAGAAAATTACATGTGGAAAATTAAATGTGTAAGACTTTCTCAATAAAATTTCATACAATGGTTTGGGTTGGAAAGGACCTTAGAGATCATCTAGTTCCATCTTCTCTGTCCTTAAACACTTCAGGAAGGTGCCTTCCGCAACCTCCCAGGGCAACCTGTTCCAGTATCTCACCACCCTCACGGTAACTGAAAATTTGGGTAAATATGACTCAGAAGTAGTAATATATGATAAAAGGGATCATCAGCTTCAATTCTCCTAACAAAGAACAATAAAATAGATATCTAGTGCAATACATCCTTTAAAAAAGCTGCTTCCAAAGCTTTCCAATATACATAGCACCATTATCTTTGGTGGAAAGGATTTCTGTCACATACTGTCTAAGCTAATGATGACTTTTTGTTTTGTAGGGTTGGCTGGCAATTCCAGATGCAAGGAGGATACAACTTTGCCCCTTTGAAAATGGCAAGTATTGTGTGATTACTCTTTACATGAGAGATTTTCAGCAGTTCCAGTAGTATGTCACAATTTGAAATACATCTAGGGTGAAAACCATACATTGCAAAACTTCAAGGAAATTGTCATACTGGTTTGTTAAACTGTGGCTAGACAAAATATCTTACTCTAAGACCAAATTGTACACCAACTTTATGCCAACATAAATACTAAGTAACTTTCTTAATTTCCCACATTTTGGCAAGTCACAGGCAAACTGGCCAGAAGGTCTGCTTTGAGATGCTGTGATGTTAGCAGAAGGCTTCAAAAGGAGATTTGAAAAAGGTGTCTGACACCCAGCTTAAAGGAGGTGACAAGGAGCTGGAAAAAAAGAAATAACTACATATGGGATGATCAAGTGTTAATGGGGAATTATTCAAAAAATGAGAAATTAGCACAAAATGAGACAGCAGGAGACTTGAAAGAATTTTAAAAATCTGAAATGTTTCTACTAGAAAATATCAGAAGATTTTATTTCAGGACATTTCTGAGACAAGAAATACTAATAAGAATTATTATTAAGTTTGATGGGAGCTGAATTTGGGTACCTTGTGTTTCCATTCTTTGTCCTAAACTGTGCTTCACTTTACTACATTTTCTAGTCAGGGATATTGTTTGTTCTCTTCTCTTGGACATCCATCTTGCCACATTTTCAAGGTTTTGCTTCACAAATTGTTGCACGAATATATTTTTCTCCTATTTCTAACTATGAAGCAAATGTAAAATTTCCCAAATTAGTTCTTGAAGTGTGAGCTTTCCATTTGAATTTCATGCTGGTAATCCTCTCATTCACCTGCAGAAAAATGGAAAGGAAGGTCGGTACAACGTGACTAATTTGACCAATCAGATAAATAAGACAGCTGTTTTTTTTAATGATAGTGCCTATTTAAAACATCCCAAAGTATATTTACCCCTCTACTCGGCACTGGTGAGGCCCCACCTGGAGTATTGCGTCCAGTTCTGGAGCCCTCAACACAAGAAGGACATTGAGCTATTGGAGTGGGTCCAGAGGAGGGCTGCGAAGATGGTCAAAGGGCTGGAGCAACTGCCCTATGAAGACAGGTTGAAGGAGTTCAGATTGTTCAGCCTGGAGAAGAGAAGGCTCAGGGGGGACCTTATAGTAACTTATCAGTACCTGAGGGGGTCCTACAGAAAGGCAGGGGAAGGAATTTTTAATATGATGTCGGATGGGAGGACCAGAAACAACAGATGTAAATTGGAAGGGGGTAGATCCAGACTCGACATAAGAAAGAAATTCTTTACAGTGAGGGAAGTGAAACACTGGAACGGGTTGCCCAGAGAGGTTGTGGATGCCCCCTCTCTGGAGGTGTTCAAGACCAGGCTGGACAAGGCATTGAGCAGCCTGATGTGGTGGGAGGTGTCCCTGCCTATGGCAGGGGGGTTGGAACTCGATGATCTTTAAGGTCCCTTCCAACCCAAACTATTCTATGATTCTATGATTCTATATATGTAATCTTCTTATATATATGTTGTGTGCACATAAGTCCTACACAAGACAGGCAGAATCTGAGTTTGCAATACCATCCCTAACGTATGGGCTCATTCCAGTTTTCCATACATGGTTAACTGAAAGTCCTTGGTTAGGAATTTACTTGCGTTACACTTCCCTTGTGACTGATGGGCACAGAATACACTTCCTGGAGCTTCTTCAGCTTACCTAACAGCCTTGTGATTCCTATCATCATTCCTGGTACCATTCCCATACGATGCCTTTCCACCACCGTAGCGGGATCCTGGTAAGACTAAGCTCACAGGCTGAGTACCTCCAGTAAACAATAACACTTTGTGTTAGAGTTTCATGGTGGCACAGTGGGAAAGACTGCAATTCTGATTGATGAAAATGACAAAGAAATGGGAAAGCAATGGTTTTGAGCACATACATAGTTACCAGATTTATGAATAATTTTGATTTGTTCATAAACATAATAATTTTTTCCCTCTTTGTGCACAGATACGAATGAGCTCTGGGATAATATTGTTTATAACCCAGCGACACAAACCCTAGCTTGGGAGCCAGGCTGTCCTGTGCTTGTCACTGTTAACCTGTGCAGGTTAATGAAATCTAATGACCACTGTGAAGATATACAGAATTCTTACAGAAATTCTCCTGAGAAAGTAAGAGCTGCAAATTTATTCAAACTGTGAGACTGAAACCTGTGACCAAAGGCAGAACACGAAGAGCTAGAGTTTGGAATAAGTTAGAAATTCCTGTCTTCTTCTGTGATACGTAAAACTAGTCATAATCACAGTCTGTTCTTGTACAGTAACCACATGATTTATTCAAAGACCTCACTGACTCACTGTTAGGAAATAAAGAGTAGAGATGACTGTGAAGCTAGTAACATTTGCTAAACTCTTTGGGGTAAATAAGGTCTGCTTTTCATTTATAGTAAAGCTGTGATTCATTTGCCCTGCTTTTGCTGTCAACAAGATAGTTGTTCAAGCCTGTCATTCATGTCAGTTCATGTCAGATTCCCTTTAGAGTGGGTGAGTGAAACAGATAGATTGAGAGGACAATTCTCATCTGAAAACAGGCATATAAGAAAACAGTTAGTACCTCTTTTTTTTTCACTATCACAAGAGTCTATTGCGATTAGATCAGATATGGATATTTAATACTTGGACATCTGAAGCTGAAACTCTTTAAAACTTACCAGAGACATAAGAGTGCATCTGTAGAACACAACTGTTTTGTACTCAAAGATCTCTTTGAAGTGCCTTCCTCAGCCTTGTTCAATGTCTTGAAATTGTAGGTGCTGAAATACTGGGTTGCTCAGTTCTCCCAGCACTTACATTCTCAAGCTGAACTGGATTTTCATTGCATGTATCTTCAACTGCTTAATATTCAGCCTGAAGGCACTGGATTTAAGAGGTTGGTTAGAATTCTGCCTTTGGTCTTGAAAAGTCGGTGTCAGGCTTTTCTTATTGTGGAGAGAAGACGGTAAAGTTGAGGTAACAGATGAAAAGGCAAATAAAATCAAATACAATTTTTTAATTTTTGAAACTTTAGGACATGATTTAGGGAGGCTGACTCAAGCCTGTTGAATGCTTTTTTGATTAGAAGTCCTGGCCAAGTGTTTAGTGATTGTTCAGATTCACCATTTTATGGGTTTCAACAAAGCTTTGATCTTGCAAAACAAAATACATTTGATGTTATACATGTGAATGGTCCTTACGGGATTCATCATCTGCTGATGACAAGCACAACTCATTGCTTGCTGGAAATTAAAAGAAAACAAAAGAAAAAGAAACATAGAAAAAACAAAGAAGCCTAAAATGAGGTTTTGCTGATGGTGCTTATGTCTATTATCCAGAACACAATCCAAGATTATTTAATTACAGATGATGAATGTTTTCTCATATTTATTAATAATTATGGACACAATGAATTTCCCCCTTTTTTCTAAAAGGGTTGATTTTGAATTAGGTCAGTTTCTTCTACTGTAACTCTGAAGAATGTCTCCATAGAGGGCAGGAGTCCAGTGCAGAAATTCCTTACATAGTGCAAACTTCTCCAGTAAATCCACACAATGCTGCACAGTCAAACACACGCACATGTACCTAGTTGGGCTACCTAACTGTTCTCCCTCGTTAGGGTGGGACTTTCTCTGACAATGACAATACTGTCTCCATATATGAATTGCCTCTTGCAGAACTATCTTCTGTGACCTTATGGCAGATGTACCCAAGGACATCCTTTATGTAATTCTCAAAAAAGTTACAGGAAAGAGACATTACTTTGGCTGGGATGCCATGTGCTGTGTCTTGCATCCATTGTGCTCAGTCACTTGAGCAATTGTGTTTACCTAAGATCACTTACATGAGTAGTAATCTTTTTTTATGGTGAAGCTCTTAGTGGGTAAACAGTTGTTAATCCAGAAAGCAACATTTTGTAGGTCACTTAAGTGGACATCTAAAATTCAGTCTACGTTTTTCTGCCATAGGGAAATGAAAATTGAAAAATTTCTGAACTGAAGGTGGAACAACATTTCTGGATGTATTTTTAAATGTTCTGCTAAGTCCTTGCTGAATAGTAAATAAGGGATAGAAACAAGACAACTAAGTAATCATAATTTTGCACATAAGCCACCATAGAATCAATTTATTTAGCTCTAATTGGTCAGATAAAAAGAAGCAAATTATTCAGTAACCCAAAGTAACAATTTTTTTCTGTCCTTGCTGTTTTATATTATTAACTTCCTGAGATGTTTATAAAGAAAACAAACCCATTCCTTTCTCAGTAATCAAGACATGAAAATTATGGGTAATTGTATTTGTGAAATTGATTCATGAAACTCGCTAAAGCTGAGTGCTCTGTTTTCAAGCAGGTTAAATATTCTCATGTGGACACTCACCCAAGACTTTGCATGAAGGTAAAGGCATTTCTTTCTGGAAACTCCTGTTAACTGCCCTTTTTCTGCCAACTCTAATATTGTTGCTAATGCTCCGTAGTTTTAATACGTTGTTGCTCTGGTGAATGGGGAGTAAAAATCAAGGAAATGTGAAAGGAGGATCTTTGGAAGGGCCTCAGCAGTGAGAGATAGGACGCAGGTCAGATTGGGCTCTTTTGTTTTCTCTGTGTGAGAAAAGAAGAGAAAAATATCTTAAGTCAGTGCAAAGTCTGAAGCATGCACTGAACATGACATATAAAGTTTTCCATATCAAATATTTTTTAATAAAAATTATATACACTAAATTTACTGAAGTGCCTTTTATTATTCTAGTTGAGAAAGTAATGCCACATAAAGTTAATATAGGCATATTATTGTTTTCTTTTAGATTACTTTTAAGTCAGTGGAACTACAGGTTTCTGTAAAATAAGCAAGTGTGTAATTATCAGAAGCATTGGGGGACCTAATTCAAATCAAGGATTGGAAGACACCATAGACCAGGAAAGCTGTGAATTTGCCTTCTGCAACTTCCTGGAATGTGCTGATAATTTCTAGTTGAATCTGTGGCCACAGGTTGAAGTTGAAAAATAAGTTTTCCTAACAGATTTCTCTACTTTCAGTTTACAACCAAGCAAGGCTCTTGGGTTAAATGTCCATTTGCTCATGGACAATTTCCAGGTAAATATAGCTTTTTAAATTACATAATATTAAAGTGTGAAAAACATTTGAGTCAGTCATGAGATAGTAGTCTTTTTCAGCAAGTGTTCATGTCACTATAGCTTGTAAATTATGGAAGAGAGATTTATTATCTTGCTGTTTCTGCCTATACCCAAATCAAGTATATATTGGCATAAAAAAATAACTTGTGGGAATCAAAATAATCATTTATGTATCATTTGATGGCATTAATTAATTAAGAATTCATCTATTTTATGTATAAAAATTCACAATAGGATATGTGGTCCTTGTAAATCTAAAAGCAAGTCTTTCCCCCTTATAACAGCTTGGAAAATGAGAGCTGTTGCAGTTGCAGAACAATTACAAGTTTTCTTCACGTCTCAAACCAAAGCACAGTTCTCAGTGCTTGTGTGTAACAGGATGCAGTTGGCCTCGTGTGAATCTGTTGGGATGCACTATTCAGTCTCTGTGGTCTGTATACGTTATTTTTTCAGCATTTTAAGACTTATAAATGTATCTGTGCTCATTCATTACTCTATTTATCCCTCTACAGCTGGAAAGCATTAATTAAACTCATGTATGTGCATACTGGAACAATTACTGGAACACTTTTAAAGCATGTAGCTCCATTTCTGATCATGCAGTGAAGAAAGAAATAAATCATAGCCCTGAAGACAAGTGAGTCACATCAAAAGAAGTGACTATTGAGTGGAGCCTTAATGTTGTTTTAACATCATTTTTGTGGTGCAGTGTTTCCATTATGCATACAGAAAATTTTAGTGTTAGTATTTCATATATGGGTCACTGGTACAGCTGACCTGGCAAATTTATTGTCATGAAATGAAATACTTGAGGTATAAATCTGTGATGATCTCAAGCCACTCTAAATCTCACAGCCGCCAAAACAAACACAACACATGCAAAAAGGTAAGTTTTCAGAGACATTAGCTTTTTGAGCCGTCTGAATGTGTGACTATACAACTGCTTGTTCCAGCAAAGTTGAGGAGAGAGGCAAAAGATAACGAGAAGATGAGACTTCTGTTTCAGGCAGCAGCTAGTCAGGAAATGGAAGCCTCATTCCTCTATTGGGACTAAGCTTGCAACTTATAGCCTCATACATTCTCAGGGCAGCACTTTTACCCTGCTTTCCAGATTCACCTGGAATCTTTTGACTAGACCTGTAATCTGTTAAGAGGTACACCTGAAAAGTGGGGTCAGAGATCAAAGAAGCAATAAAATTGTTTTTCAAGATGGAGAATATAAGCAGGACAAGTCCTAGGAGCTACTAGGACCACCATGCTGAAAGGCATCCTGCTGGTTGAGCAGCCACCTCCTCAGTAATCTTACATCCAACCCCAAATCCGTGGGTCCTGCTTTCTGCACCACTGACCAAGTGTATGAGATGTCAAATATTGAATATTGAGACAGATGAAAAATCCAGATTTTGAGATATCTACTGTTATTCCTAAATGTTATTCCCATTGACTTCACTCTGCTATAGGGGTGTGTAGTTTAGAAGACACAAGCATGCTCTAGTTCCTTCACCTATCCTCTTTTAGGACATATTCTGGCTATACTTCTTTTTTTTTTTTTTGCCACTGTACGCAGGTATCTGCAGCAAGTGTGACTTTTTCAAGTATTTCTTATGCTTTCTGTTTGCAGGGTGTACATACCAGGCATTAGCTTAAGGCTTTTAGGACTTCTTAAAGAGGTGGACACTGAAATCTAAATTTTTTTCTAATGAATCATTTTAGGTCTTTGTTTTATCTCTGATGCTGAATTTAACAGAGCAGCTTCTAAAAGCAGAACTTCCAAGCTTGGCTTTGCCTCTCTATTGCTCAAACTGCACAAAATCAAAACTATGCTAAAGTGCAATCTAACCACTCCAGCAGGAGATACCAGAGCTGAATAGTCACGGGGAAAGTGAACACTTACAGTGCCACTTCCTCTCAACTGAGGAAAATCTGTATAGTTTAGACTTCATGGTTTTGAAGGTTCACTATGTTAATTGCCAAGTGAGAAGTGTGATTAACAGTAGAGCACCAATAAATAACAGCTAGGTATGGAAGTGTGTGTTTCATCAAGGGCATTGATGCATTTAAACATGCTTCTTCCTTTCCGTCCAGTACAAAGCTGGTTGTCCCCTGCTGTTGTGACAGAATGGGGGCCCATATTAATTATATACAGTTCCTGACTCAACTCCATGAGCAACACACAAACAGTTTTCATAAAAATATACAGTTTTCCAAGAAACCAAAGTTCATTCTCTACCAAGTAAACTATATGTGGTTGTGCCTGAAAAAGAACATATTCACCTAACTTGCCCCATATTATTTTTGGATTTTACCACATAAAAGGATTCATAGCTATTAGTGGTCCTACTAACACTATTTTGAGGACAAAATATAAACAATCAAATGTAAGACATCAGAGCACTCATTTGGGACAATTTTACCCTAAGGCTGAACATGTTCTCAGTATAAAATGTGATGGGAAATCCAGAAGAACTGTAATCAAAAGGTTGTTCCATCAGCTCAAGCACAGCAGGGAAAAGAAGTGAAGACGCTCATTGGCTCTAACATGTTGTGAGCAGCCATAGTGGGGAGAGTGTCCTGCCTTGCAATGCTTCATGAAATGAGAGAGTATTAACCCTCTTCCTGTGTTGCCCAAAATGTGCTCAGCAAAACTACACCATTTGCTTATGGGTCCTGAGATCTAGGGACATCTAGGTGAAAATAAATAACCTTCCATAATGAATATGAGCATGACAAATTTTCTGACACAACAGAACATGTAACATCATTGACAGACAAGAGCTGGAGTGATGAAATATATTTTAATTGTTCCAGGGTATGGAAAATAATATTTTTAAACTTTTTTCTTTTCACTAGGGAGATTCTGTATCAATCACCATGTCACAGGAAATGTGTGAATCAACAATTTGCATCCAGGTATATGTCTTGATTTTGCCAGGTACTGTGTACAGTATAAACAAATCATCATCAAAAAAGAAAGAGAAAAGAAACCTAAAAGGCATTCTCACTGCTTCCTCCTCCCAGCCAAATCTGATTACTGTGTGAACAGAGCTGGCAAAGCTCTGTTATTTATAGCTTGAGGTGCTGCCACCACCTCTTGCTGAGATGACATTAATTAACAAGGAAGTTCCTCTCTATGACCTTGCTCTTGTGTCAGTGACAGATAAAGGAGTATCATCAGGAAATTGTTAATCCTGTCTTTAAATGTTCCTTTGTAATAAAAAGTTCAAGGTATCAAAAGACTCAAGTAAACCACTGATGAATTTTTCAGAACCTAACCTTAGCTGGAAAAGGTCAGGCATACAGCAAGCAGCACAGTTAAGTACACGGTATGCTAGGACTAGAACTCCTGAAAGCAGAATTATTTCTGACATTTTTACACATCATTTCTGTAGCTGAACTTTCTTAAGAAATCATCAATTGAAATTAAGTATGAGGCTCATAGGTTTATTCCTCTCTGGAGCTCATGTTCTCAGCAGACAATGGGACAAGAGAGACTGACAACCAGAGCTGGGAGGCTCCAGCAGCTGCCCTGGAAAGCTCTTATCCGCTTCATTTCCCACTGCTAGGAAGAGATGGGCAAGATGAAAGCCAAACTGGCAAGAGCCTTCTGGGTAATCAGAGCTGTTCCTTCTCTAGATTTAATGGTAAAATTGATGTTTTCCTGCTGAAATAATTTATTTTGTAAATTAGATATTATCTGTCACAATACACTTCTCCCTCTCAAAAAAATTACAAGTATCTGATTAGTGTTATAATTTAGAAACCTAAAAATGATTGCAACCCACTAAATATACACTAGACCATCTGTCTCCATATGCATTTATTTAAAAACAGACTGCAAAATTCAGTCACTGCAGTAAACTAATAAAGCAATCTCATTTTGTCGATACAAGTATTTAGTCAAAGATCTGCTACACGAGGAATAAGCCTCAATTATTATTCGGTTTTTTTTTTCTAAAGGGCTGGAGGACAGATGTAGATTATTCAGTTCCACTGCAGATCTGCGATATCCACTGTGGTAAGTATGAATGATAACTGAGGAAGAATCAGATCTTGACAGTGCAGAATTCATCTTGGGTGAAGTGTGTTTTCACTGGGAAAATGAGGTGGGACTTACCTGACTGAATGTAAGTTCCTGCACATGAGCTTCCTTCCTAAACATTTGCAGCTTCCTTTCTAGACAATGAACTCACATACCTCAATTAGCTTTCAATTACCTGCTGCATGGGCAACTTGGGTGGCTGGCTGTTTTCTCTGTTACTTGGTGCCAAGTCCTGAGTCCCACACCTGTATTTAACTTGCTGTTGGTACATGAGATAACTTGTTAAAAACAGTCCTTGGTAAGAATTCCCACAGAGCTGCTGTTGCAGTGATTGTAGCACAGCCCCACTGTTAATTCACTGCTTCAAATGGGACTTCTCACTGAAGAAATGAGTTGAGGGTGCTCAACTTATTATGCTCTCAAGGAGTCAGAATACCCTCAAATCTCCAAGCCCTGAAACCAAGGCATTGTAGAAGTTAGTGATTTCAGACTGAGTTATGGCTGTGGGTTTACAGTGAGGAGGCAGAAGTAGATTGACTAGTTTAGAACTAGAAAGTCTAAGAGGAATGAAGGAGAGAGAAGGCTCAGCCTGAGCATTACCAAAAATACCTCCCACAAACCAACACAAGCAAAGAACCTCCTCTCCCAGTTCATCATGATTCCTACGACAGGTTTTCTCTATTGTCTAAAAATGCTTGTTAGTTAACTACAGCATCAAATTTGGAAGCCTGGTACTAAAAAGGAGTTGTATTTTTGGCCACTTCACTTCTGTGCATTCCATTTCATGTAGCCAAACATTTTGAGAAATTATTTTAACAAAGAAACATGTACTCAGAATGCAATAATAATCCAGATAAATTGAGAATAATTATGTGAAGCAGAATGCACATAAAATGGCAACTTATATTTGAACTTGTTTCTTCAGGTTTTCGTGGTCAGACACATGATGATGGAAACGCAGCAAAGGCCATGACACAAAGGTATATATCCTCTCTAAAGAAGAATAGGGATGTCTCCGTGAATTTTGTATTAGCCAATAGGAATATTAGGTTCCTATGTCTTCCCTTTCCTTGTCCCTGCTGAAGACACCTCTTACTCTTGTGCTCTATCTATTGCACCACAGCCCAGTCTGGCATCAGAGGTAGCTTCCTTGCTGTCAGAGAGAAAGAATAAAATGAGATGTGAGAAATTTGTAAAGTAACAAGGCAACCTTTGAGAGCCCTGGAATAATCTGATATTTGCTGAGCGTGATATACATATTATTACCAGCTGCCCCCTGCTTTCTTCCTGACATTTGCCAGCAGATCATCCCCTCTATGCTCTCATTCACCTGCTCAGCTGTTCCAGTGCTTCTTTTTATTCCCTCAGCCCTTTGAAAAACAGCTATTCCTATACTGAAAACAGATTAGTAATTAATGCAGGATGTATGATTTGGTAGACCCCAAGCTCTAAAAAGCAAATTAGAATAATGGGAGAAACCCAGAACTCCAGAGAAAGTAGAGACACTCTGACTAGTACTTATTCAAAGATGGGAAGTTATGCAAGTCATTTGGTTAAGAAGGGGCTACCATTTTGCATTGAGGCAGTCATTGTCTTTCCCTTGACAGAGGATAGCATCCAGAAGAATATATCCTGACTTTGTTAATTTGCTTATATGAGCACTATTTGGACTGTGACAGTCAAGTCCACAAGCTATGGTGGAATGGGTAGATTGTTATGCAATTCCAGCTCCATTTGAATGTAATGGACTCTCTCATCTTTCCTCTTCTCTTTTTCCTCCAGAAAGAAGAGTACACATTCCTTGCGTTGAATTCAATGACACAATATCAATGTCCTTAGTATCTTTGCAACATCAAGTTGTATTTTGGTGTAACTTGCAAATCTTGTCTAACTGGTCATCTCTCACACTAGTAGTTTCTATTAACTACTGTGAGATTATTCTCATGAGTTAAGCCTATTTTAACACGTCCAAAAGAAGTTGGATTATGAGCCTTAATTTCCCAGTATCTCAAAGCAATAAATGTCTTAGATGACTTAGAGAATCAGGTTCACAATCTCCTTCTAAATTAATATTTTATATACAATATGCTATGAGTACTTTCATAGTGCCTTTTGAACCTATAGAACAAGTATTTCAGATTTCCTTGTTTGTAACCTTCATTTTTAAACCACATGGAAAAGTTTTTGAGAAATGAAGAATGGAAGAAGTATTCTCAGCTTTCCTGCATTATCCTACTTTGTAACTTCCTTCTTTTCTGATGCCATTCTGGTGATTTCACCATGAAGAAAATATTCCTTAAATATATCTGACAACTGCTTTCTATGCTTCCATTTGTATTTGACTTGGAGATAACTTGCCTATTTATCTGAGGAGGTACATGTCTTTGTTTTTATAGCTATTTAAAACTGTCATGTGGAAATCCAGCCTAGAAGGAAACAGTTCTGTGGAAAATATTTTTTTACCATTCTAACTATGTCTGTACTCAGTTGCTGAGAATAACATTACACAGTGTACTGATTATCAAACATTTGGCCTTTATTTTACTTAATACTCCCATCAAAGATCCTTACTTCCTGTTGTGTAACAAGGAAATTAAGTCAACTGGGAGATGATTAATAGCAAATCCTGAAACTATGTGGAATTGCTCATGTGGGATCAGGAATATGGGTGGAGAGTGGGGGCCTGGCACAAGAAGTTCATCAATAAAAGATATTTTTCATCTGAATGTGCTTTTTTGTTTCAAGACTTTCAAAAAGAAATTTACAGGGCACAAATATGATGCAAGAAATGTACCTGTTGTGTTGGAGCACAATGCTTTTGAGATAACCTCATGAGGACAAATTCTGCTCACAATTTTGATAACAAAACTTCATTGTGTAAACTGCACATCTATTAGATGTATTCCTATTCCAAGCAGTGCTACAGCTCCAGAGGCAGCAAGGAAACTTTCCTAAAAACATTTATTTACTTGCTTTGGCTGTGAAATATAAACACTAATCTATTCAAACATCTGCTTTTCCTTTACTGCCCTCCAGACTGCAGCCAGAAACAAGACATTCAGACATTCAACAGAGTGAGCATTTCTCTTGTCCCCATTTTGAGGCAACTCACAGTTTGCACTTTGTATGTTTGTTCTTTACTATTATTGATACCAGGAATATAAACA